>JACEIK010001000.1:146581-215692 GCA_018107945.1 Datura stramonium | reverse complement strand
CTCTTGATGTTATATGGTTGATAGTGTATTCTTGATGTTATATTCTTGATAGCATGTGAATGATGGTCTGTCCTTGATTGTATATTGATGGTATAACCTTGAGGGTATGTTCTTAAGTATATATCGGTAATGATATGATTAAAGAAAGGAGGTGAGGTGACTAGACCCACCTATGGTAGTATGACCTTAGGTATCGCGAATTGTTTTATATGGATGGGAATGTAAAATTGGTAGTATGAATTACTTTTAAAAAAAAAGAAAAAGCTGAGGGAAGAAAAGAACTGATATTTAAGAGAACTCATAGTTAGCAATATTGAGTAATTAAGTATGGATTGCCTCGAATGATTATTGTGCATCGATGTAATTTCTTAGTGAATAAGCATGAGAATTGGGTGATGATGGGCTCAAGAGATTTATCTTGAAATGGGAACCCGTGGGAATAACATGATGATTAATATTGAAAGAAATTGATTATGATATACCCTTAGGTGAGAAGGTTGAAAAGTTGAACTGATGAATTGTAAAGGTTACTTTGTGTACTTAATTTATTGTGATAGATGATAAGACCTTACCACATATTAAATAACTAGAAAGATAGTAGGTTATGGTTCATGAGGAGTTAGACTTTATTTAATGATTTTAGCGTGTTATGAATTGCTGAGTATGATTAATTGGTATTCGGACACTGATTATGATAGAGGTTATGATGATCTAGTTATGTCTTGTGAAAGAACTTTGAGACATAAAGGGTGACTGTTATGAATTTAAAGTGCAAATTATGATAACCAATGTGTACTAATGAACTGTCATATGTGTTGACTGAATTGATAGCATGTTCAATTGTGTTGATGAATGTTGGTTAATGAATTCTTATCCTGAGATGAGTGCTCGTGTCCGAGGTGAGTATCTAGACGAGAAGGAATGAGATTGACCGAGTATACACACATACTTGGAGATGAGTGGCTCGTGAATGAGGTAAGTACCCAAACGAGCATATTGATATGAGTAGATCATGTTCGAGATGAGCATCCAGACGAGCAAATGAGTGGGAACGGGTAGCACGCTAGTATAGTACATGAATTTCTAGAGTCCCTGCAGGTCATGACTAAAAATGGCGAATATAAGATCCTCTGCCATGTGTGTATAGTTGTGTTCAATTGTGAGTGTATGTATAGGTATGTTATGATATACATATGGCTGTGTAACATAGATCATTAATAGGTATGATATGAGATATGCCTATGGGTAAGGGGTATGCTATAATATACATACGACATTGTGACAGAGATCAGTGGCAGGTATAATACCGATATGTGTATAGATATGATACTACGATGCGTACAGACGTTCGATGATATAAAATTAATGCGAGAGGTCAATCTACCTATGTGTTTGGTGTATATATGATATTGTTGCATAGTTGAGTCTTACTTATATTGTAAGCTATGATGTCTGGTGAATTTAATGGTTGGGGTAGTAATGCTGCAATCTAAATTATTGATGAATATAGTTCTATGTGTTGTTGCTGGGTCGGTCCTGACCGTGGGACTAATTTTGTTAAAAAGGGGAGAAGAATGAATAATTATGGTATGATATAATAATGGTAAATTGGTATTTAATCGAGGTTAACTTACTTGAACCTCCGAAAGCATCGGAGATTCAGACCTCTCTAGGGCTGGACCAGCAGCCTGAGCCCTGCCTTTGGCTGTAGTAGGCTTTCGTTAGCGACCCCTGTCCCTTCTTCTGTTGCAAGCCACAGTCGCAATTGCCGGATCGGGTGCCTCCTCTCTAACTCCTCTTGACCGTGTCCTCACCATCTGTGAAAGAAAAAAAATTTATTAGATACCAATTGGAATGAAATAATAGCATGAAAGAAATAAAGAATTGGAATTTTTTCTAAATTCCTGTAGCCTCTCGAAGATAAGTAACGGACGTCTCTACATTGATTCATAAGACTCTACTAGACTCATCCTTGTACAATAAGATCAATTAACCTACCTCTGATATCATATTTCTCATGACACAATTGGATATGATTGGCACAAACACTAACCCTTCGGTGGACGAACCATCATTCCCAAACTAACCAATCCATTCACCCATTTATTGGAATCAAATAAGGCATTATAAAATTAAAAAACCAAATCTATGCAAAAGCTAACTTTTACAATCACAAGAACTGAAAGTCACTGTAAAGACTCTAACTAAATCATATCTAAGAGTAGTGGTAAAGTAAAATAAAACATAAACTAATGTCTGGAATAATAGACATCTACTAAAGAGGATCTGCGATAGCTTGGGTAGAAGTCAGCTCACTCTTAAATTGAGTTTCAGGACCCGAGCTGGGACCCTGGATCGAGACACGGGATCTAGAACCATGAATGGTCCCAAGTCGATCCATGGCATGTACATAGCAACTCAAGAGCATAAATTAATGCGAAAATTGATATCTTAAACATGAATAAGTGAAAGTCAAAATAACATAAAGCATATATCAAATGATACATCACAACACTAAATCTCACAGGTTAACATACTAGTCTATGTCTGAAAAGCCTCTACTATTTAATGAGATGCTTAGACAAGCCTCCAACTATCTCCAAGTTTGAAATAAAACTTACACGATCAACATAACTAAATGAATGTCCCCGGGAGATGAGGACTCACCTAACAGGGGCTAACTTGACTAATAGGGAAGAGAACTATCGGCATGACTGAGCTGGATCAATCTAAAGTTATATCATGAAATGATATAGCATAGAGTATGCGGTAAGTACTTTGAATGTACTGAGTATGCAAGGTAGTAAAAAATGCTTAGTAAATATTAACTAAAATCATGTATATAAACACAAAATCAAATAGATCATGAGAGTAAAAACTGCATGCTAAAAACTATATCTGAGACATACATAGTAATAAGCTGGTTATCAAAACTGAACATAGTGACCCAAGATTTAGAAATAGAAATCATATAACTTGTCATAGCTGAAATTGTAAGTAAAATATCATAAACTGATCATTGGGTCAAATCTGCTATAAAACATAATATCATAAGTCATGAACATGAGTAACTGAAATCATGAGGAACAATGACAGACTTGTCATAACTGACACCATCACGATAGAGCTTACATGATGTCCCAACTATCACATTCAAGTGGGCAGAGCCGTCCAAAATCTTTCCAAGGATAAGAATGCTACCATAATATCGATATAAAGCTGAGGCCCCTTGGGGTAGGGGAAAAATCTCTTGAGAGGTCCTAAACATGTAACATATACCTAAGTTGGCACATAGTTCTAAGACCGGGGAACGTCGGACCCCAAGCCTGCTCGGTGCTAGACACTACTAAAAACATGCATAGGGCTCAAATCGTTGTTCAACAAAGATGAAATAATAATTACATACATAGTACTCACTTCTTTTCTCAATGAAACTGAAATCATAATCTGTACATAGCCTGAAATTTGAACATTGGAAGTCTTTACTCCAAAACATAGCATAAGCTGTATTGGGAGTCTTAACTCCAAAACATATGATATGCTGATCTTATTAGTCTTGGCTAAATCATGAAAACATACTTAACTTATGTGAACTTTCCCTAATCATAAAATCATGCATACTTGAAATAGACTTCATAAGTCAAAATCATGGATTCATACATGGGGAATTCATAAATATTCATTCATGCTAGATATTTCATCATACTTGAAATCATGAATCATAAGCTTGACTTTTCATAGAACTCGCATAATAGAGCATAATTTGTAATAACTTTAAATCATGGATTTATAATCAATTTGTGATAAAATCTGCCCATTATACTTTAAAACACACTTTAGAACATGAGGAGATTAGACCCATAAATATATCATAGAGAATTTCGTAAAAATTGGGTTAAAACCCTATAAATTCATACATTTGAATTAAAGCTTATATTCATGAACTTGAGGAGAAATTTGGGCATGAGGGTGGAAGGAAACCCTCACTGATAACCCTACATACCTGGGTAAATTGATCCTAAAAGTAGCCTTGAACGCCCAAGAGAATTGGAAAGAATTCTAACTTGATCTTTTAGAGGGATTTAAATAACTTGCATGCATGGGAGTCTAATGGCTTACAGTAGGCTAAATCCTCTTAATACACTCCTTTTAGGGCTTAAAACGACATCACTAGGAAGTTAACAGCTAAGGAATTTCGAAAATACCCTTAATGATTCGCTTGGAAAATAACTCACTACCAGTCACACGACTCGTTCCACGAGTCGTTCAATAACCTACGACTGGTGGAATCCTCCCGTAGCTAGCCAATACATTTTCTCCAACTCTCTAATTATTTCCTTGACTCCTACCACGACTTGTAGTTCCCGACTATGAGTCGTAGAATCACTCATAGGACCAAGCACCTGATAACCCAGTAGCATGTTACGACTCCATGACCGCGAGTCGTACCAACAAACTATGAATTGTGGTCTGGGGGAAGAGCCTCTAAACTAATCCAAGAGTCTTCCTATGACCCGTACCAGCTTACTATGACTCATACCATCGGGCGTACTAAGAGAAAAATTACAGACTCATCTGCTGAACATATTCATCTTCCCGAATCTGGTCTTAGAAAACTTTAGGGTGTTACATTATCTCCCCCTTGGGAACATTTACCCTCGAATGTAGATTAAGCATACTGAAGGGCTAGGGAAAGAACTGTAATCCCAGAATTGAACAACTGAAGCTGAAAAATGACGGAGTGATTGATTCCGAATTGAAATACATGACTGAACAAAATTCATGAATCATACACACATGCTATGACATGAAAGTAATTTAGAGACATGAAATGGACATGAAACTGAGTAGAGTACTAAGGAGGAAGCTGATACCTCATGCTGGAACTGAGCCAGAAGGGAAAAGATTCGGTTATCTGGCCATCATATCTACTTCGGCTTCCCACGTAGCTCCTTCAACAAGCTGATTCCTCCGTAAAACCTTCACTGAAGCTACTTCCTTGTTCCTCAACTTACGAACTGATGATCAAGGATCTCAACCAGAACCACCTCATCCTTCACACCTATCCTCTCTACCGGAACAACTAAGGCCGGGTTACCAATGCACTTCTTCAATAGAGATACATGGAAAACTAGATGTATCGAAGCTAATTCCGCTGGTAGCTCCAACTCATATGCCACCTTGCCAACTCACCTTAGAATCCTATTAGGACCAACATATCAGGGACTAATCTTTCCTTTCTTTTCGAACCTCATCACTCCCTTCATGGGTGACACCTTCAAGAATATCCAATCACCGACTTCAAAATCAAGCTCTCTTTGTCTAACATCCACATAGGATTTTTGATGACTCTGAGTTGTTTTTAGACTTTCTCTAATAAGGTGAACTTTTTTCATGGCCTCATGAACTGAATCTGGCCCTATCAATGTAGCCTCACCTACCTCGAACCATCCAATAGGGGATCTGCATCTCTGCTCATAAAGAGCCTCAAATGAAGCTATTTGAATATTGGAGTAGTAGCTGTTATTGTAAGCAAACTCGATGAGAGGAAAATGATCATCCCAACTACCCTTGAAGTCAATAACATACACTCTCAACATGTCCTCAATAGTCTGAATGGTCCGCTCAGCCTGACCATCTGTCTGTGGTGAAAAGTTATGCTAAGCTTTACCTGAATACCAAGACCCTTCTAAAATGATCTCCAAAACTAAGAGGTGAACCGAGTACCCCTATCTAAGATGATGGAAAAAGGAACTCCATGCAACCGAACTAAGTCCCAAATGTACAATCTAGCATAATTCTCAGTTGATTCAGTAGTTTTGACCGATAAGAAGTGTGCTAGTTTGGTCAACGTGTCCACAATCACCCATATAGAGTCATACTGTCGGCTGATACGAGGAAAACCTTTAATGAAGTCCATATTAATCTCTTCCCACTTCCAAGTAGGAATACAAATATCTTGAAGCATACCCCTATGTCTCTAATGCTCAACCTTCACCTGCTGGCAATTCGGACACTTAGCCACAAACTCCACTATGTCCATTTTCATACCATTCCACCAATAGACTTTTCGTAGATCACAGTACATCTTGGTGGCATCTAGGTGGATAGAATACCGAGAGCAATGTGCCTCGCTAAACATCCACTCTCTCAAGTCATCAATAGCTTGCACACACAATCGGCCCTAATATCAAAGTACACCATCTTCCTCTTGGGAGAAGACCTCCATTTTTTGACTTCGGACCGCTTCCTTCAACTTTAACAAGATAGGATCCTCATATTTCCTATCCTTGAACTTGGTCACCAATGAAGATTCTGACCTATTCTGAACAGTCACACCACTAACCGCTGAATCTATAAGGTGAACCCCTAAACAAGAAAGTCTATGAATGTCTTTCACCAATTGCTTCCTCCCGTCCTCCACATGAGACACATTCTCCATGGATAGCTTCCTAGAGCATCCGCCACTACATTGTACTTGCCCAGATGATAAAGGATACTCATGTCATAGTATTTGAGAAGTTCTAGCCATCTCCTTTGCCGCAAATTCAAGTCCTTCTGAGTGAACGCATACTAAAGGCTCTTGTGGTCCATGAATACACCCACAAGCACCCCATACAAGTAGTGCCTCCAAATCTTCAATGAAAACACCACAACTGCCAACTCTAGGTCATGCGCCAGGTAATTCTTTTCATGTGTCTTAAGCTGTCTAGAGGCATACACAATAACCTTACCAAGCTGCATCAACACAGAACCAAGAACAAGCCTAGAGGTATCACAATATGCCACGAAACTATCTATGCCCTCTGGTAGGGCTAATCCTGGAGCTGAAGTGAGTCGAGTCTTTCACTCCTGGAAACTCCTCTCACAAGCATCCGACTACTGAAATTTGCCCTTCTTTTGGGTCAACTTAGTTAACAGAACTGCAATGGATGATCCCTCAAAGAATCTCCTGTAGTAGCCAGCTAAATCCAAAAAGATCCTAATATTCGAAGGATTAACTGTTCTAGGCCAATTCTTTATTGCCTCTATCTTTTGAGAGTCCACCTTCACACCCTCGCTAGACACCACATGACCCAAAAATGCTACTAAGTCTAGTCAAAACTCACACTTTATAAATTTAGAAAATAATTGGCGATGCTTAAGATTTTGTAATACAATCCTCAAATGAGCGGCATACTTCTCCTCGCTCTGAGAGTATATGAGAATATCATCTATGAAGACAATCATGAACATATCTAAATACTGCTTGAGCACCCTGTTCATTAAATTCATAAAGCTGTAGGAGCATTCGTTAGTCGAAAATACATAACTACAAACTCATAGTGACCATACCGAATCTTGAAGGCTGTCTTTGGAATGTCACTCTCTCTAATTCTAAGTTGATGATAGACAAATCTGAGGTATATCTTTGAGAAACACTTAGCACCCTGAAGTTGGTCAAACAAGTCATCAATCATGCGGAAGGGATACTTATTCCTTATTTTGACATTGTTCAACTTCCGATAATCAATGCACATTCTAAAGGAACCATCCTTCTTCCCAACAAAGAGAATTGGAGAACCCTATGGGGATTTACTAAGCTTGATGAAACCTTTATCTAGGAGATCTTTCAACTCCTTTAGCTCGATTGGAGGCATTTTGTAAAGAGGAATGGATATAGGCTAGATATTAGGGAGAAGGTCAATACCAAAGTCAATATCCCTCTTGGGAGGGACTGATGGTAGATCATCTGGAAATACCTTCACATACTCATATATTATAGGAACTGACTGAAGAGTCGGGGGTCTTGGGCTTTATATCTTAACCCGAATTAGATGGTACACACAACCCTTAGAAATTATCTTCCTAGACTTGAGATAGGAAGCGACATATAGGCACATTTGAATTAACTTTCCATTCTAAGACTGGCTCATCGGGGTATCGAAACTCTACCATACGGGTTCTGCAATTCACTGAGGCATAGAATGAATGTAACCAAATCCATACCGAAAATAATATCAAAAAATTGTTCATGTCTAACTCTACTAGGTCAGCTAAGGTGACTTTCTGAAGGACTTTGATAGGGTAATTTTTATATACCCGTTGAGCTATAACTAAGCCACTAACTGGAGTAGAGACTAAGAAGGGTTCTGATAGGATTTCGGGACTAACTCCGAAACTAACAACAACATCAGGAGTCACAAAAGATAAGGTATCCCCTAGATCTAACAAATCATACGCATCAATATGGAATACTCGTAACATACCAATGACCACATCGAAAGAGACATCCTGCTCCTGACGAGATGATAGTGCATAAAATCTGTTCTGACGCTAGCCACCACCTGGACTAGTGGATGCACCCTACTGAGCTGATTATGCTGATGGAGCTGCTGAACTGGTGGCTGGGTCACAGCCTCTAGCATGGCCCTGTTTGGCTGAATTGCAGTATCTGAGCATGTGTTCGGGCTTCCCACACCCGAATCCGCTAAGCACTCTCTTGTGTGCCTCCTACCATATCTTTCATAAACTGGAATGCTGGGCTCTCCTGACATGCTCCCTTAACCTCTAGAGCCTGATGCTTTACCCTTCTGATTACACCTAGGTCTGGATGGAACACTAGTTGATGATGGGGTTGGGGATGACGACCTCTGGTGGGACTAAGGGAGATGTCCACCACTGTACCTTTGCTGGAACTATCCATAACTCCCTGTCCTGGCCCTCATGGCCTCTCTCTCTCATTCTCCTTCATCTTCTTTGCCTCTATCTATTGGGCGTATATGACCAACCGCGAGAAAGCTATGTCATTGATCAATATGGCAGTCCTGCACTCTTTGACCAAGGAATCTGCTACTCCATTCACAAACCTGCTCACACGAGCCATAGGATCAACGGCCATCTCCGGTGCATACTTGGACAACCGAATAAAAACCAAGGCATACTCTTGAACTGTCCTGTGGTTCTACTTCAAGTTGACGAACTCTGCCGCCTTTGCCTCCCTCAACTCTCTAGGGAAGAACCTGTCCAAGAAAGCAGTCACGAACTCATCCCAACCCATGAGAACTACTACAACTTCTCTTCTATCCTTCCACTAGAGAAGCCATATGAAAGCAATCCTCTTCAGCTAATAGGAGGTTAAGTCTGCACTCTCCTCTCTCGTCACCTCTATAATCTGGGTGATCTTTTGCACCTTCTCAAGGAACTCATGCAGGTCCTCATCCACCTTCGACCCAAGAAGCTCAGGTGGGTTCATCTTTAGAAAGTTTTGCACTCTCGCCTGCCGTTGCATTCTCATTCTGAGGAACATGGGCCATTGCCTGCTGAGCTGGTTGAATTGAGCGGTCATAATATCTGAAATATCGCTTTGAACTCGGCATGAGTAACCTGTAGGGGCAAAGGATCCGCTAGTGTTGGCAGGGCTTGCTGATGCCCATCTCCAGTGCCATTTTCATGACTATTTCTGTTTCCATTCCTTCTACCATTCACTCAGTGTGGAGGCATATTTCTACAAATGCGTACAACACGAGTTAAGAGGAATAGAGAGATACTTCATCGCATGACATAGATCATGAAAGAAGAGAAATTTCTTAAAACATCTCGTAGCCTCTTTCCCATAAATGTGGCGCGCTTCACACCCATGAGAAAGAGTCTACTTAACGTAGCTTCCAGAAACCCAAGGACACTCTAAAACTTTGCTCTGATACCAAGTTTGTCATGACCTGAGCTGGGAACCTAGATAGAGACACGGGACCTAGAACTACGAATGGCCCCAAGTTGACCCATGGCATATACATAGCAACTCAAGAGCATAAATTAAAGAGGAAATTGATAACTTAAATATGAATAAGAGAAAGTTTGAATAACATAAAGAGTATACCAAATGATACATCACAACGCTAAATCTCAAAGTTGAACATTTAGTCTATGTAAGAAAAGCCTTTACTATCTGATGAGATGCTGGGACAAGACCCTAGCTATCTCCAAGTCTGAAACAAAACTGATACAATCAACACAACTAAATAAATGTCCTGGGGAGATGAAGACTCACCCAACAGGGGATAACTGGACTAATAGGGAAGCAAACTATCAATGTGACTGAGCTAGATCACCTGAACCTATATCATAAAATGATATAGCATAGATTATGCGGTCAGTACTTTGAATGTATTGATTATGAAATGTAAGTAAAACATCTTAGTAAATGTTAACTGAAATTATGTAAATAAACATAAATCAAATAGATCATGAGAGTAAGAACTGTATGCTGAAACCTATATCTAAGACATACATAGTCATAAGCTAGTTATCATAACTGAACATAGTGACCCAAGATTTAAAAATAGAATCATATGACTTGTGATAGCTGAAATCGTAAGTAAAAGCCCATAAACTGATCATTGGGTCAAATCTACTATAAAAAATAATATCATAAGTTATGAACACGAGTAACTAAAATCATGAGGAACAATGGAAGACTCATCATAACTGACACCATCATGATAGAGCTTACGTGATGCCCCAACTATCACACTCAAGTGGGCAGAGCCGCCCAAAACCTTATCAGGGATAAGGATTCTACCATGATATCGATATCAAGATGAGGATCCTTGGGGTAGGGGAAAACTCTCTTGAGAGGTACCAAACATGTAACATATACCAAAGTTGGCGCATAGTTCTGAGACCGGGGAACATTAGACCCCAAGCCTGCTCGGTGCTAGACACTGATGAGTTGGTAATTTACCAACTTATAAGGCTCTTACGCATGAACTTTAGTTAGGTTTTCAAGTCTTTTAGTTGGATTTTATGCAAGTATCTAATTTGAAGAGAAGGAGCATGAAGTTGAGTAAAAAGGATGAGATTCAGGTGAAAACCGACGCTCCACTGGAGGACACCGGTGAAACGCCGGTCAACCACAGGCACTCACTGGTTTAATAAACAATTGCAACCAGTGGCTCATAGACAGCAACTGGCAATCCGTCGGTTCCATCGACGAAATGTGCTGTACTTTGCTGGACAAATGATAAAATCAACTGGTGGCTCGCGGATAACGACCGGAGAACCACCGAAGGCATCACCAAAATGCTCTGGAACTTCACTGGATCACAGAGAAAAGCAATCGGCTGCTCTCGAGTAGCAACCGGTGAACCGACGATTCCATCGCAAGTGAAAGACGCTTGAAAAGGGTAAAAACGTCCAACCTTGAAAAAGAGGATAATGTTATAATCTACTTTTGTATCTATTCTAGAAAAAGTACTCTAAACATATCATTGAATATTTCTTTTACTTTTTGAGAGAGAAGAACTCCATTGGAGAAGAAAAGAAAATATTTGAATATTGCTTTTTTCATCTTCATCTTCTTCAGCAAGATATAGCCACCATTGTAGAGATATTCTGATCTTGATTGTGCTTACTCCTAATGATGAAATTACTCAGTTTATTTATGAATATGCTATTGTATTTATCAATTATGAGTAGCTAAATCTACAACTAGAGTTGTGTGGTGATGGGTGTTTAATTTGATTGGTATTGCTAGATTTGTCTTGTTATTACTTAATTAGTGTAAATCTATTGAATTCTCCTCAAGTTATAGTTGATTGCTCATAGTTGCAAATATGGGTATTGTTTTCTTACTTAATTTTAGCTTGAAAAATAAGAATTAAGTAATGGAGGAGAATTTAATAGTGGATTGGGATTTGATTATGTGGGGTTGGGCTAGAAATAGCCAAAATCCATGATCATAATCTCTTTAGAGGTTGATGGTTAGAAATAGCTCAGCCCATAATCCAAATCATATTGTAATAGTGAATTATACTTTGAGGTTTGAAAGGACTCAAGGATAAGGAGCCCAAGAAGTTGAGAAACATCGGGCTCCATCGTTTTCCAAGGTTATTTACACATATTAGTAATAACTTGACTGTTTAGTAAATAATCGATTTGATTGACATCCCATCTACACCACACCTCTAGCTCTTGCTCATTTTTGTTTCTCAATTTTGGTTATCTTGCTCTCATGATTAGCTGATTTTAGAATCCATAATATTATTTCCTTCAATTCCCTCAAAATTTACTTTTACATTTTCATTTCTTGGATGAGAATCAATTCAATTCAACAAACAATGCTTGTGTAAATCATTCCCTAGTCTTTGTGGGATTAGACCCCGACACCCGTCGGGTTATTTGTTTTGATACAATGATCAGTTATATTCTCTCTAAATGAGGAGTGTATTTTGAGCATTATAAAAAAAGCACCATTGTCGGGGACTAGAGCTTTATATCCTTCCGTTGTTTGTTAATTTGAATTGATCTTGCATCTTAAGTAGTTTAATATTGTTCTTGTTGCTAGTCATATAGGGTGAATTCATATGAGGCATCATTTGCAAGCAGGAGATAGCTCGGTGGAAAGAAATATAGAACATGAAGAGGATAATTCTATCATGCCTGAGATTGCATGTGCCATTCTCCTACCAGTTATAGTGGGGAATGCAGTGTTTCATGTCACTAGTATGATGTTTCACTTGCTGCAAATGAAAGGGCACCTCGGGGGTAAATCAGGTGAGGATGCAAACTGCTATTTGAGGAACTTCCTAGAGATTTGCAACCTTTTAACATAATGAATATAAACCAAGAGTCTATCAGGTTTAGGCTCTTTCCATTCTCCCTAATGGGAGAAACAACTATGTGGTTGGAGGAGTTGCCTCCAGGATGCATCACCTCGTGGAAAGAGTTGACAGAAACACTTTTTGATCGCTTTTTCCCTCCCTCAAGGATGTTGTAGCTGAGGGATGATATTACTAACTTTAGGCAAGAGCTGGGTGAGCCTTAACATGAAGCATGACTGAGATTCAAGAAGAAAGTGTCTCTTTGCCCTAACCATGGTATTCCCGATAGAGTGCTACTTCAAAGCTTTTATCAAGCCCTAGATTCCATCAATAAATTAGTCGCCAATAATCTAGCTAGGGGATCAATCATGGACCAGATGTATGGTCTAGTTAAAGCCCTCTTGGACTGGATGGTGAAGACGAATAGGGCATGGAATACAAGGGAGACGAGTGTATCTTCACATGATGCTGGTTCTAGTTTGCTAACAGTTGAAATGAGAAAAAGAGATGAAGAGCGAGATGAAAATATTGCTAAAATGATGACTCAGCTGGAGTTAATGACTAAGCATGTGATAGGAGTCGGGCCTAAAGTTGTGACTGCAGTGGGAATGCAAGGTCCAATGCATTTTAAGGGAGAGTCTTCGCCACCAAGGTACAAGAAGAGTGCCAATATATGGAAAATCAAATGGGGGATTCTTGACCCGGGTACCAAGGGAATAATCAAAGCCTTGGCATCCAAGGGAAGAAAACCAAGGTTGGAGGAACCGTGACACACAAGGGTGGCCTGATCGAAATGAGAGATGGGACAATAGAGAGCAAAATCATGAGGGAGACCGCTATCATAGAAGCTCGAATCCGTATGTTCCCCCTCCTAAAGCTGAGAATGCCCAATCTTAACCGGGTGTGAGTGATGTTGGGAACTCAAAAATTGAAGAAATGTTGGCAAGGGTTCTCAAGAAAGTTGAATTAACAGATAGCGGGGTCAAAGAACTTAAAGGGGAGGTGTCTAACCTTGCCCATATAGTAAGTTCACACTTGGCCTCTATCAAGAATCTAAAGGACCAAATGAACCACTTATCTTTTTAAATGAACCCTCGGATGAAGGGAACACTTCCTAGTGATACAATGCCGAATCCCAAAAAGGATAGTCAGTACATGGCCAATTGTTACTAGGAGTGGCAAGATGATTAGAGATGCAGGCATTAAGCCCAAGGAAGTTGTTGCCCCTGATCTCGGGCAAAATAGCATTGCCCGAGTGACGCTTTATAACTTAATTTAGTCTTGTTTAGCTAAGTTATTTTATACATTTTCATGTAATTTTATATAAATGTGAATATATGTGCTAACCACTTGTAACATGATTAGTCCTTATTTTGTAGGTTTCAATGATTTTGAGAATTAATTTATAAGTTGGTAAGGCAATTAGGGAGCAACGTGGCGTCGACAAGGAGTAGGACATGGCAAGGATGGTCGCGCCAGGCAGCGTGCCACGTTGTGCATGTGCCGCGCCCAACACCGTTTATGCCTATGCCAGGCAAGCGAGACGCGGCAGGCAGGCAGTGCACCAGCCAGCAGCAAGCAGTGCAGCATGCCATCTCCCGCGCCAGGAGGAGAGTCCAACGCGCTGCCCAAGCAGCGTGACACGCTTCCAGCGCCCAGCATGAAGGCTGCCCAGGGTCAATTTTGGCAATTTCCAGCGTTCGCGTTACTTCCGTGTCACGGAGGCAGTGCTCATGATACCTCCATTGACACGGAGTCGTTCCATGTGAGCTAAATTATGCACGTTTTCCATTTACTATAAATAGGTCCCTTATCTCCTAATTCCACTTTTTCACGATTTTATTCGGAAAACTACCTAGGAGTGAAGGGAGAAGTGAGAAGGGAGAACTCAGCTAGGGTTTGGCAAATTCCTTCTCATCTGCAAATTCTTGTAAGTATGTAGTTTAGTAGTAGTTTAGCTGTAGTTTTACGAACATGAATGGCTAGAACCCTTCCTCTAGGGTTGAAGCCATGGAATTATGATTGTGATTTTATGAGGTATTTTGGAATTAAGTTATTGATTGTTTATTTCAATTACTTGCATTCTGGATTGTTGGTTGTTTTATGATTGATCACCATGAAAACATATACGTTGAAAACAGGAAATGGCTTGAGAAAGCATTACCTAGGTCAGGACATGAGAATGTGAGGAGCATGTTCGTATCTCGCGATATAATTTTGTGTTCAGGATAGAAATATACCTAACACACTTGCTTGGTTGACAAACGGGTATTAAAGAGAGAACAACTTGGGATTATCCCATCACCACTCGAAGAAGTAGTTGTGAGGCTAAGTTGAGTTAAATGGTTAGGCGTGCGAAAGCCCTAATCGTTTCCCCGTAAGCCACAACATGATTAATTGCCTACGAACTAGAATAAGCATCCTCGCTCACAACAATGCAGTGAGGCTAGATTACCGTGTTTAGAGGCTCGAAAGACCATGAACATGCAATTCCTAATTATAAAAAACAACCTTGATAGTTCCATACTTAACCCATTTGCAATTCGTACTATTGCATGATTATGCGGTTTTAACTCTATGTTGCTCCTAGAGTAATTTCAGAATATTTCGTTGACCAAAACTAGAACTTAATTATTCTCCCCTCAAAAAACTATAACCAACATTTCGGTATTTTAGATCACACTTGAAATGGATAGTTAGAGGAATGGGTCCAGTGCAATGGTTCGACATTCCGGTTCTTAAACAACCACTATATTACTTGCATGACATACACTTGGACGCTTATACGGCGACGTCATCCCCAAAGGTAAGTAATGGAAGAATCGGATGAGGTGCCTGACACCAATGGTTGTGACAATATTTGAGGATCAAGGTGAGAGATGCTGATGAGACTTCCTCAAATGATGAGGAGAGAGGGAGATGGGGGCTTGAAGGCCTAAGTGAGAAAGAATAGGAACCAAAGTTTCACTCACATCCACAGCTGGACATCCAAAAGGAAAGGACGATCGATTCAACTAGTTTGTCAGCATATTCAGCAAATTGTCCATAATATACCATTGGTGGATGATTTATTTCAAATGCTCGGATATGCAAAGTCTATGAGCTGTTGAAGAAGAAGAAGGTTGTAGATGTATTGCACCGGAGAGATAGCATCATTGTAGGTGCCTATGATGATGAAACTAGCCTTGCCCCAAAATGGGAGATCAGAACCTTCACAATCCTTGCACTATTGGGTTGCGTGTGTTCAAGAAGGCCCTTTGTGATCTTGGGGCGAGTATAAATTTGATGCCCCTCGCAATCCTCAAGAAGTTGAGGCTTTGCAACACAAACCTACCTCAATGATTATTAATTTGATCGCTCTATCAAGAAATCAGTGGAGTGTTTTGGAGGATGTATTGAAGTGAGGTGGATAAGTTTATTCTGCAGTTGACTTTGTGGTTTCTAGATTGTGAAATGGATGTGGAAGTACCAAATCATCTGGGGATACCATTGCTCTCCACGGGTAGAGCCTTGGTAGATGTAGAAGGCTCGTGAGCTCAGTTCCATATGAGTGAAAAGGTTACCTTCAAAGTATGCCAAACCTACGAACCTCCAGATGAATGCAAGGTGATTGGAATGTTAAATGATGAGAGCGAAAATGGAGGAGTTGATTTGGAATAGGATGAGTCGGAGGATAATCCTCCAAAAATTAGAATCTGAATGAGGGATACGTCATTCCACTACGTTAACTAAGGCACTCCTTGTGAGGCAAACCAAGTGTTTTCTTTTGAGGTGACATGTTATTATTGTTTTGTTTTGTAGGACTAAGTAGATGTGAAACAGGAGGAGGGGAGCACAAAACGGGGCAGACACTGAAACTAGACCGACGAACCGCCAGTCCTGATGCACGAACTGCCAATGCCTTGAGTAAGGGAGGCAGAAACCTGGGAACAAAAAGGCCAAACCAGAGAGTTACTATCGGAACACCGACACCAGTCCGCGAACCAGCGTGTGACCACGATTTCAGCGAGCCACGAGAAATGGGAGGCCAAAATGGTAGTCCATAGGCGAGATAAGTCTAATCCATGAACCACGGATATGACGAAGGGAACGAGGCACCAATTCCGAATTCAGTGATGTTAAGGCGATAAACTGCCACTTCTCATCGGCAACCGCAAGTGAAGCGCTGATACAACTATGTACTTTGTTTTAAAATCTTGACAACCCATTGGCGACCCGACCTAAATGAATTTTAAACCCGCCCTAATCTGCAAATATTCCCTTTTTATTCTCCTAAAATCCCATTTTCCCCACCTTTTAACACCCCTTACACCTTTTCATCTTCCAACACTCCACCTTCCCACTCACTTTTAAATTTTCCCACTCCCTTTCAATTAAATCATGATTAAATCCCCACCTTCTCCTCAACCAATCCCATTCCTCTCCCTTCACCTATAAGAACTCCTACAACCCATTTGCTCTACCTTATTTCTCTAAATCCTACTCCCTGCTATGAGTTAAACTCTCCACCATTTTTGGTAAGTTCAAGCTTCCACATTTCTCATCTACTCTCAGTCTTATATTTTGGTAAGATGCTTCTAACACTCTGATATTATTACAAGTTGTAGTATTTGTGCATATGAACTTTGTTGTAGCACATCTATCCTTCTTTTTACCCTTTCCAAATTTCCATTATTGTGGATATATATGATGAATGTTGTTGATTGATATGATGTGAAATTAGTGGGGAGTGGGGGTCTGATGCTTAAGTAGATATAGGGAGATTATTGCTATTGTGTAGTTGGAGATTCTCATGATATGTTTGATAGTTGAGTTTGGGGTGAAGTCATTAACCCGTAGGGCTACAAATGAATGATTTTTCTTGATGATAGATCGGGTTATGCCGTTCTTAAGGGTAAATCATCATTTTGTTTCTTTTTTGCTTGTGTAGACAGTAGCATATGATGTGAGTAAGTGTTTTGAGAGTTAGATGTTGGTGTGTATTTTTGAGAGCCAATCGAGATGATGACCATCCGGCTACTCACCAGTCGGGTCCAGCGAAATGCCGATGAAACGTTGGTTCGGGAAATATTAGCCTCAGGCCACTACCTTGACTCCGCATCACATCGGCTCTTCACGGATGCCGTGAAACTGGCAGCTCGCTGATGAGTCGCCAGTGGGGGAGATTACAATGTACTTGTGTTTTGCCAAGTGTCGGTGGTTCATCGGTCCTTGGATACTTCTGCAAGCTTGTGAGTTTACTTGGGTGCAACTTTCATGATAATCCCTCTCTTGTTTCTCATCTAATCTTTGGAGTAGTCATTGTTTGTTTATTTTATCATTAGAAAAATACAAGAAAATATTGATATATAGCATAACATTAATTTTGCAGAAAAATATCATCATCTAGGGACCTCCAGCAAGGGAAAGGCCGCCATGCTTCAAGAGCAAAGGGGAAAGAGCTAAAGCTTCCTCATCCCCCGCCAATATCAGAGACGCGATAATCTTTTTGTACCCAACATGAAGGAACTATGCTATTTGTGAAGGCCGCTCCATCACTGGAGAAATGCTTTGACTTGGGCTTGAGGGCGACTTCCTAACATCACTGCCCCAGTTCACCGATTGCTAATGGCATGTCTTCACCAACCCTCTTACATATTTCTATAGGGCTGGTCCCAAAATTCTATGCTTCTTACCAAGCCAGGCAGGATATTATGAAACACAAGGAAAAGTTGAGGACTTTTCATGCCTACCCATAGTGTTAATGAGAGGTGTTGAGGTCGACATCACCCCGGCAGCCATAAGCTATTTGGTTTGGGAGGACAAAATTGATGAAGGCATGAATATTTGGTTCGCCTCGCCAGCAAGAGGACCAAGCCCAGTGTCATAGCTCCGGTCATTGCCACCGACACACCTCTATGGGCATCTATAGCTGGTGAGATATCTCCCTTAACCTACGCTTGTGGCTCGACATTATTGTGGTCGAATCCTGCCCTCCAAGAATAAACAACGAGTGAATTTGGAAGCCACCATCCTTATCTATTGCATTATGACAAGGGTCCCCATCAACTTTGAGGAGATAGTGACCAATCAAATGTGGAGAAAGTCCAGGCAACCCGGAACTTCAATACCATACGTAGTGCTTATATCGCAGCTTTCCTGAGGAGCGGATGTACGCCTTTTCCCACATGAGACCCCCCTAGCTCTTTTGCATATGAGAATTGTGATCTCCATTGCTAACAAAGGGACACTGATGCTCCCAAGAACAAGTGGCAGAGAATGCAGGCTTTGGTTCATAGGCCCATCCTCCTAGTTTAGAGCCGGCCCTTTTCCCCGATCTCCATGCCATATCACGAGGAGTCAGGGCAAGCTTCACCAGGTGCATTAATTCAAGGATCCTCACCTCCTCCTAGCTCCTCACACCCCAGTGGTGATTTGAAGCTTGAAAAATGACCCACTCACATGAAAGCCAACTCAAATAAGCTTATGAGCCTCTCAGAACATATTATGAAAATAGTCAAAAAGGAGTTGAGTCAATCAAGGACAACTTGAGTAAGCTGCGTTCATGTGGATGTGGTGGAAACGAGGCCGTCACCTCTCTTGGTTGAGGTTCGGGAATGGAAGAGTCGGACACCTATGGTAGCACCTTACGTGAGTGCTCTTTATGCAGTTATTACTACCCCTTCCACTGCTCGAGGTCCTATTGATAATTTGTTTGAGGGCTTAGGTGACGAGGAGGATGATGGGGATGAGGTTGGCCAAGTTGGAGATGATGATGATGATGATGATGAATTCGATGAAGAGTGACCACAACAGAAAGTCCCTTCCCCCTTTTTAATTGTCATGCATACATTGGGGATAATGTAAATTTTTAGTTGAGGGGAAGGTTGAGTGTTGTGGTTTTTGATGGATTTCTTCCCTTGTCGGGCTTGTCTTTTATGAAATTATGCCCTGGTCGGGCTTGTTAATTGATGATCTAGAAGCCTTTGTCAGGCTTAAAATGAAATAAATTGTCTTTGATGTTAGTGCTAATAAATGGGTTCTGGCATTAATTGTCAAATGTTGCATTATGATCCAAATTTTAGTTGTCGCCTGTGTAATTAGTAGATAGTAATCAAACTTCAAGGTTTTTCTTCATAGCCGCGATTCTTTCCCAAGGAGCATTTCTTTGTTGTTGAATCGGGTTGATATTTCCCAATGATAGATTATGAGGCAACTCTCTTAAGGGAAAATGTCATGTCTTTCTTTGAGTCTTTTGTGGAACTATTTCTGAGAGGTGCCACCAAAAATTTGGGTGGCATGAAAAAAAATGAAAATGGGCATTTGAAATGTAGCAGTCTCTTGTCATGCATTACATATTCTCTGTTTGCCTTGTGAATTTGCATGCTCTCATTTCTTGAATCGAAATCTTGTGACAATGATGACTTGTGTGAACTCTATAGTGTGATGCCTTATGTGGTAGTATTTTGAATAGAATTTCATGCTTCTCTTCTTGTCTAGAACTTGCCCTAATTATGAGGCAAGGCAAAATCCTAGATGTAGCTTCACTTAGAACATGATTTTAGGCTTTCATTTGACTATTCACTTCACCCAAAATGACCTCCAAAAATGTCTTCCCTTGCTATCAATATTGAGCCTATGGACTGTTTATTCTTGGAAATCACATTACAGAACCAATGTCCCTTTTTGTAACCCTCTTCTTGGCACCCATCCTCCGTAATTGCTTTTGATGAGTGAATGAGAAGAATGGGGACTTGAAGCCTAAAGACATAGGGAGAGATAAAAATCAATGAGAAAGAGACAAAAGTGTAAGTTTGGGGTTTAAAGCGGGAAATATGGGGAGCCTAAATTTGAGGTAGCACCAAACTGTGATTAAAAGGAACGAGGAAATGATGGGTTGAGAAACCTTAAGGTACCAAGAAAAGACTAGTGAAGTGGTGTTACCTCTTGCCTAGGTAGCAAGGCTTAATGTGATAGCCAGGCTGAGCTACGATGAAGGACTTTGGACATAAAAGATGAAAATGGTCGCAAAGGAGGAATAACGTGGAGTGATCTAAAAAGTTGGATAGGGGGAGATGAAAGTGTTCATAAAGGCGTGGGGATGTTCTAGTCACTAGAGGCTAAATATTTTTCTACCATTACCCTAGCCTTCATCATGACCGCAATTCCTAATTGATTTTGAGTGTAGTAGCTCTACATTTGGTAGCGAATTACACGAAGGGCAAGCCTATAGGTCAAGTAGTGTGCATGGAGATTTCTTTGAGAAAATGAGTGTGATCATCTTTTTCTATAATCCCTTATGTGTACATTGATTTATGATAAATCAAAGAGATTCTCTCTTGTAGTGAGTGGCATCACTCCCTTTTGAGGACATACTTGAATTAAGGTAAAGGTTTGATTGAGGCATGAGCAATATGAGCTCAGACAAACTTTGAATGTACAGAGATTGTGATATGAGATGCTATGTGTATTTGATTGGATAAATTATGGCTCTTGTTTTGCAAAATGAAAGCAGTTGAGAATCATTCCTATGGATTGTGGTTCCCTCTTGAAATTTTTCCACACCGTTAGGGAGGAATTGCTGCTCTTTTCTGTGGGGTTTTGAGCATTTTTGGGTTATCATAGATTAAACGGTCACTAATGCATAGACTCTTGTGGAACACATGCCATTCCTTTTGCTCAACTGATAAGAATTGCATTACTTGAGGACAAGAAATATTTCAAGTTTGGGGGGTTTGATTAGGTTGGTAATTTACCAACTCATTTGTCTCTTAAGCATAGTTTAGCTAGGTTTTCAAGTCTTTTAGTTGGATTTTATGCAGTTTTTGCCTTTTTGTGTGCAGGTATCTGATTTGAATAGAAGGAGCATGAATTGGAGCAAAAAAGATGAGATTTAGGTGAAAATCAGCATTTCACCGGAGGACACCGGCGAAACACCAGAAGTCAGCACCTGACGCACCCATTGGTTTTAATGAACAACTACAATGGCAGCGAACCCAGCAATCAGTGATCATTGGTTTCATCACCAGAAACATGCTGAACTTTGCTAGAAAAATAGTGAAATGGTGAAGGCTTGCAGATAGCAGCAGTGAACTGCCGAAAGGCTCTGGAACTTCTTTGGATCACGGAGGAAAGCAACCGGTGGCTGCGTGGATAGCAACCGGCAGACACCAGTTCCACCAGCAAGTGAAAGACGCCTGAAAGAGGTAAGAATGTGCAGCCCTGAAAAAGAGGAGAATGTTATGACCTACTTTTGTATATATTCTATAAAATACTCTGAACATATCATTGAATATTCCTTTTACTTTTTGGCAGAAGAATTCCATTGGAGAAGAGAAGAAAATATTTGAATATTGTTTTTCTATCTTCATCTTTTTCAGAAAGGTATAACTACCATTGTAGAGATATTTTGAGCTTTGATTGTGCTTACTCCTAATAATGAAATTGTGAGTTTATTAATGAATATGCTCATGTATTTCTTAATTATGAGTAGCTAAATCTATAGCTAGAGGTGTGTGATGATGGGTGTTTAATTTAATTGGGTATTGCTAGATTTGTCTTGTTATTACTTAATTAGTGTAAATCTATTGAATTCTCCTCAAATTACCAGTTGATTGCTCATAGTTGCAAATATGGAGTATTGTTTTCTTACTTGATTTTAGCTTGAAAAGAAGAATTAAGTAATGGGAGAGAATTTGATAAGTAGTTAGGATTTAATTATGTGGGATTAGGCTCGAAATAGTCAAAATCCATGATCATAATATCTTTAGAGGTTGATGACTAGAAATAGCTTGGCCCCTAATCCAAACCATATTGAAATAGTGAATTGTACCTTGAGGTTCAAAATGACTCGAGGATAAGGAGTCCAAGTGGTTGAAAAACATTGGGCTCCATCTTTTTCCAAGGTTATTTACATATATTAGTAATAACTTGACTGTTTAGTAAATCCCAATTTGATTGACATCCCATCTACACCACACCTCTAGCTCTTGCTCATTATTGTTTCTCAATTTTAGTTATTTTGCTCTCTTGATTAGCTGATTTTAGAATCCACAATATAGCCTTCGCCCTAAAATTTATTTTACATTTTCATTGCTTGGATGAGAATCAATTCAATTTATTAAACAATGCTTGTGTATATCATTCTCTAGTCTTTGTGGGATTCTAAGCCCGATACTCGTCGAGTTATTTGTTTTGATACAACAATTGCTTACATTCTCTCTAAATGAGGAGTGTAGTTTGAGCATTATCAGGCATTACTCGCAAAAACATGCATAGGGCTCATATCATTTTTCAATGAAACGAAAATCATAATTATATGCATAGTACTCACATTGTTTCTCAATGAAGTGAATTCATAATCTATACGTAGCCTGGAAATCTAAACATTGGGAGTCTTAGCACAAACATATTATAAGCTGCATTGGGAGTCTTGACTCCAAAAGAGCATATGATAAGCTAATCTTATTGGCGGCTAAATCATGAAAATATACTTAACTTGTGTGGGCTTGTGCAAATCATAAAATCATGCTTATTTGAAATAGACTTCATAAGTCAAAATCATGGATTCATACATGGGGAATTCATAAACATTCATTCATGCTAGATATCTCATCATATTGAAATCATGAATCATAAACGACTTTCATAAAACTTGCATAATAGGAATATTTTTCTAACTTGAAATCATGGATTTATAATCGATTTGTAATAAAATATGCCCATTAGACTTTAAAACATATGTTAGAACATGAAGGGATTAGACCCATAAATATATCATAGAGAATTTCATAAAATTGGGTTAAAACCCTATAAATCCATACACTTGAATTCATGAACTTGATGATAGAATTTGGGCATAAGGGTGAAGAAAACCCTCACTGATAATAAACCATACCTAGGTAAACTGATCCTCAAACTAGACTTGAAAGCCTAGAAGAGAGTGGGGAAGGATTATGGGAGGTATAGCTTGATCTTGAAGAGGGATCTCATGGCATGAATGGGAGTCAATAGCGGCTTAAGATATGCTAAAGCCTCTTAAAACACTCCTTTCAAAGCTTAAAATGGTGTCACTAGGAGTTAGGCGCTTAGGAATTTTGAAAATACCCTTATTGATTCGCCTAGAAAATAACCCACTGCCAGTCATCTGACTCGTAGTAGTTGTACAATCAACCTACGACTTGTGGTGTCCTCTAGTAGCTATCAATCCATTTCTCCAACTCTTTGATTATTTCCATGACTCCTACCATGACTCGTAGTTCCTTACTGCAGGTCATACAATCACTCGTAGGATCAGGACCTGATAACTCGATAGCATGTTATAGCTCAATACCCGCGATTCATACCACCAAACTACGACTTATGGTGGAGACTCGTAGTCTAGGGAAAGCCTTTGAACTTAACCATGAGCTTTCTATGACCCATACCAACTGTAGCTCATTACCATCAGTTGTACTGAGAGAAAAATTGAGTCCTCTGCCAAACATGTTCTTTGATTTAGTCTTAGAAAACTTTGGGGTGTTTGATCTGGGGCATATTTATATGCCCAAGGGATACTCAAATGCATCGTTTTTGCCTTGTTTATCCAACAATGTTTGTACATTGTCATGTAAATTGTAGGGAAGTGGCAATTTATACTAACCAACATGATTAGCGTTGTTTTCTTGGAAAAACATACTTTTATGAGCTAAGATGCATGTTAGGAGGAATCGGAGATGGACTCGGGAGCGAGCAAGGAAGCAGCTGGAGAAGCAAGAATAAAGAAGCTCTGCGATGGAGCCGTGACACGCTGCCATCGTGGATGCATTCTGACCGGGAGATATAATTTCAGAATTTCGGAAGAAGGTCCCTTGATAATGTAACCGCGTTGGAATTAATTTCCTGGATCTTGACATTCCAGTGAAGGTTCGCGTTTGCAACGTGGCACGCTGGGCATGCTCCGCGTTGCATGATGTGCCACGTTAGGGATAATTACCTGGACGGCCAAATTCGAGCCTCCTTGTTTGCACCGTGTCACGGAGGCGGTGCTCCGCGATGCACTCCGTGACACGTTGCTTATTATTCAGGAAAAATTCTCCCCAGTATAAATAGAACACTTAGGTTTATTTTTAATTATTCTGACTTGGTGGAGCAAGAACGTGGGTTACAGGCGGTTGAAGGATGAAAATTCTTAGGGTTTTTCTCTATCCCTTTCTTCTTTCTTTCAATTGTTTTTGTATGATTTTATCATTACTTGATGTTTATTCCACAAATGAGTGGCTAATTCCATTTCTTGCTGAGGTTATGAATTGTTGTATTGAAATGTAATTGTTGATTCTTTGGTTGTTTCATCTTTTTCTTCTATGGTTGTTCTATTTAATTCTTGTTCTTACTGCATTAATGTCTGGCCAGTATTATGTAAAATCCAAAGTCTGGTTTTCACCCGAGAGGGAACAAGAAATTGGAAAGTTGTGAATTAATAGGATATGATCTGTTCTTTGTTTGGGAAAATTGAGAATTGATTTACCTTCAAGGATGAAAATATACTGAAAGTCGTATTAGTCAAGTGTGGAATCGGTTTTGTATGGCTAGAACATGAATTTCTTCTTATCACAGACATGTAGGTGGAAGGTTCATAGTTCTTAAGTTGGGTTAAATACGAGTTTTAATCCATTGGCACAAGTTCAAACTAGCAACCAGAAAAGATAAACCATGTATATCGTCAATTAATTTCTTTCATGTTCGTTTTAGCCTCAGCATGCTCACATTCATAGTTCGGACTCACTTGTATATTTATTTTATTGTAGTATAAATTAGATAACAAATATAAAACTTTTCTTAACATTGTTGTCTGCATTTTTTTAGAGTACAGTAAATTGACACTGAGGTGATTTTGCCCTGTAATTGCAGTCCCTGTGGGATCGATACTTAGCTTACTTGAGCCACTTACTACTTGTTCGACCACGTGCACTTGCGTGTAATTAGCCGAACAAGTTTTAGCTTCCCGATTGCCGGGGGCCGGCAATTGGTGAAATTATAATTTTTCTTAAAAGTGTCAGTTTGCTATTTCTTTATTTAGGTGTTGACAACTTGGTCTTAGCCTGTATTTTGCAGATAACAGATTCTGTTAAACACTGGCAAGAGACAAAGAACCAGTGGATCATCCTTAGAAGTAGGAAAGACAATTCCATCGCCAACGGAGAGAAGCTCTAGGAAGTTTGCAGTTGCCTAGACAAACAATCATGGAGCAACCACAGAATCCCCACACTTGTGCGGGCGATATTAGTGCCCAAGGAATGGCAGCTAGGCCGGTTCGCGATGGCAATCCACATGCTAGCAATGTCATCTAGCATTCGCAAACCTGAGCCGGGAGGGAGGTTCCGAGCTTAAGCAGACATGGTGCAGTTGCGCACACAAGCGGGCAGTTCACAGGTCACCCTCACGAGGATCCACAACATCTTCAAAATTTTGGGAGATAAGTGACACCATCCCCAGCTGGAGTGTCAACAGACTATGTCAGGCTTACACTGTTCCCATTTTCACTTTTGGGAGAAGCCAAAAAGGTGGTTGAAAGCTGAGCCACCGAACTCTATAACCACATGGGATGATCTTGCAAAGAAGTTCTTGATCGGTTCTTTCCTTCGGTAAAACAGCAAGACTTAGAATTCAAATTCTAAGTTTCAAACAAAGAGAAGGAGAGAATCTGTATCAAGCTTAGGAGAGATTCAAATCGCTGTTGCGGGACTGTCCTCATCACCACCAATCCAATGATGTGCTGGTGCACACTTTTATAGAATGTTTGGAACCCCACACAAAAATCTTCTTGGACTCATTGGTTGAGACAAGCATTAGAAAGACTTATGAGGCTGTATACTTTGCTTAATCGTATTTAGCAGGGAAATCTGGAGTGGAATGCGGACTCTTCAAAGTGGGAGAACAGAAAGTAGCTGAGTCTTGGAAGTGGATGGGTTTACAGCTATCGCTGCACAGATAAGCTGCCTTGCAGAATCAACTCAACACACTTCGGCAACATGAACTTGAGTGGGTCTCAAGCCCCGGTGAATGCAGTCCAACAGATTTGGTGTGAAGTGTGCGGAAGTAATGAACACTCAGCTGAGTGTTGTGAGCAAATCCTGACTCATTGAACTTTGTCAGTAATGCACAAGGAACAATCACCAACGATATGGTAACAACTACAGTCTTGGAGGAATGCCCGAATTTCTCTTGGGGTAACAACCATCATGGACAGAGTTCGAGTCAGGGGCTGCAGAGGAATCAGGAGGGCCACAGAACTATCAGTCACAGTATAGAAACACTTGTACCCCTCCTCCACCACCATCGCAGCGTTGAGGAGATGTTCCAAGACGTTGATAGCTAACCAAGCTCAATTGCAGGCTGACTATGTTAAATTGGCAGGCGAGGTCAAGAATAATCAGTTAGCTACCAAGGCGCTGGAGTATCAGTTTGGGCAGTT
Source organism: Datura stramonium (assembly GCA_018107945.1). Classification (NCBI taxonomy): domain Eukaryota; kingdom Viridiplantae; phylum Streptophyta; class Magnoliopsida; order Solanales; family Solanaceae; genus Datura; species Datura stramonium. The sequence continues at coordinate 188,680 of JACEIK010001000.1, read as the reverse complement.
TGCTGGAGCCCAAAACACCAGGCCTAGAGGAGGACTTCCAGCGACACAGACCCCAACCCAGCAGGTGAATGCTAGTGACCACGAGGAGTGGTTTGCAGCTGAAGGAGGTGGAACCCCAGGAAAGACCACCTCAACAGTCGGAGCAGCAGCAACGGAGAGGGCAAAATGATGAGAGGGGAAGAACAAGGATTCTGAACCGGAAGACCTCCACCCCCGTTCCCCTCAACGATTAAAGAAACACAAGGAGGAGGCGTGTTTCAAAAAAGTTCATGGAAGTGCTTAAGCAGGTACACATTAACTTACCTTTGGTTGATGTTTTGGAGGGAGTGCCTAAATCGCAAAGTACATAAAGGACATCGTGGCCAACAAAAGCAGGCTTACTGAGTATGCCACTGTGGCTCTTACGGAGGGTGCACTTCTCGGATACAGAACCGATTACACTTTACAAAGCTCAAAGACCCTGGGAGCTTCACAATTCAACTAACAATGGGTGATATCCGAGCTCGCAGATATGTGATTTGGGAGCAGGCATTAACTTGATGCCGACCTCGGTATTCAAAAAGTTGGGGCTAGGGAGTCCTAGACCAACAACAGTGATCTTGCAGCTTGCAGAATCGTTCTTTGGCAAGACCAAACGGAATTGTGGAGGACGTCTTTGGTGCAAGTCGGCTGTGATCTTCCCGGTAGATTTTGTAGTGCTGGACTTTGAGCCGGGCCTTTGAAGTCCCATTTATTTTGGGATGTCTTTTCTTGGCTGTATCGGAAAGCGCGTGGGCAGTAGCTGCAGGGTAGCTAACTATGCGAGCGCGTGATAAAGTAGAGGTTTTTAATGTGTACAAGGCCACCCAGCTCCCGGCGGTGTACGAGGACTCTCGGTCATCAACGTGTGCAGGCAAACTGAAGTTGCTTCGGGCGTTGAGTCTCAGGGATTGGTGGGACGACCCCTGACAGGGGTAAGCTTGACAAGGGTGAGGACGGAGTCGTGAGAAAACGTCCGTCACCTAGGGGCAGGGCTGAGCTTAAATGGCTGATCGAGCCGCGGCCCGGTAAACCGGAGTATTGCACGGGAGGCAACCGTGAATTTTGTTTTATGATTGTACAGATAAAAAAATAAAAAAAAAGAAAAAAAGAAAAAGAAAAAAAATATATATATGTATATGTGTGTAAATATAAAAAATAAAATATTGTGTTCTTCAAACCTTGGGATTCTAACGATTTCTTGTTGTAAGATATAATTTCAGGTTGATCGGAGGAAAAAAATGCAAGGGAGTGCAAAGAAAAGCAGGTATGAAAAATTTTTAAAGTGGCAAAACAGTGAGCCTGCCTGCGATGGCTCCGTGTCACGGAGGTGATGCTCACGTTACCCTTCGTGACACGTTGAAGTGAAAAATACGAAAATTTACAAAATTCAAGAATACCTGCGCGATGGCTCCGTGTCCGCGGTGATGCTCCGCGTTACCCTCCGTGACACGTTGAAGTGTGTATTCGCGTCCGGGTCACACCGGGTCACTGGGCGACCCGCGCGAAAATCCCCCTTTTTAACACCAAAATTGCCTCATTTTTCCTATTTCCCATCTCCCTCCGCGACAAACACCCAAAATTTCCCCCTTCCCTCAACGTGGCGCGGACCTAGGCACGAATTTTCTTCAACTTTTCTTCATATCATCGAAAGTAAGGTATGTTTCTAACTTTCATCTCAATTCTTATCGATTTATTTTCGATTGTGAGCATGAAAAAGCACTGTAGAAGTATAAATTGAGCTTAAATTCATTTAAATTATTGTTTGATTGTTGTTATTAATGCTCGTTGTGATTATATGAACCACGATAAATACATATTGGATTGAATTTTTGCGAAATCGTTAGCTAGGGTTGGAATGTGAATAGGAAGAGATTGAATTGAGGTTGAAATGTGGAAAATTGTTGGGTTGTGCATGTTAATTGAGGTAAATTGCGTAGTGCTTAACGTTATTGGGCTAAAGACGCGATAAATTTTTGGGGGAACAAAGTGTTGAAATTACATGAAATTATCGAATTAGATAGAAATTGGGAATTGCTTAGGTTGGTTATTAAATTTTTTTCTTTTCGTTAAGTGCTATGTGATGAAATGTGATCGATGGTAATGATGGGATGGCTGTACGAAGTCTAGGTAATTGCATAGAGGTTATACCGTCGAATTCTCTGAATGCACGAGGCATATTGTTTTGTGTTTGTAGTTGTTTTAGTTTTCCTGTTTTTGTAAATAATAAAATAAGTCGTTCTTGCCGTGTATTATGTCGTGGCTGAAAACTAGAGTGTAGGGTGGCCGAGCCTAACCCAACCTTACTCGAAGTTAATTTTAAATTGACTGACAACTGGGACTGTCTGCTTTCCTTTGGCAGGAACAATGAAGCGAGCAAGACAAAGGAAAGGGCGCATCTACATCAGGCAGGAAGAAAGAAGGTAAGGCCCAGGAGCAGAAGTCCCAGCAGCACCAGTTTCCACGCAGTAGCGCCGCCAGTACGGAACCCATTAGGTGACGAAGGAAGGGAAGAAATGGTACACGAAGCACAAGGAGAACAAGTACTTCCTGAGGAGCATATTGCAAGGGACCCATTAGCCACAGGAGTTGCCCGCATTGTACGGATTGACAGCACCGGGCTGCGCTTCATTTTTGTGAGCCCAAGGAGTGCAATCTGCACCCGGTCGGGGGAGTTCTATGCAGAATTGGAACCCACGACGCTCCACCCAGTCACACCATCAAGATAAGGGGGCCAGATTGTCACATGAGCCTCATCACTTAAATGCCATGCGGGCGCAGAGCTGCGTGCCCATGTCTCCGGCAGCTGAATATCGCCACCTTATGAGGATATCAGACGCACATTGTGTAGGCGGTCGACGGCACGCTGGAGCAGGCATAAGGAGAGGGCTGCCACTCAGACATTGCCCTACTCACAGATGAGAACGGGGAAGCCGGATGCGGCTGAAGATCGTTTGTTCTGTTTGATTCGGGTGTGCATGACAGATGTCACCCCGGGATCGCGTATGCCTGGTGTATGCCCTGATGAAAGGGCTGGAATAAATGTAGGGGCGGTGATCATATCCGCCATGAAGAGAGCCGTTTGCATCAAGGGCACAGGTACGGGTTTGGCGGTTTGCTGACCACGTTCTTGAGGGCACGGAGGTAGAGGAAGAGGCCCTACATTATATCCCCTTGAGATGGAGAGGCGTGCCAAAGACATCCTGAGGCCAGGCACCTGACACCACTCACGGGCCAGTTCTCACACTAGCCGAGCGACATGCTCAGGATGATCAATATATGGTCCGCATGTTCGGATGTTGAGATGCTCCAGCTGCGCATAGGCGGAGACCGCCAGCGGAGTGAGCTGTAGCAGCTCGACCTAGATTACCCCTTTGGCGAAAATGCCACGACGCTATGTCGTGTGGGCCCAACTTTTTTGGAGCCTGTGGATGATGATGTCCCCACAGATGAGAAGACACGTCGCGAGGATTCCGGCGTTGAGTCGGAGAGGGGGCGACAGGGAAGATTCAGACATTGGGAGATGAGGCAGCAGCACGATGAAGAAGTGGAATACTTTGATTGATCAAGGAGTTTCACCACCTACCTTTGTGTTTGTGATTGTATGAACACTGGGGACAGTGTCGATTTTAAGTAATGGGGTGGGGAGTAGTTAGGTGGTGCTGGTTTTGTCTTGTTTTGTATGTAATTGCATGTTCTGTTGTCGTGTTTGAAAATATTGTGACTGTTTTTGTGTGTATGTTTCGTATTGTAAATATCTTTGTGAACCTGTGTATGCTGTTGAAAGGTTTGTAAATATCTTTGTGAAATTTGTGTGTCTTGTTCAAGATGCTGTTAGCAGTGTGTAAATAGTTTTTGTCGAAATTATCGATATTTTTAGAATTTTTCGTTAATTATTTTTATCATTGGGTTTCTCGGAGTTTGTTTTCCGGTTCTTTTTGCCGAGAAGAGTCCCATTGAACTGAAGTCGTAAATAGTGACCGTTCCCTATGATGGATGGATGACGACCGTCTTAAGGGAAATACGATCGATGAGTAAGTTTTATTTTTAATTTTTGGTTTGTTTGGTTGTATCCCATGCATGCGCTACTCTATGGCTACGAAATCCTTGTTGCGTGTGGTACATAATGTTTATATTGCAAAAGGTGATTCGTTTGAAAGCTGTGCAAATTTTTTGTACATATGTGAGATACTTAGGCCAAAGAATTCGATTCGGTGATTGAGGCTTAATTTTGAATTCTTGTAATTAGCTGATTAAAGTACGTAGATATGTCTTAGGTGAGCATATTGCAATGAGTGTATAGTGAGGTCACGTTTATTCCATGCTATTGTGAAGTACATAGAACTTGTCTGGTGTGTATACGAAGCGAAATGAAGGAAGTGTAGTGTGGGAAAGGATGTAGGCGTTTCTTTGTTTAGCCTAACGTTTTCTTTTTTTATACCCACCTTGAATGTCAAATCCTAGTTAGCCCATTGAGCCTTTAGCCTATTTTTTTCTTTTGTCAAAAGGTGTAAACCAAGCTTAACCCTTTCTTTTCAGTGTCCGTAAACCTAATCCGAAGCTCTTAAGTGCTCAAGAAAAATAATTTTCCCACAGTGTAAAGGAGTGAAATGATGAAAAGAAAATAAAGAGAGGAAAAAGCAAAGTGATGAAAAGAAAAAGAAAGAAAAAGAGTCAAGGTGCACTTTGCCAGATGTAAAAAGAAAATAAAGTGCTTAACAAATCTTTGTTGTTTAGTGCAGGTGGAGTTGCGCAAATGTTGAAAAAAAGTAATTAAGAAAGACTCAAGGTTGGGAGGAGGAAGAAATAACTTATGCCCAGAATATGATGGGATGTATTGAAAAAGAGCTTAAGGATGCTAGTTGTTATTATTGGTTAGCCCGGTATATACTAGTTCCGTAGCTTACATTACAACCCGTTAAGTCCTACGTGATCTTACATCAGGCGTCCCTATATTAGTGGAGTAAACACTAGAGGCAAGCTTATGGTTCATGACACAATGCATGGTCGTTTGGGAGAGTGAGCGAAATTGTGTGTGTTTATACCCGACATGAATTGTTTAGAGTTCATGTGATTAAAACAGGGAAACTCTCTTATGTGTAGAGGCACATGTTGGGCCCGAAAAAGAATAAATTCGTGTCGGATATCTCGGTCAACTAATATGCCATGGTTGCCGATATCGAGAGTCAATTTGTGATGTCTAGGAGGTCTTGATATGTTTGATGTCAGTGTAATGACGATGCCAGGCATGTTTTCTTGATGATTTGTATGTAAATAATCAGTGTAACCGTAGCTCGGATTGTCGGTAAAGTAGCCATGATGGGATGTCAATTGCATGAGGTATAGGAGTATTGTTCGAGGGCCGAACAAGATTTTAAGTGTGGGGTAGGTGATGCGGGGCATATTTATATGCCCAAGGGGGATCTCAAAATGCATCAGTTTTTGCCTTGTTTATCCAACAATGTTAGTACATTCTCATATAAATTGTAGGAAAGTGTGAATTTATACTAACCAACATGATTATGATTGTTTAGGAAAAACATACTTTTTATGGAGCTAAGATGCATGTTAGGAGGAATCGGAGATGGACTCGGGAGCGAGCAAGGAAGCAGCTGGAAGCAAGAAATAAAGAAGCTCCGCGATGGAGCCGTGACACGCTGCCATCGCGGTTGCATTACGTCCTAGAGATATAATTTCAAGAATTTCGAGAGAGTCCTGATCGAGCCGTGGCACGTTGGAATTAATTTCCTGGATCTTGACATTCCAGTGAAGGTTCGCGTTTGCAACGTGGCACGCTGGGCATGCTCCGCGTTGCGTACCGTGCCCGTTGGGAGCAATTACCTGGGCGGCTAAATTCGAAGAGCCTCCTTTTTGTGTCAAGGAGGCAGTGCTCACGCGTGCACTCCGTGACACGTTGCTTGTTATTCCAGGAAAAATTCTCCCCAGTATAAATAGGAACACTTGGTTCATTTTTAGATGTTCTGACTTGGTGGAGCAACGTGGGTTACAGGCAGGCAGTTGAGGGACGAAAATTCTTAGGGTTTCTCTATCCCTTTCGCTTATTTCTTTCAATTGTTTGTATGATTTACACTCATTTAACGATATTTTATTCCACAAATGAGTGGCTAATTCCATTTCTTGCTGAGTTAGGAACAAGTTGTATTGAAATGTAATTGTCGATTCTTTGGTTTTTTCATCTTTTCTTCTATGATTGTTCTATTTAATTCTTGTTCTTACTGCATTAATGTCGGCCAATGTTAATGTAAATCCAAAAGTATGGTTTCACCCGAGAGGGCAAAAAACTGGAAAGTTGGAATTAATAGAGGATATGATCTTTTCTTAGTTTGGGAAAATTGAGAATTGATTTACCTTCAGGATAGAAAGATACCTGAAAGTCGTATTAGTCAAGTGTGGAATCGGTTTTGTATGGCTAGAACATGAATTTCTTCTTATCACAGACATGTAGGCGGAAGGTTCATGATTCTTAAGTTGGGTTAAATACGAGAGTTTTATCCATAGGCATAAGTTCAAACTAGCAACCGGAGAAAAAGATAAACCATGTATATCGATATTTAATTTCTTTACATGTTCATTTTAGCCTCAGCATGCTCAAATTCATTGTTCAGACTCACTTGTATATTTATTTTGTTTGTAGTATAAAATTAGATAACAAAATATAAAAACTTTTCTTCACATTGTTGTCTGCATTTTTAGAGTACAGTAAATTGACACTTGAGGTGATTTTGCCCTGTAGTCCAGTCCTGTGGGATCGATACTTGGCTTACTTGAGCCACCACTGCTTGTTCGACCACGTGCACTTGCGTGTAGTCATCGGAGCAGCCGAACAATGTTACATTCCCAATTATCAATTGTCACTCTAGAGATGTGGTCGTGACAAACATCCTGGATCACACTCTATACTTTATTAAAAAAGTACAAAGAGTAGCATTAGTACAAACACTATATATTGCTAGGCATCCCTTAGACTAACCTTAGTTAATAACCAACATATATCGTGATTAATAGAATAGAAAACAACCAAAACAGACAATGCTTAATCATAACACCATCTAATGCAAACCAATCCGTGGTTAATAACTGGCCTGCTCAGCGATTTAAGCCTCGATACGGCGATTATTGGACAGTGTCACTGATCTAGCCACAAGCGCAATGGTACCGACAGCGGCACTGATCTAGGTAGTAGCTCAACTAACGCTGACAACCTTAGTTATTGATCAGTTCTGAAATTATCCACTCAAGCAACATGTTCATATGCGAATTTGATCTTGTTAATAAACTAGGAAGTAAATCTGCTCAACCATCCATTCATCAACTCATTATAGTTTTATATATAATATTCTCAACAATCAATTCATAAAATCATTATAGGTTACATATAATAATCCTCAATAATCAATTCATAAACTCTTCACAGGTTTACAAGAAATCAAAGTAAGATATAAACATATGCAACCAGTCATAAGCACATTGAAAACAAATAAGTAGATAACCTGTCTCATGAATTTCTTGTTATGAACCAACCTGAGTCTCACACCGGACCTGTCACTGGTATTGTACCGTGTAATGTATCTACCACACATCTCTGTCACATAACTGTCTATACACACATGCTAGGGTCTTGGCTTCTGCCTTTTCGGTCGTTCATGACCTGCAGGGATTCTAGAAATCCATGTCTTTGTTCCAACATGGTACCTACTCCTCCATCTGCTCGTCAGATGCTTACCTCGAACATGAACCACTTATGTCATAACCGCTTTCCAGATGCTTAAGCTCAGGAACGAGCCACTCCATTCAGGATAAGTACTTGTTATCCACTTACATCTTCACATTCCATATGCTATCCATTAGTCAACTCACATGGCCACTCAGAGATGTCAATTTATATTCACCCAACAATTCAACTTACATCAATTTAATAACAAAATATGATAAGTAGGGATCGAGACAAGTCATCACAAGGAACCTAGAAATTCCACCAACAACACCACAAGGTATAAAACACAGAGTTCATGTTATATCCCGGGAACCCAAGGATCAGACCCGAGTGCCAAATGGGGAAAAATTTGGAAAATGTTGCAGCAGTGCAGGAGGAGTCATTGGAAGACTCCTCAGGGAGTCCCACGAGTTGTTAAGTGACTCGTGGGAAGGCCAGATGTTGATGAAGGGACTTGGTCCCCACGGGTGATGTAACGACTCATGGTCATCCCTCCACGAGTCTTCATGTCAGTCGGTGGGAGGTCCCAGAAGATTTTTAAGGGTGATCCAGTGTACTTAACGAAAGTTGGTAGCAGGTTGTGTCACCGGGGACGAGTCGTCATGTCCTCCGTTGCAGAACCAAGGGAAAATTTCTAGTGGACTTGGCGAAGGACCCAATGACTCGTTGTCCTGAGAAACGACATTTGCCCCTGGCAATGAATCATCAAGGTCGCCCGTTAGGGTCTTACAGCCAGTGATTTCCAGGCGAATTAGTAAGGGCCTTCTCGTAATTTCTACACTCCTAAGACCTAAACTACATCATTTTGAGGTCAGGATAGGGTCTTTTAAAGGGAAATCATCCATGATAAACCTCATTTGATACTAGTAAGTGTAAAAGGAAAGGAGGAAAGGGAATTCAAGTGCTCACCTTCAAGTTCTTCAAGATTCTACCTAGGATTTTCAAGGGAGTTAGGGGTTTGGAAATTTCCAGGTATGTGGGGTTTGAATGGGTAGTTAGTCCCTACCCATGCCCATTTCTTCCCATTTCCTATGTTTAATTTTCTAAATTCTTAACCCGTTTGCATGATTCCTCAAAGTTTACGTGAGCTTGTGGTATTGTAACACAATTTACAGGTTTTGAAGTGTTTGGGCTGATATTGCTTGTATATATTTTATATTCCATGATTTAAGACTCTAAAAACTGGATGTCCAATTATGAAGGATTTTTTAGTAAATTTATGTTCATGATGATCCCACAAGAATAATATGAAAATTTGAATTTAAAGCATGTCTTTGAGTTTTCTATTTCTCATGTTACCATGATCATGTTTCCTATAAATTTAAGCATTTCAAGCATGATTAACATTATGGGTAAAAAGCCCACATGTTGCTTAAGTCTTATGAACTATGACTATGGCCGACTCACGGGCCCAATTCCATGGCTAGGTCTATAAATTTTCAGGTATGTGTGATTGTTACGATTCAACTAGCCACGCATGTCATGCATGAATTCCTATGAGCACGTTGTATTGTTTTGGGAGTAGTACTTAACACCGAGTAGGTTCGGAGCCCAGGTTACGCCCCGAATCTCAAAACTACGTGCCACCGTAGGTCATGTTAAGGACCTTCTTAGTGACTGTCCCCTATGCCCTACGGGGCCTTCATGAGTGATATCACGTCTTTCATGGTTCGTATCCTTGGCAAAATATGGATGACCTCCCGACTAGGTTTACAGGTCGGGCTCCAATGTGCTCATGTGGAGTATGTTGTTTATAGAAATCTCCCATTGTTCCTCATGGTTGATGCTTGCATGATTTTGTTATTTTGGCTCAAGTTATGTTTTATGAACTATTTTCCCTCATGTTATGACTATAGCCCAGGTTTACGAATGTACTTGGAAAATCTTAATCCTTACGATATATTTATGATTTTGGTTTTTATGATCATGATGGTTCTCCACTTCTATAACTTTGTGTTTTAAGCATTGTTTTGCATACCTTACATACTCAGTACCTTCCAAGTACCGACCCTTTTGCTATTTTCAGGATCTGGTTCACAAGTTCGGCATCATTCTTAGCTAGTGCTCGGCTATGCCCTCAGCCTTCAGAGTGGTGAGTCCTCATGTTTCGAGGGATTCTTGATCAAACTTTAATTACCTTTTTGTTTCCAGAATGTTGGTGTTAGTTGGGGTCTTGTCCCTTCAGCCCGTCTAGAAAGCCTTGATTAGAGGATTTTAGACCTATGTATAGTATTCAGCCGTTTATGATTGGATCTTGTATTGTTGTTTCTTACACCTCTTGTTAAAATTTTTAGCTAGTGCATGGTTATTAAGTTAAGTTTTCTGCCTTTTATGAATGAATCAGTCATATGCTCACGCCATGGGTTGACTTGGAAGTCTTTCAGGGGATCCTTGTCCCGTGTCTATGGTCGGGTGTACTCTCGAGTCGTGACAGTTTCATTTTATAACAGGACTACCATCCCATAATTCTAGGCACAACTAGTGTTCTAAGAGACCAAATAATCATGTTCGTCAAGCCACAACACGCCGTCACTAAATAAGTCTAACTCCTCATAAACTGTAGCCTACCTCAATTGAAGACTCAAGTATCAAGCTACTGCGGGGGAGCCTTGACTTTCCTCAACGCATCGAGATCATTCCAAAGTCTAAAACTCAGACTAGCCAATAGGACGGAACGAAGTGGGACGGAACAGGATGAACCAGTTGGGCACTATCCATCCCATTATAAAATGAAATGAGACGAGACAGGATAAATGAGACAAAAAGGGACGGAAAATAATTTTTAAAAAAATTACGTAATAAAGTATAAGTTATATTTTAAAATTTAAGTTACTTTTAAAGCTTTATGATCTTATACTCTTAAGTCTTATAGTTAGGGCTTGGACACTTCAAATTTTAAATTTTAAAAAAACAAAAAAAACATGTAATTTAATTAAAATTAAAAATTATTAATTTTGAAATTTGAAATATGAAGTAATTATTTATTTGAATTTATAAGTTTGTTTAAATTTTTTTAAATTAAATTCTTACTAAGTTTGTAAGTTGTAATTTTAAAGTAGTAATTAATTTTTTTAAATAGATTAAAAGACTTGTATCAAATAATTTAAATATAACACAATGATAATGAAAATGAAAATTAAGGCTAAAAGTCATTAAATTTATTTAGATAAAATATAAATATTTACAAATTTATATTACAATTTATAAATATTAATAGAGCACCTAATCTCCCCAACCACCTTTTAGGAAGGGTTTTGTTTGAATAGGCCTCAAATATAATACTAATATTTGCATAGTCCTATGAAATTTCTTTCTAACTCTTCTATCATTTGGGCAGAAATATTTTCGACATGACACTTAGATTGTTGTCGGTCTTGTGCTTCCATGTCACTATCATTGTTTATTGCTGCATCTAAATAAACTTTTGAAGTTAACTGGCAACTCGTGATTTCTCGCTCTGTGTTGATCCAATCTCTGAATAAAACTGATACCTCAAGTTGTCTTCTACTAACGAATATCGGCGGTTTCAAGTTTGAAATCTTGCAGCGTTGAGAAAGCGGCCTATGAGCGTAGGATAATGCTTGAATAACTGGTAAGTCCCAAGCCATCTTGCTAAGTAAATATGCTTCTACGAGTCCTCCACCAATTCAAAATAGCCAAGTGATGCCACTAGTATTTGTAACACTTCCCGTCCCTGATTAAGATATTCATTAAAATCAAAACTATTAGAAAAATCCAAGGCCCCATATCTTGCACAAAACCCATGGGTAGTATCTAATCGAACCTAAAGATTGAAGAACATGTACATTATTAGTTTGTAACTTGCAAAAAGTGTCATACATTGTTCTGTATGCACTTTACTACTATTTTATAATTTTCATACTTGGGATTTCATGATCTTGAATTTCTAAATTTTTATAAATATTTTAAACCACTCTTTTGCATCTCTATATATTATGGGGTTAAGAGAATAACGATTAATAAGAATTTGAGAATAGGAAAAAATATTTTAAAATCGAAATTAAATATTTTAAAAAATTAAAAACATAAAAAATATTTTTAATTTTTTTATATTCATCAAATTTAGATGTAACAATGATAATTCTCAAATTACACCTCCGAATAAGTATAATGCGAACGTTGTCAATAAAGAACCCAACTAAGATTGTGGTCAATCCCACAAAGAATATGGTCAAGATATAGACTAATGCTAGTATTCACGGCTTTTAGTTCAATTATTTCCTAAAGGGTTTTTAATAGAAAATAATATGGTGACAATGTTGAAATATTTTGTTATCAAAGTTATGCAATTAACTAGAAGTGTCCCCATGGCTTCTTAACTAGGTCAGAATTAGTACACTCACTGATCTATCCGATTACTTAGCCTGTTGAATTGATAAACTATGTTCATCCAAATAACTGATTCGTCCCTATTAGATGACTCTACTCAATCACTCGGTTAGGTTTCATGAGCAATTTCACTTCAACACCGCCAATAGTTTTCAAATTAACTTTCCTGCAACACGCCGCTCAAGCTATTTAGTGAAACTAAATTTTAAGGCTTGTTGTTCTTCTCTTTTTCTAATACCTACTTCTCTAGGTTTAATAAAGAATATGGACTAGATTAACACTGTGCAACATTAAGAAACATTAATCATGAAGAAAAGAACAATACAAACATTCGTATTGGAAAAGAATTTCTTTGTGTTAACCTTAGTTTGTTATTCCACCATAATTCCCACAATCCTAGTTGTGGAGGGTTTAACTATTCATGATTACAAGAAAGAAATTAGAATTCATGGAATAAAACATAATTAGTCCTTAAAATATTGATTGAATAAAAACCCAATGATTAATTTCACAATCAAACATTTTAAAAATCAAGAACAATGATGAATCCTCTCAGGTTTCGTGTATTCGTTCTCCAAGAAGTGTTAGGAAAGCCAAAACCACTGATTATAATGAAAAGTATCCATCCTTGTTAAGGAAAATAATGTAGGATTATTTATACAATTAATAAAATCCTTTCCTAAATTAATAGGGATTACAGCACGCCCAGACAACCTGAGTCGTGGTATGTTTTTGTTATGAGTCACTGCAGCTTTTGTTTTTCTCGAGGTACTAGATTGTGGTACGACTAGTACAATGGTACTATAAGGTCATAGGAGCCTTTCGTGGCTTAGACTTCTAAAACTTGGCATATCTGATTTCTTGCTACTGGTCCTTCATACGATTCGTACCATGCTGGTATGGCTCGTGCAATTCTTTTTCATGTGCCCAAAAATCTGCCAAGTGTCCATCCTATGAATCTCACCATAGATCTATCAATATGACTCATACCTTTCCATCATGACTCATAGCCTTTACTGCATTACCAGCACAGATTTAGCGAGATGCACATCTTCGGTATCTCAAGTCACGAGCACTCGGTATGGCTCATACCTAGATGGTACGACTCGTACTGTCAATCGTATGATGACTATGCATTTTATGCATTTTTCTCTAAAGTTTTGCTACAGGTGTCAAGTACAATTATCTTGAGACACGCAATAAGCTAATTTATGATTTTTATATCCTTTTCCAAAATCCAACTCCTGGACTTAACTTCCTTGAAAACAAAGTAAAAGAACCTCATATCCGTATAAATATACATAAGACCAAGCATTTTTCCTATGTTTTAAGTGTTGAAAGTTTTTGTAAACTGCGGCACATCTACGCCCTCAACTTAGAACTTTTTCATGTCCTCAGGCAAATAAAAACACTACTACAAACATGATGCTTAACTAGAAAGTTAAATAGAAGATCTACAGTCAACAATATAAAAATTTGCACATATGACCACTGTCATGTACTGACCCTCTTTTCTTTCAAAGAGTCAAAACCAAGACTGTTGTGCACCCATGCAACTATAACTCATGACACAAAGGGATCTAGACATGGAAATAAACGATTAATAGACAAACCGAGCAATCATTAATGCTATTTACACGAGACAATTTAAGAAGTATGTAATACAATCCATATACCCTCATAGCAAACGAAGTCCTAAACACTCACAATGACATATATACATAGCAAACCAGGCTATCAAGCAACCACAAAGAAGTTTCAAACATTGCACAAGTGATACCATAAGATTTCCCTTATTTTCTCTACTCTGGATTATTGGACAGTGTAACATCCGGAAACTTTCCAAGACCAAATTTAGATGTTGCATGAAGAACCATGGGAAAATCAAAATTTTTTTCTATCTCAAACGACCCACACAACGGACCGTTGGTGGAACCAATGGACCGTTGTAGAGGGTAAAAAAATGGAGTCCCTAACAAGTTTCTTCAAGTGGGAAAAAGAGTGATACATAGGATGACCCATTGAACCTAACAACGAGTTGTGTTGTCGTCCTTTGAATCTCGGAGTTTAGAGGATTACCAGACTTTTCCATGAGACAACAAGAGAGACAACGACCCGTGGTTACTACCAATGAGCCGTTGCTACCACATGTCATCAGTTCTAGACCCCAGCGGTGTGAACCACCGGTAGATACAATGACCCGTTGGTTCTTCTAACAAGTCGTTGTTATGACTTTCGTTGTCTCCATGCAGTTTTCTACACGATCAATGGAAGGTATCAACGGCCCATTGTTTGTTATGACAGATCTTTGTACCCTCCCGTGATTCACCCCAGTGAGCTTAGTTTGAACTCAAAAACCACAACTAGCTAGCGGGCCATTATTTTGACCAACGACCCGTTCGAGGCCCGTTGGTTCTTGTCGGCCAGACTTCTAGTTTCGTCAGGGTTATTTTAGTATTTTCCCAATTTTCTTAACTTGAAACCTCATCGTTATGGGTTTGTATAGGAGAAGTTAAGGGCAAGAATGACCCTTTCCATTAATTCCTCTAACCTCCCTCAAGAACAGAACGTAAGAACTTCTCTGAAGCACAAAAGCAGGAGCAAGGGTTTGATATTCTTCTCATTCGTTCTCAGGGATTTTCACTACGGTTTCTTCTATAGGTATGTGGGAATTTAGCAGGATATTGTTCTCCCCTTGCGTCCCCAAAATCCCTCTCTATTCACTTTCCAGTCCTAGCCTGAGATTGCGGGTGAAGATATTGTTATCGTTCTTTGATTAGACCATATGGAATCCTATCCTATGTTAATTGTAGCTATTTTACACCAGTTGGTAACTAAAATGATGCTTGTTCCAGGGAATTATAAATTTAGCCCTAGCTCTTGAAAAGTCAAAAACTAGAATCCTGTTTGAGCATTGAATTCCATAGAATTGCTTGCATATTTTAGAGTTAGGGGCTCCTATAATAATTGTATGTGTTAGAAACTCAGTTACATGTGTGTTGTTCAGATTCAGTCAGAAAGTATATATACTCTGTATTATAACCAGAATTGTCGATCTAGCCTCAATTAGATTTTAGCAAACATCGGGGTTAACGAATAATGCCAGGTGATCGGTTTGACTACGGTGTTCATCAAGGTGTCGGTGAGCCTCTTAGTTACCAAATCCAGATTCCAGAATATAGATTATTTGGTCATTAGGCGGTCATGACATTCGGTTATAGCTCTGACCAGCCTAGGACCCTAGTTCAGTTTTTAGTTGGTTCTTTGGCTTGGCTGGCCTCCTTGTTGAAATGACTTAGGTCACTAGATTTCAGTTTGTTGTCAGTCCTACCTAAGACACTTAGGAGTGATCTCAGACAGTATCCCTGAGTCAGTTATAGTCTTGGACCCAAGTATCGAGCTATGCAGCAGCGGTAGTAGTCATGGTAGAATTATCCAGTGGGGTAGGAATTAGCACCGAGAGGGGTCGGGTTCTAGCACACCTAGATTCCCAGAACTACTTTGCCACCATAGCTTATATTTATTGGCCACATGGCCCCGGACCGTGATCTCATAGTCCATGCCTTTAGCCCTTGGCAAGGTATATTGGGTCCTACCGGTAGGGTGTATACATCGGACTCCATATCTAGCTCACGTGGTTATATGTCGGTTATAGATTCTCCCACTAGTTAGTCGGTACACTTCAGAATAAACGACTCAATTAGTTTTTCAGCTCTATCAGCTTAACTCGGATTATTACAGTATCTCAGACTTAGAACTTTCAGAATTTGGGAATGTTTTTGTCCACCCAGAAAGGGTCATCTTGACAATCTCAGTTTACTTTAGATTCTTTTGATTCGGTTTATCAGTTGGTCATTGCTTGTCATTTCAGTTGTCATCTATATATTTATCTTTATGCTTCTCTCACTTACTCAGTACATTCAAAGTACTGACGCATACTTTATGCTGTATCATTTCATGATACAGCCGTAGGTTCTCATACCTAGCACCAATAGTCAATTTCGTTCGGATCTCTCTATCAAGCGGCAACTTGGTGTGAGTCCTCATATTTCGAGGCATTATTTCATACATTTCAGTTTTCTTTATCATTATCAGTTAGACTTAGAGTTAGCTGAGGCTTGTCCCAGCAACTCCTCAGTTAGAGGGCTTTCAGATACAAACTTGATTTCAGATTTTCAGACATTTTAAATCTCTATGTTCAGTTTATAATTTTCATTAATTCTATTATGTTTTATTTCAAATCTTCCTCTATGCATGTTTTACTCAGAATACCCGGTGTATGATAGATAAAGGGTTGACTTGGGGTTACTTGTGACTCAAGTACCGTGTTTCACTTGGGAGTGTAGACTCGGGGCGTGATAAACTTAATATCATAGCCCACGGTTTAGAGTATCCTCGAAAAGTCTAAAAGCCGCATCCGAGTAGAGTCCTTTTCATGGTATGAAACGCGCCACACTTATGACAAGGAGGCTGCAAGATGTTATTAGAAAACTCCCTTTTTCCATAGTCCTTATCATGGGTAAGTTCAATTCCAGTAACACCATTCCTAACTCACTATGTTTCATTTTAGTGAATCATGCCTCTAGACACGGTAACGAAGAAAGGGCCATTGACGCCAACAAATCACCCCACTAGCCCTGACAGCTCCCCAAGATGATTCAATATCTATCGCTGAATATCAGACGACCATCCAATTGCTAGCCCAAATAGTCAACAACCAGGTGAACCAACCGTTGGTCCATTGCTTGGGGAATGGAACACCCAGCTCAAACTGCAGTGCTAGACTTCATCTGTATGAACCCTCCATCTTTCAGAATCCAAAGTAAGGGGAGGACCCCAAAGAGTTCGTGGATGAATTTAGAAAGATTACTTGTATTATGGGTGTCCGCTCTTCCGAGGAGTCTTGACTGGTTTGCCTACCGACTTAAAGGGGTAGCCTAGGTTCTGTATGAGCAATGGAAGGATGGGCGACCGATGGGAGCGAGGACCGGTGGAGTGGGAGGAGTTCAACACAGACTTCCTGGAAGTTTTTCCTCGAGAGTTTGAGGAGGCAAAGATGGAAGAGTTTATGAATTTGCGACAGGGCAACAGAGCGCGCGGAGGTATGCTCTGGGTTACTGAGAATTTGTATAAGTACGACTCCAGAGATGGTAGCCGAGCTAAGGGCTCGCATACTGGGGAAATTTGTAAATGGAGTGTCAAATATGGTCCTCAAAGAGTGCAGGGCAGCGTGTTAATTAAGGATATGGACCTCTCTAGCTTGATTGTTTATACTTAGCAAATTAGGGTGGCTGAAGGAGATGAAATGTAAGAACAAACAAGCAAGGACTAGACAGTTAATTTCTTCTCCAGGGTATAGTGGGTAGCCGCCCACAGCAGCAACAACAACAACAGCGTGAGCCCCAGTACCCAGTTTAGCTAGTGCCCCAACCTTTCGGTCCCGTCAGGACCTGAGGTGGAGCATCACAGCTCTCGAGTCTCGAACTCACAGTATCGGGAATAGGTATCAGCTTGCCCCAAGTGCGGCAATAATCACCCGAGCGAGTTTCCTTCAGGGTCAAGAGGGCTGTTTTGGGTGTGGACAACTTGGACATCGGGTTAGGGAGTGCCTGACAACCCAGGGCGAGGAGATCACAATCCACCATATCATCAGCCCCGATAGGCCATCCGGCTCAGCGGGCCAGCACAGTGGTACAGATGGCGGTCAATGTCAGAATCGTTTCTATGTTCTATCGTCCTGTCAGCATCAGAAACTCACTTGACTTGGTTACTGGTATGTTACGTCTCTTCCATCTGAACATGTATGCCCTCTTAGACCTAGGAGACACTCTTTCATTCGTGACTCCCTATATACTTGATCAGAGGTCACTCTCAGAACCATTCTCAGTCTCTACCCCAGTTGGCGAGTCAGTTAGAGCTAGCCGGGTGTATAGAAACTGCCCAGTCTCAGTCTAAGTAAAAGTTATTTCCAGCCGATCTTGTAGAATTAGACATGTACGACTTTGACCTTATTCTTGGCAAGGATTGGTTACACTCCTGCTATGCCTCAGTTGATTGATGAACTAGAGTTGTCAAGTTCCAGTTTTCAAAAGAACCAGTCAGCAGTTCAACGCCTAAGGGTAGAGTTTATTTCCTATCTTATGGCCCAGAAACTCATTTCAAGGGATGTATTTATCATCTGGTTGGGTCCAGAGGATTCTAACTCGAGACCCCAACTATGCAGTCGGTTCCATGGTCAATAAGTTCCCAAATATTTTTCCTGAGGATCTTCCCGGGTTCCCCCTGAATGAAATGGAGCTTCGGAATAGATCTCCGCCCAGATAATCAGCCCTATCTCATCCTCATACAGAATGGCTTTAGTGGAGATTAAGGAGTTGAAGGAGCAGTTAAAGACCTTCTTGACAAGGGATTTATCGGACTAACATCTCTCACAGGGTGCTCGATTGCTATTCGTGCGTAATTAAGACGATACCCTCAGAATGTGCATAGATTACCGTCAGCTGAACAAAGTCACAATCATGAACAAGTATCCCTACCCAGAATTGACGATCTGTTTTACCAACTTCAGGGAGCCTTTTATTTCTCAGATCAATCTCGAGTCAGGGTACCATCATCTAAGAGTCGGAGGTGTGACATACCATGGCTTTTAAAACTCGGTTTGGTCACTACGAGTTTGTGGTGATGTCTTTCAGATTAACAGACGCCCCAGCAGCCTTCATTGACTTAATGAACAGGGTCTTCAAGTCGTATCTGGATATGTTCGTTATTGTATTTATCGACGACATTCTAGTATACTCTAGAAATGAGGAAGAGCATGCCAATTACCTAAGATTAGCATTACAGAAACTTAGGGACCGCCAATTTATTCACTTATGTTCATTAAGTGCAAATTTTGGTTAAAGTACGTGACTTTCCTTGTCATGTGGTCTCGGGTGAAGGAATACAAAGTAGACCCTCACAAGATGGCAGCAGTGAAGGATTGGCCCGGACCTACACTCTCCTACTGAAATCAGAGTTTCTTGGGCTTAGCAGAGTTATTACCAAGCAGTTTGTGGAAGGGATTCTCCTCTATAGCATCTCCTTTGGACTTCTAAGTTAACTCAAAAGAAGGTAAAATTTCAGTGATCGGACGAGTGTGAGAAGAGTTTTCAGGAGTTAAAAACTCGACTCACCACATCAGTTTAACCTTGCCGGAAGAGATGGGTTGGTTGTTTAATGTGATACATCCAGGTTGGACTTATGGCTGCGTTTAGATGCAGAGGGCGAAAGTATAGACACAGCTGAATAGCTCCAAAGTTCATGAAGAATTATCCAACTCATGACTTGGAGTTGGAAGTGGTGGTTTTTGCGCTAAAGATATGGATGCATTACTTATATGGAGCTCACGTAGATGTATTTACAGATAATAAGAGTCTTCAGTGCCGCGAGTAAGGATCCCCAAATGCGTCAGAAGGTGGTTGGAATTGCTAAAAGACTACCAAAATGAGTGTGCTATATCACCCGGGCAAAGACAATGTGGTGGCTGATGCCCTAAGAAGAATGTCTATGGGTAGCGTGGCTCATGTAAAAAGGCAATAAGGAGCTGGTGAAGGATATTCATCGGCTAGCGGTTAGGAGTGCGGTGGTGGATTGACCGATGGTGGGGTGGTAATCACGAGTGGGTTGGATTCATCCCTGGTAGTTGATGTTAAGTCCATATAAGATGAAGATCCAATTCTACTTAAACTTAAAAGCAGTTCTCAGAAAGGAAGTTGAGGCTTTCTCCAAGGGGGAGATGGTGTGCTCCGTTACAGGGAAGGTTGTGTATACCGGATGTTGGTGAGTTGAGACAGATACTGGATTTGAGGCGCACAGCTCAAGATACTCCATACACCCTGGTGCTACAAAATGTACCGCGATCTGCAGAATATTTATTAGTGGTAGAATGAAAAGAGACATTCTTGAATTTGTAGCCAAGTGCCCGAACTATCCACAAATTAAGTTTGGAACACCGAGAGACCCGGTAGGTATGACTCAGGATATCAATATATCACATGGAAGTGGGAATAAGTAAACATGGACTTCATTACATTTTCTACCTGAACTCGTCGGAAACACGATTCAATCTGGGTGATGTGGAGATCGGATGACTAAGTCGGCACATTTCCTCCTAGTGAAAATCACAGATTCAGGCGAGGACTATGCTAGGCTTTATATATGGGAACTAGTTAGACTTCATGGGATTCCATTATCATTATCTCGAACAAAGGTACCCAATTCAGCTATCACTTCTGGAAGTCTTTTAGAAGGACTAGGTACCTAGGTCAAGCTCAGCATAGCCTTTCACCCGTAGACTGATCAAGTTGAGCAGGGCCCGGAAAATTCAGACCCTAGAAGATATGTTGAGGGCTTGCATGATCGATTTCAAGGGAGATTGGGATGACCACTTGCCTCACATCGAGTTCACATACAACAAAAACTACCACTCTACTTCAGATGGCCCCATACGAGGCATTATATAGTAGGAGGTAGATCTCCCTTAGGGTGGTTTGGTTGGTAAAGCCCCTGCCTAATAGGGCCAGACTCAGTTCACAAGGCAATGCAGACAGTTCAGCTCATCCGAGAAATGTTGAAAACAACTCAGAGCCGTCAGAAATCTTGTGCCGATGTGCGGAGAAGAGAGTTTGGAGTTTGCAGTTGATGATTGGGTATACCTGAAAATTTGTTCTCCATGAAAGGGTGATGATGTTTGGAAAAAGGAAGCTCAGTCCCAGGTATGTAGGGACCCTACAAAAATTTTAGGCGAATAAAAAATGTGGCCTACGAATTAGAACTACCTTCAGAATTAGCAGCCGTGCACCCAGTCTTCCATGTGCACTACTGAAAAGTGCATTGGTGATCCAACTTCAGCGGTGCCATTGGATAGTGTGTAGATAAAGGATAGTCTCTCTTATGAAGAATTTCCAGTTTAGATCCTTAACCGTCAGGTTCGTAAGTTGAGAAGCAAAAAAATAGCTTCGGTGAAAGTTTTGTGGAGGAATCAACTAGTTGAGGAGCCACATGGGAAGCGAAAGCGAGACATGATGGCCGAGATACCCTCACTTGTTCTCTCCATTTCAGTTCCAGAATCAGGTACTAAATCCCTTCTTAGTACTCTACTCAGTTCCGTACTCATAAGCTCTATTTAGATTTCTTATGTGCGTCCTAGTTGCATCAGCTCTGTTAGTACGGTTAAGTTAGTTTGGAGTCGATTACTCCTTGAGAAATTAGTTCATAGCCTTAAGTTTAAAAATTTCAGCTCTTTTCCCTGGTTTTGGTCTTCATTCAAGGACGAATGATCCCAAGGGGAGATATTTGTAACACTCCAGAAACTTTTCTAGACCAAATTCAGGCGGTGCGCCGAACCATGGGAAAAGAGAATTTTTCTGTTTAGACGACCCACACAGCGGACCATTGTAGAGGTCGTAGGTTGCAACGGTTTCTTTAAGTGAAACAACGAGACATAGAGCGACCCGTTAAACCTAACGAGCTGTCTTGTCGTCTGTTGATTCCCGAGTTTAGAAAGGATTACCATGCTTTTCTCTTACGACAGCAGAAGAGACAACTGACCCTGGTTACTACCAACGAGCCATTGCTACCACCTATCGTCCAGGTTCTAGACCCCAGCAGTGGACCCCGAGTGGATACAACGACTCGTTGGTTCTTCTAACAAAGTCATTGTTATGACTCATTGTCTCCATGCCCATTTTCATACACAGTCAATGGAAGGTATCAACGGCCCGTTGTTTGTTACGACGGATCGTTGTACCCTCCGTAGGTGCGAGTGAAGCAGTTTCTGAACTCAGAAACCACAACTAGCTTCAACGGGCCATTATTTTGACCAACGACCCGTTCTGAGGCCCGTTGGTTCCTATCAACTAGACTTTTGGTTTTAATACAGGGTTATTTTAGTATTTTCCCAATTTTCTTAACTTGAAACCTCATCGTTATGGGTTTGTATAGGAGAATTAAAGGGCCAAAACAACCCCTTTCCTTTCATTCCCTCTCAACTCCCTCAAAGAACAGAACGTAAGAACTTCTCTGAAAGCACAGAGTAGGAGCAAGGGTTGATATTCTTCTTATTCCTTCTCAGGTATTTTCCTACAGTTTCTTCTACGGTATGTGAAATTAGCAAGTTGTTCTCCCCTTGAGTCCCCCAAAAAATCTCTCTCTGTTTACTTTCAGTCTAGCCGCGAGATTGCGAATTTGAAGATATTTTTATTGTTCTTTGATTAATTCATGTGGAATACTATCCTATGTTAATTGTAGCTATTTTCCACCAGTTGGTAACTAAAATGATGCTTGATCCGGGGAATTGAAATTTGGCTAGCTCTTGAAAAGTCAGAAACTAAGTCTATTTGAGCATTGAATTCTTGAGAAATAAACACATCTTTTAGAGTTAGGGATTTCTATATTAATTGTATGTGTTAAAACTCCGTTTATGTGTGTTGGTCAGATTCAATCAAAAAGTCTATATAATCTGTATTACTCAGAATTGTCGGTCTAGCCTCAATTAGATTTTAACAAACCTCGAGGTTAGCAAAATAATGCCAGTGATCAGTTTGACTACGAGTCTTCTTCTAAGGTATCGGTGGTGCCTCTTAGTTACCAGAATCAGATTCAGAATATAGATTATTTGATCCATTAGGCAGTCATGACATTCTAGTTGTATCTCTGACCAGCCCCAAGACCCCAGTTCAGTTTTTAGTTGGTTCTTTAGACGGCTACGACGCTCCTTGTTGAGTAAGCGGCCACTCTTGGAACACCAGTTTCCAAATCCAGGTCCTATAATATCGGTGTGATCTCAGACGGTATCCACTGAGTCAGTTATAATGTTGGACCCAAGTATCGAGCTATACGCTTCACAGTAGTAGTCATGGTAGGATTATCCAGTGGGAGTACGACTTAACATCGAGAGGGCCGGGGTTCCAGCACACCTAGGTTCTAGAACTACGTTGCCACCATAGCTTATGTTGGACTCATGGCCCCGAGACCGTGATCTCACAGTCCATGCCTTTATACCCTGGCAACATGTATTGGGTCCTACCAGTGGGGTGTATACATCGGACTCCACATTCACAACTCGCGTGGTTATGTCGGTTATAGACTCTCCCACTAGTCAGTCTAGTACACTTTCAAAATATCCTTCGAGTTCAGTTTCATCTCTATCATCTGCTCGGATTCGTACAGTATCTCAAACTCAGAACTTTCAAATTCAGGGCATGCCTTTGACCACCCGAACAGGGTCATCTTGACCATCTCAATTTACTTAAGATTATTCAGTTCAGTTTATCAGTTGGTAATTGCTTGTAATTTTTTATTTCAAAAATTTCATATATATATTTATCATTATGCTTCTCTCGCTTACTCAATACATTAAGTACTGACGCATAATTTTATGATATATCATTTCATGATACAGCCACCCAGGTTCTCAAACCCAGCACCGATAGTCGATTTCGTTCGGATCTCTCTACTCGGCCCAACAACGATGTGAGTCCTCATATTTCGAGGTGTTATTTCATACATTTCAGTTTTCTTTATCATTATCAGTTAGACTTAAGTTAGCTGAGGGCTTGTCCCAGCAACTCCTCAGTTAGAGGGCTTTCAGATACAAACTTGATTTCAGATTTTTAGATATTTTAAATCTCTATGTTCAGTTTATAATTTTCATAAATTCTATTATTTTTTATTTTAGAATTCCGCTATGCATGTTTTACTCAGAATACAAGTGTATGATAGACCAAGGGTTGACTTGGGGTGCTTGACTCTAAGTACTGTGTTCCGCCCAAGGTGTGGACTCGAGGCGTGATAGACAGTGGGTTTGGATCACTCTGAGCTTTTATTGGCATGTAGTAGGCTTGGGGATGGGTTGGTAATGGATATAGTGAGCAACACAAATGGCACTATATAGATCTAGCTCCACTTCTTTTTCCTTTTTCCTTCCTTTCTCCATTTTATTCATCTTTTAACTGGTGGGTGTAATTTACTTTTTACTTTATTTTTAATTTTTTTCTTTTGTTCTCTTTATTTCACCACACCCTACCTTTTACTAACTAGCCTTTCTTTTCTCCACCTCATCATCATACCCCTACAATAACCACCTCAACTTAGGCATTTTTCCTGAGTTGAGGTTCTAATATCAAAAGAGGGACCAGGGCCAAAAAAGGTTCATTGTAAATAAAGCTGGGAAGGTGAATGGGCTAATGGGAAAGGTCAACTTTAGGCTCAAACATGGGATCAAGGAACAATTTCATTTGGTAAGGCAAGTTAAAAGTGGGCTTAAATCCAAAAATAGCCTATGATCCTTTCGCCAACTTTATCCTGCAAACTTGAAAGGCTAACCGACCAAGTTCTGGATCACCCACACAGTATTGAACTAAGTAAGAACCTCACTCACACATATTGGGGGTTGCATGTCACTATCTATCTAGTTCATGCATAGCTATACTAAAGTTAATCATGCTAATCAATTAAATTCCATAAGATTTTTGATAAAACTTCATAACTTCAAAATCACAATTTAAGAATTCATAAAATTCAAATAATTAAAATACAAAAATAAACACATAATTAAAAATATTTTTATTTTATGTTAAGTATTCCTAAGCTACTTCTAGTTAGCTTAAAATAAATATCATAAATATGCTAGTTCTACTAGATAGCATATCTAAGGAAAAGAATCACGACAACAAAATCCTCGAACGAACAAAACAAACAGGCCCCCTCAAAAAGCATGCATTGTCCCCAAAGTAGTGAAATAAAAACTGGAGGAACATACATGGCCAGCTCTAAGCGCTCCTGTCGTGTCGCAGGTGGAGTGTGAAGAGCACACACTCTCTGCCTATTAATCGGCACCAGTAGTAGCCAAGCTGCACTCAATGGTGTGATGGTGATTGTGGGGGTTATCACTACCCCCTCTATTATCTTAGCCGCCTCGGTGACCTCAGTATCCAATCTGGATGAATGTGGCTCACGAAGGTCACACACTCATAGGCTCACTAAGGCTGCCAGCTGAGCTCCAGCTCCTCTATATCTCTCCTGCAGCTCAGACATGCGCTGATCATGATTCTGCTGGCTAGCTACTATCACCCACCTACGCTCCTTCCTCTCTCTCTTCCTCCTCCCTCCACGGAGGTCTCTAATCAGCTACCTCCGAATTGCAAACCTCCTCTTTCCTCTGTCTCAGGTCAACTCCTTGGTCCAGAATTCCCCTAAATCAAGCTTGTCCTTAGGCTCATCCTCAAACAAAGGAATGGTGGGAGCTGGTAATATGACCGACTATCGAGATGTTAGCTTAGCGACCTGGCTCCTGATGAGCTCGACTCATCCCGCAAACTCCTCATGTCTAGTGACTCTCTAACCGCTCATTGAGCTGAAGCTCAGAACTATTGTGCATAGTGTGCAAGGCTATGGATGCACATCGATCTCAGCCTCACCCATGGTTTTGCCTTCTCCATCACCAACATTTGCTTCACTTCTCTATCAAGGTCAGCCTCTTGGCCATCTTATACAAGAAGTCCTGTGGAACTAGGAAATAACTAGCTAAGACCTATCCTGAAATAGCTAGTGGAGAAGAGGATGAAGTACTAGGGAGTAGCTGCTGTGGTCGGCCTCAGTGGCTGGCACCTCGCTCTACTCGGCCCAGTGTGGGTGCATTTGCATGCTCGTTCCTACTATCTATGGTGTCAGGACTACCGCTGGTGTTCTAACCCACATCCCACCAGGGTCATCTCATCCGTATAAGCCTAATATCCACAATCCGTGTGCCTCAACTATGATGTTAATCTTTGCTATCATCCGAGATAACTGCCTCCTTGCAGAGACTGTATATGAGACTCCAAGAATGGAATTATAGTGCTCCAATATTAGGCTCGATCACGAATCTCTCCTTTTCTATGATCCACGAGATGTTGATAGCATATCTTGACATGATACTCGCCACCAAACCCGCTCTGTAACACTCAATGTGTTATCATTAGCCACCAGGTGCCAACCTATGGCGAACTAGTGTCTAGCAAGCCTTCGCAATGAAATTAAGCAAGGATTTGGTGACCTGTCGTGCATTATTCACCCATATTGCTTCCTCCTTCTCCTTAGCTATCACCTTGGCTAACCACCTCACATGTCTCTGCCTCTCCTTCGCACTCAACTATTTGACCTTTTATAGGGCCTCAATGCAGTGATCGAACTCTGCAGTGGAGGCTGGAGCCAGATAAGCCCGTATAACATTCGGGTAGTGGCACGCTTGAGACATCCACTGTCCACCCCCACACTATAACACTCTCCAGTCTAGGCTGCTCCTTTACCTTTTGCCTAGTTGGAGTCTGATGCTCTATGGTCACCAAGTAGTTGGCATAAAACTCCCTGACTATATCAACACTGAAGCTATCAGGGGTTCTTTCAATCCAACTAAAGTCATACAATTCAAACAATTTCTTTATCTCCTTGACTTATTTCAATGCCTCAGTTAGGACCCCCGACTCCTCCTGAATGCTCCTCCTAGGTTTTTTTTTCAATGGGTGAGGCCCTGCTCATAAATCTCTCGAGCTCCTAACATACCCTACTTTGTTATGCAGCTCTCAGATAGTGGGGTCTGCTCATCATCATCTTCCTCAGATTTGGCCTTGCATGAACCCACTCCATATTGGGCCTCAGCTAACCCTTCCTCTGCATTCGAGCCACTATCAAACTCCTGTGACTA
Source organism: Datura stramonium (assembly GCA_018107945.1). Classification (NCBI taxonomy): domain Eukaryota; kingdom Viridiplantae; phylum Streptophyta; class Magnoliopsida; order Solanales; family Solanaceae; genus Datura; species Datura stramonium. Next base: position 161,855 of record JACEIK010001000.1, on the reverse strand, counting down.
GGTATCCTCTCCATCCTCAGACTAGGGTGCATCTACCGGAGTAGCTGAGGTAGCTATGGCCTGAGCCTTGGCCTGTTCCCTAGTGGTTTGTGGCTCTTCAGTTTCATTAATATCAGCTTCATACTCCTTTATTGAACCGTGGGTGTATTTTCCTCCTACTCGGATGTAGAGGCCTCATCCCTTAGGGCCTTTCGAGCTGCTATCTCATCTCTGGCCCTTTTATTCTAGGCTGTCTTGTTTGCTTGTTGTTTGTGTGCCATTGTACCCATGGAGAAGGAATTATTACACATGATATCATAGAATGAAAGCAAAAAAGAGTGACACAGTATCACGCTACGGTTCATCAGTACGAGTCATACCAAGGTGGTAAGATCCATACTGAATCGTAGTACCTCTTTTTATAGTCGACTCGTGCGGTATGACTCATACCAGGGCGGTATGATTCGTACTGATGGTCGTATCATACACTTATAAGAATGTGACTTTCTATAATTTTGGCAGTGCGACTTGATATCACGATTCTTAGTGGGATTCTATGAGTCATGCCAGGGGCCGTAATTTTAATTCTGAATTTGACCCTCTCTACTTTTATAGTATGACCACTTGGTATGACTCGTGGTGGGATACCACGGTTCGTACTAGAATCCCCCTACCATGAATTTCAAATTTACTGATTATAGGACAATCCCGATGAATCATTCTCTTAGTCATAGTAGGAACCACGAGTCGTAGGATGGCTTGTAAATCCTGTCTTCACTATGTGCATCAACAAGTGTGTAAGAAATCCTTATTATGCCCAGCAAGGGTGGATACTCGGAGCTTCACCACCCTCTTTTATTCACAAAAACACACAATTTCACTACCCACTCAATCCCCATAGTAAAATTTTCCCACTAACTCGCTACCCACAAGCACTTAAATTTATTGAGCAATTTAATTTCAAAAACCCATAATACAAGAGCACTTGTAGCCTCTAATCATATTCCTCCACTTCATTTTCATAAGTAGAGGATTCATAGTGACTAGCCTCTCCTAGAAAGAGAGGAGGATGAAAATTTTCAACTTACTTGCTAGATTCTTGGATGTTCTTGCTTACTTCGGGTTTGGAGTAGGAATTCAAGTAAAATTTACGGTTGTTGAAAATTTCAAGCTTAATTAGAATGGGAGTAGTTACAGGTGAGTGTAAGTGAGGAGGAAATCACGGGTTGAAGTAGAAAATTTTGGACCATATTTGTGTTTAAATAAGTTTTGGGCAAATTTAAAAAATCTGGGCTGAATTGGGTCAGCTAGGTTTGCCTGTCATGACTCATACCACGAGTCGTAGTGTCTCCTGTGGTGTTCCTTGCATCTGTACCTGGAGACTCGAAAGACTTACCTGGGAACCTGAGTGCATGGTACGGTTTGTACCAAGATGCAACGACCGTTCCATGACTCGTTGGTCGAAGTTTCTACACTTCAACACTTAGTATTATTCATCATGACAGTGGGTACTACGACTCGTACCATGTAGATATGATTCGTAATGACCAGCCGTAGTGTGAACTTCTGAATATTATCAAGTCTCTGCTTCTCAATACGGATGGGACTACGAGCCGTACCATCATACTATGATTCATACTGAAGCTTGTAGTCTAGACCTGAACTACATTTTTCATATTTTAGTCCCTGTTTCACCTACACATGAATACATATTAGTCAAGATACTTGAGTTGCCTCACCAAGCGCCTGATTTAACATCATTGCCGCAGCCGCGAGGTAGTTTGGTTACTGAGTTCACCAAACCACCTCATGGGTTGACTCCTATGCAACACCTGAGTTAATGTCGTGGAACGATGCGAGTCTCTTGACTACTCAGAATTTGTCAAGAAGCTCCAACTCCCACATCAAAGCTGAGACTACTCGAAACTCATTCGTTTGCTTCATTGACCTACAAACGTGAAAGTGATATCTTCTTATTCATCTGAACTTTAGGCGGCCAGCTTCAGCGTCCACTAAAGCTCTCCCGAGTGGCAATGAATGGTTTCCCCAAGATAGTGGAAACCTAAAAATCCACTTTGGAATCTAGGATCACGAAGTCAGCCGGAAAGATGAACTTGTCCGCTTTCACTAAAACATCATGGAGAATACCTGTTAGGCCATCAATAGTTGCATTATTGTCCGTGTGGGGGTTCGGCCCAACTGTTTGAACAGAACTAGCAGCATCATATTAATGCTAGCTCTAGATTTCCACAGTGCTCTAGAAAACTCAAAATCTCCAATAGTACATGGGATGGTGAAGGCACACAGGTCTTCATTATTTTGTGCAAGGACCCATAAGGCTATGGCACTATAATGGTGCAAATTTCCAACAGTCTCATAGCTCACAAATCATTTTCTGATCACCAGGTCCTTCATAAACTTTGCATACCCAGGCATCTGCTCCAATGCCTCAACTAAGGGAATATTCACTGACAACTACTTTAGCATGGATAAGAATTTCTGGAATTTCCATCATCCAACTTCTTTTTCATCCTCTGAGGGAACGATGAAGGTGGTTGAGGGATAGGCTGAAAAATCTATAGGGCCTCTTTCACCTTTCCTTTTTCTACAGCAAGCTCTTTTACATCACTGGAGTCTTGGTCAAGTCAGCATCACCTTCAGTGCACGCTCACAGTCTCATCCCTCTCATCTACATCAATCTCCTTCTGTTTCCCAATTCAACTACAATTGGCATGTGGTATACCCCGAAAGCTCCAAAAAGAGGACCCAGGAGTTAGAGCAGGAAAAATTGTGAAATTGATGTTGCGAAGGCTCAGATGAGTCGTGGGACGACTCATGAGATGGCAAGTCGTCGGGTGACTCATGGGGAAAGGCAGTGAAGAGTTGGGAAGTTTGGAGGATAGGGTCCCCACAGGCGTAGGAACGACTCGTGGTCAAACATCTGAGTTGTTAGATCAGACATGGGGTGAGGAAAGAGGAACAGAAAAGGAAGGAACTAGTGTACTTCACGGGTGGTGACCATGAGTTGTGGTCAGCCACCACAATTCGTGGAGTTCCCGTTACCTGCTAGATGATTAATTCCAGAGTTTGAGGTAGTGCAGTTGACGATTGGTGACCACGATTCGTGGTCACCCCTGACGAACCATTATGTGACCCATTACAAGCCCATGAGATTTAACGAGCAGTGTGCCAGCGAGCTAGGCAACGAGTTGTTGCTGAGGACCCGCGATCCGTGGGTCGTCCGTTAGGACCATCGCGATATTTTCCTGCGAATTTAGTAAGGGGGTTTTCATAATTCTTAAGTTCCTAAGACCTATACTACATCATTTAAGGATTGTTTTTAAGGGTTTTAATAGGGGAAAAGCTATTGTAAGTTGTTTCATTCCATGCATGCAAGGTTGAGAGGTTGAAGAGGTGATTTAGAGCAAGTCTTCAAGGTTTCCATTAGAATCTCATCTTGGGCAATCACGGAAGTGGTAGAATCATCCCTTCCAAGTATGTAGGGTTATGAGTGGGTGTCTTCTTCCACATCCATGCAATTTTTATTGAATCGTGAAAATCTCCTATGATCAAGTGTGGGGCTTTACTCAGATGCATGAATATTCAATTTTTTTTACATGGGTATGAGTTGATTATGATTTTATTATCGAATTTTGAAGCATGAGATAATTTTACAATGATTTAAATTTAAATTATGTTTCTAGTTTTTATGAATGTTGAAGCCCATTGATGATATGATCATGAAAAGCGAGATCTATGAAGATAATGTGATAATGATGAGACATTATGATGCAAGCAGGATTTGAAATTACCCATGTCTATAATTATGTCTTCAATGAGAATTGAGCCAATTCTAAATATGATAAAGCTTTGGGCAATGCCCACATGTTGATTTCAAATAATGATTTTCGAAATGAGCTTACCGCATTATTTTGGAGTGGGTTTCCCAAATTCATATTATTTAGCTTGTATGGTATGTTTGAGTTAAAATCTTCTTATGTATAGTGCCACATGGTTTTGGAGCAAGGGCTCCCAAGTATGTTCAGCTTGTGGTATGTTTTAAACTAAAGCTTCTCATATGCATGAATTCTATTGAGATGTATGTTATTATTGAGCTTCGTATTTATATGATGTTGAGTCTATGCATGATTTCATGTTGATATTCATCAATATGCGATGTTGAGCTTCGTTACATATGATGTAGAGCATATGAATGTTTTTGGAGAAGAGTCTAACACCGGCGGGCTAAATGTCGATCACCCTATGCCCCCAGAACACACGCCAATATAGGTTGATACTATTATATGTCTTGGGGCCTCCTTGTGAGCTTCCCTCGACCGAATGGGCCTTAATATTGATATTGATGTCATGGTAGCGTCCTTAGCCCTGAAATGTTTTGGACTGGCTCTGCCCCGCCCAGGTGTGATAGTTGGGACCAGTAAGCTCTATAGTATGTCAGTTTAGTGACGAGTCTCCCATTGTCTGATTCAGATTTGCATATTCATACTCATGATTTATTACTTTATGCTTGCATGTTCTAAAAGAAAGAGTTGCTCATTGTTCAGCTTTTCTTATAAATGTCATATTTCAACTTTGAGTCATTCGAGTCGGCTATGATGTTATGAAGTTATGTATAGTCATGTTATGAAAAAGTTTATGATTTCATAAAGAGTGCATGCCAACCCCCAGATTTTGAAATCTTATGATATGATATGAAATTGCTTAAAATGATTTATTTTTACTTACTTAAAATGATTTATTTTACTTAAGCGATTTTACTTACCTTGCGTACTCTGTACATTCCACGTACTGACCGCATACTTCCTATGCTGTATCATTTTATGATACAGGACCCGACTCTCAAGTTCAGCCCCTCTCTTAGGCAGTTCATCGGAGTTAGCGTCTACCTATTGGTGAGTCCTCATCTTTCAAGGACCAGACTATCTATCTTTCTTTATGTATTTCAGTTTCAGTATTGTTGAGTTAGTTGGGGTCTTGTCCCATTAACTCGTCCAGATTAGAAGCTTTTCAAGCTTATGTATGTAATCAACTTCGGATGCTTATTCTGATGTTATATTTAAGTATACTTCCGCTGAGTTTATATTGTTGATTCTTAAATTTATTGATTGAGTTAGATGTATGCTTGAGCCATGGGTCGACTTGGGATCTCTCGGAGTCCCTTGTCCCGTGTATACAATTCGGGCCTCCGTCCGGGTCATGACAGCATGGGCGGATCAATGATGGTTTTTCCACTCCTAGTAGTTATAGCCATGCAGTGGCTGTCATTCTTTGCATTTTGCATAGTATTACTAGGAAGTGTGCCTTTCTGCATCTGTTTCAAGGATGTAGACATCTGGCCCAGTTGTTGCTTAATCTACTTGATTGCTATGGTGTGTGACTCAACTCTCTGGTTCATGCTAGATATTTCTCAATGAATGTCCTTCAAGTGATCATCAGTGGATTTTGCCTTATTCAGCAGCTCAACCATCATGCTCTCCAACTTTGAAGATCTAGCATCACCCTCACAAGCCTTTGGAGGAACATAATGGCCGGTGCGATTCTGGTATCCATCGTTCTTCCTCCAATCACCTTATCGTTCTCATCCTCTATTCCTGTCCCAATATCCAGCTCTATTATAGTTGTCTTTGTATTGGTTTCGACCTTGGTTTTTGGAGACTTGGTGCCAAGTGTCTTGACCTGACCCTTGGGCATTAGCCTGAAAATCTGCCACCGGTTATCTAAGAAATTTACTTCCTCTTCGAAATACGAGTGATCAAACCCCTGCTCTTGACCCTATGCTCCCATTGCATTCACCTTCTATGCTCCAGACGCTATGATATATTTCATGAGCAGGTCTATGGATGTTCTCATATAAGCTAATTCCTGATCAAGCTCCTCTTCTTTCCTGTGCTACTTTGTAGTCAACCCAATAACATATATACCTGCAGCTGTCTCAGCCTCTCTGGTATGTCAGGTTCAGTTTATTTTAGTCACTTGGTCTAGTATAGTTGTTTCTTTCTCCCATGAGAGACTCATCAATGCTCTACCTGCCACTGTATCTGCCAAGACTTTAGTGTTGTTATTCAGAGACTTGTAAAAAATTTCCAAAGAGCTCTCATTGGGAATTCTGTGATTTGAGCACTTGTCAACTTTTTCTTAAACCTCAGCCATTGTCACGACCCAAACATAGGCCCGGATCAAGACACAGGACAAGGAACCTCAAGAGGCTCTAAGTCGACCCATGGCATGAACATAACTTCTCACTCAATCAATAAAAATAGAAGATCAACATGATAAACATAGCGGATATCTAAACATAACATAAAATCTGAACACACAACACGAGTCTGAAGCTGAATACAATCTATATCTGAAAAGCCTCTATGTCTGATGAGTTGATGGGACAAGACCCCAACTAACTCTCTAAGTCTGAAACTGAAAATGTAAATATAACTGATAAGAAATGGTCCTCGGGATATGAGGATTCACCAACTGAGATTGGATGTGCTACTCTGGAAGGCTGGCTAACAACGAGGCTGAGTCTGAATATCAGAGCTAGTATCATAAAGCGATACATCATAGAGTATGCGGTTAGTACTTAGAATGTACAGAGTATGCAAGGTAAGTAAAATGGAAAGTTAAAATACATAAGAGTTCATAAGAGTAGGACAACATGATCATAACATAAAAATCATAATGTAAACATAAGGGCTCAAGGTTTTCAAAACATTCGTAAATTAATCATAATCATAATCATAAGAAAAAAACTTATTAGACATGACTTGAGCCAAAGTACATAATCATAATCGTGCATAAATCATGAGGAACAATGGGAGATTCTTATAACCGCCATACCCCATATGAGCACACATGGAGCCCGACCTGTAAACCCCTAGTCGGGAGGGTGTTCGTACCTTGCCAAGGGTAGAACCATGAAAATAGGCATGATATCACTCATGAAAGACCCATTTGGGCAAAAAGGGACAGTCACAAAGGAGGTCCCATCATGGCTACGTTGGCGCGTAGTTTTGAGACTCGAGGTATGCTTTGACCCCAGGTCTACTTGGTGTTAAATACTACTCCCAAAACATATATAATACTCATAGGATAATATACATGATATTCATAGACTAGTTAAAATCATGATAATCATAAGCATGCTTGAAATATGTGAACTAGCCATGAAATAAGATCCGTCACTTGGCCATAATCATAAATCCATAAATTATGAAATTCATGCATACTTGTAAACATGTACATACTTGATATCTCATAAGTCCATGGTAAGTACTTGAGAGAAATAATGTCATAAAGCATAAATCATGGTTGGGCTAATTTAGATCAAGATCATAATGAGATCATAACTTGACTTTTCATAAAAACATGCATAATTGGGCATAATTGGATTAAACTCAAATCTAACAATTTATATTCAAAATAGTCATAAAATCTGCCCATAGATCATAAAGTATGATTTAATATATGAAAGAGATTGACCCATCGATAGATCATATCGAATTTCACAAGAATTGACATAAACTTCATATATCATAAAACTTGACTCTTAGAATTAGAATTCATGAAATTTGAGAAGAGTATAGGGAATAAGAGTGAAAGGAACTCTAATTCATTGCCTCACATACCTGGGTAAGTTGATTCTATTCTTTTTCTTGATCACCCAAAGGAAATTGAAGAAAAATTGAGGAAGAACCTTGATGAACTATGCTTGATCACTCTCTAAACCCTCAAACTTGCATGCATGAGTTTTAAATAGGCTAGAATGACTTAACCCATCTTAATACACTCTATTCTGACCTTAAAATGACATAGTTTAGGCCTTAGGATCATTGAAATTATGAAAATGCCCTTAATAAACTCGCACAGAAAAACAGACTGTCAGTCCCAATGAGGGACTAGACGAGTCAACGTCCAAGGCCACGACTCATGGCCACAAATCATCAAGTGCACTGCCAAAATTTCACTTGGGCTCATCACGGGGGATTTAATGAGCCGTTACTGGTGACCACGACTCATGTTCACCTCCCATTGCCTTTACTGCCCATTTTCTTCTTCCTTCGCCTCGCCCTTGACCACGACTGTGTCATGATCCGAACATAGGCCTGGATCGAGATACAAGACAAGGAACCCCGAGTGACTCCAAGTCGACCCATGGAATGAACATACATCTAACTCAATCATAAAATGATAGACCAACATGATAAACTTAGCGGAAGTCTGAAATAAGCATAACTTCAGAAATATACCCGACTCTTAAGCTGATTACATTCTTTTTTCTGAAAAGCCTCTTAGTCTGATGAGTTGATGGGACAAAACCCCAACTTACTCTCTAAAGATGAAAATTGAAAATACTCAATCATAACTGAAATAAAGAAGGGGCCTCGACAGATACTCACCAATAGGGACTGATGCGAACTCTGAAAGCTGGCTAGTGGTGGGCTGAGTCTAATGATCGGAGCTTGTATCATGAAATGATATAACATAGAGTATGCGGTCAGTACGTGAAATTTGCTGAGTATGTAAGGTAAGTAAAACTGCTTAAGTAAGTAAAACCATTTTAAAACATGCATAATATAAAACATAAGCAAAAATAAGAATTTGAGAGTAGGGCTTGCATGCTATTTTCTGAAATCATGATCTCAACATAACATAACATCACAACTGAATCGATTGACCAAAGATGAAATCTGATAATTATAAGTAAAACTGAACATTTGGGTCAAACCTACTTTAGAACATTAATATATATAAATATATATATCATGAGTGATAAACATGCATAACTGAAATCATGATGAATAATGGGAGACTCGTCATATAACCGACATACCACGATCGAGCTCATGTGGTCCCAACTATCACATTCAAGTGGGTAGAGCTGTCCAAAGCTTTGCCAGGGCTAAGGAGGATACCATGATATTGATATCAAGCTCGATGCCCAATCGGGGTAGGGGACATCTCACAAGGAAGGCCTGAAAGTAATATATAAATATGTAAAAGTAATATCCTATGTTGGCACGTAGTTTTGAGGCATAGGGTGATCGACCCTTAGCCTACTCGGTGCTAGACACTACTCCCAAAACATGCATACGCTCTCCATCATTTTTCAACGAAGCTCACCATCGTCTATTGACGAAGCTCAATAATCAAACACATCTCAAATCTAAGCTGAAAAATAATTGGGAGTCTTTGCTCCAAAACCATGTGGTAAGCTAGTTTCGTAAAACCATAACTCATCCTAGAACATATGGGCATTGCCCGATACTTTGACATGCTTGAAAGTACATAATTCACTTGAAAACATGATCATAAACATGGGTACTTGAAAATATGCTTTTCATCATAAATATCTCTTAATACTAGAACATTCATCATAAATCTCAACTTTCATGAGCTTCTCAAAATTGGGCATTTTAATTTATAAGGCTTGAAACATAATTTTAATGGAAAGCAACGTAAAACTTACCCATGATTCATAATTCAATAGTAAAAACTCATGTAGATCATACACATGTAGAGAATTAGGAATTTCATGCATTGGGTTAAAACCCCATAGAATCAACATAGGAATTTCCATGATTTAGAGATAGATTGGGCATGGGTGTGAACGAATTCACCTATTCATAACCCTACATACCTGAAGGGATTCGATTCAACCACTTCACTGATTGCCCAAGGAAGAATTAGATGGAAAACCTTGAAGAATTAGCCTTTATCACCTCTCTAACTCTATAACTTTGCATGCATGAGTAAGAATGACCTAAAATTAACTTACCCCTCTTAAAACTCACCATTCATAGCTTAAAACGACGTAGTTTAGGTCATAGGATCATAGGAATTATGAAAAAGCCCTTACTAAATTCGCAGAAAATAACTAACTACCAGTCCCCAAGAGGGACTGGACAACTCGTTACTCAAGACCACGACTCGTGGCATCAGTCGTCGAGTGCACTATCCAATAATTCATCTAGGGTTCATCTCGGGGGACCTCATAAGTCGTTACTATCGTGGTCACCATTGGTCACCTTCATTGCCTAAGATCTCAAATCATTTCCAACATGTTGACCACGACTCATCCCATGAATCATGGTGATTGACCACGACTCGTGGTCAGGTCCGTCGATACTTCCAAAACCCAAACTTTAACTTACACCCTGAACCTCACCACGAGTATCCTCACGACTCGTGGTCTACCCCACAGGTCAGAAAATGACTCGTTCTATGACTTGGTGCCAGATTTTCAGTTTTCTCCATTTCAACTCCCGGGTTTGATCTTTAGGCTTTTGGGGTATAACAATATCTCCCCCTTGGGAATATTCATCCTCGAATATTGGAAAACATACAAAGAAGTAGAGAAATGCAATCATCATAATCAAATACTGATCATTTAAGCTGAAAACTAACAGAATAACTACCTCCGAACTGAACTACATGGCTAAACTAAATTCACGAACCATACATACATACGTTGACATAATAGAAACTTGGGCACATAAACTGAACATGAAAACTAAATAGAGTTTTAGGGAGAAAATGATACCTCAAGCTGGAACTGAGCCGGTAGAGAATAAATGTGGGTATCTAACCATGATGTCTGCTTCAGCTTCCCACGTAGCTCCCTCAACATGCTGATTCCTCCATAAAACTTTGACGGAAGCTACTTCCTTGTTTCTTATCTTTCGAACCTGACGATCCAGTATTTCCACTGGAAGCTTCTCATAACTAAGGTTGTTTTTCACATCAACACAGTCCACCGGGACAACTAGAGCTGGATCACCCAAACACTTTTTTAAGAGCGATACATGGAAAACAGGATGAACAAAAGCTAATTCTGGGGGCAACTCCAACTCATATGCCACCTTGCCAACCTGCTTCACAATCCGGTAGGGGCCAATATAATGAGGATTGAGTTTTCCTTTATTTCCAAACCTCATCACTCCCATCACGGGAGACACCTTTAGAAACACCCAATCATCGACTTTGAACTCAAGTTCTCTCCTTCTCACATCGGCATAGGACTTTTGGCGACTTTGAGTTGTTCTCAGCCTGTCCCGTATAAGATGAACCTTCTTCATAGCCTCAACCGAATCTGGTCCTATCATTGCAACTTCACCAACTTCAAACCAGCCAATAGGCGATCTACATCTCCACCCATAGAGAGCCTCAAACTGAGCCATCTGAATGCTGGAGTTGTAGCTGTTATTGTATCCAAACTTGATATGAGGAAAATGATCATCCCAACTACCTTTGAAGTCAATCACACATTCCCTCAACATTTCTTCGAGAGTCTGAATTGTTCGTTCCGCTTGACCATCCGTTTGCGGGTGAAATGCTATACTGAGCTTAACCTGAGTACCCAATCTCTTTTGAAATGACCTCCAAAACTGAGAGGTAAACTGGGTATCTCTGTCTTATATGATGGACAAGGGCACTCCATGAAACCGAACTAGCTCTTAGATATACAATTTGGCATAATCCACCATTGTATCAGTGTCTTTGACCACTAGAAAATGAGCGGCTTTGGTCAACCTGTTTACAACAATCCAAATGGAGTCATATTGCCGACGAATGTGAGGCAAACCTGTTATGAAGTCCATATTGATTTCTTACCACTTTCAAGTAGGATTGCTAATGTCTTGGAGCACACCTACGGGTCTTTGGTTCTCAACCTTCACCTGCTGATAGTTTGGACACTTAGCCACAAATTCTTCTATGTCCTTCTTCATGCCATTCCACCAATAGACTTATCGTAGGTCACGGTACATCTTGGTGGCACCTGGATGTATTGAATATCTGTAACTTTGAGCCTCATGCAACATCCGATTTCTCAAATCATCAACATTCGGTACACATAAGTGACCCTAGTATCAAAGCACACCATCTCTCCCTTTGGAGAAGACCTCTACCTTCTGATTCTAAATGGCCTCCTTTAACTTTACCAAAATAGGGTCCTTATCTTGTCTAGCTTTTACATCAGTCACCAAGGACGATTTCGATCCTTGCTGAACAATAACGCCGCCATCGGTTGAGTCAACCAACCGGACTCCCAACCTTGAAATTCGATGCACATCCTTCACCAGTTCTTTTCTCCCCTCATCCACATGAGCACACTCTCCATGGAGAGTCTACTAAGTGCGTCTGCTACTACATTAGCCTTGCCCGGATGGTAAAAGACATTCATATCATAGTCCTTGAGTAGCTCCAATCACCTCCTTTAATGAAGATTGAGATCCTTTTGGGTAAACACATATTATAGACTCTTATGGTCCATAAACACATCTACATGGACCGCATACAAATAATGCCTCCATATCTTCAAGGCGAATACCACCGCCGCCAATTCAAGATCATGGGTCGGGTAATTCTTCTCATGAATTTTCAGCTGTCTAGAAGCATAAGCTATAACTTTCCCATGTTGCATCAATACACACCCAAGTCCGATCCTTGAAGCATCACAGTATACTACGAACCCATCGATACCCTTCGGTAGAGTTAACACTGGTGCTAAGGTAGGTCGGTCTTCAACTCCTGAAAGCTTCTCTCACAAGTCACCGACCATTGGAGTTTCACTTTAATTTGAGTCAATTTGGTCAGTGGCACTGCAATAGATGAAAAGCCCTAAAAAAATCTCCGATAGTACCCAACTAAACCCAAGAAACTCCTGATGTCTGAAGGATTCACCGGTCTAGGCCAGTTGTTCACCGCTTCTATTTTCTGAGAGTCCACCTTTATGACCTCACTTGACACCACATGGCCTAAAAAATGCCACCAAGGCCAACCAAAACTCACACTTGCTGAATTTAGCATACAATTGGAGATCCCTAAGAGTCTGTAATACCACCCTCAAATGAGCGGCATGCTCCTCCTCGCTCTGAGAGTATATCAGGATGTCATCAATAAACACGATCACGAACATATCGAAGTATGGCTTGAACACCCTGTTCATCAAGTCCATAAAATATGCAGGAGCATTTGTTAGTCCAAAAGACATAACTACAAACTCATAATGACTATACTATGTCCTGAAGTCTGTCTTCGGGATGTCACTCTCCCGAACCCTGAGCTGATGGTATCCGGACCTGAGGTCTATCTTTGAAAAGCACTTGACACCCTAAAGCTGGTAAAAAAAATCATCAATCCTGGGTAGAGGAAACCTGTTCTTGATGGTGACCTTGTTCAATACCAATAATCAATACACATACAAAGAGAACCATCTTTCTTTCGGACGAATAGAACTGGTGCACCCCATAGGGACTTGCTCGGACTAATGAAACCCTTATCTAATAGGTCCTTCAAATTCTCCTTCAACTCCTTTAACTAGGCTGGGGCCATTTTATAAGGAGGAATATATATAGGCTGTGTGTCGAGTAGGAGGTCAATACCAAAATCAATCTCCTGCTCGGGAGGGATTCTCGGTAGATCATCTGGGAAGACTTCTAGATACTCACATACTACTGGGATTGACTGGATAGCCGGGGTCTCGGACGTCGCATCCTTAACCCTAACTAGATGGTACACACAAACTTTGGAGATCATCTTTCCGTCCTTAAGGTAAGAAATGACGACCTACACGCACAATTGCTACCCTTTCCACTCTAAGACTGGCTCACCCGAAAATCTGAACTCTACTACTTGGGTTCTATAATTAACTGAGGCATAACATGCAAATAGCCAATCCATGCCTAACTCTACTAGATTTGCTGAGGTGACTTTCTGAAAGACTGTGATTGGGCAGCTTCTATACACCCGTCTAGCTACAACTGAATCACCTACTAGAGTAGAGATTGAGAAGGGTTCTGATAAGACTTCGGGGCTGACTCCGAATCTACTAGCCACATAAGGTGTCACAAAAGACAAGGTATCCCTTAGATCTAACAAGGCATATACATCAAGATGGAAAACTCACAACATACCAGTGATTACATCTAGGGAGACCTCCTGCTCATGGAGGGACGCTAAGGCATAGAATCTATTTTTGCGTTGGCCGCCACCTGTTCTAGTAGATGCTCCCTGCTGTGCTGGGTGTGCGGGTGGAGCTACTGAACTAGAAGCTGGGCCTCGGCCCCCATCATGGCCCTGTCTAGCTGCTGGGCAATCTCTGAGCATATGTCTGGGCTTCCATACCCAAAGCAAGCACCTATACCCGCCAAGCACTGACATGTGTGCCCCCGACCACACCTGCGGCAAGCTGGGGTTTCGAAATCTGTGGGCCTGCTGCTCTGACCCCTAGAGCCTGATGCTCGTCCTCTCTAGTCGTGCCTAGGTCTAGATGGCACACTCAACGCTGAAGATCTCTGGTTGGTCTGCTGTTGGTGCCCACCTCCTGACCTCGGCTGAGAGAATCTATAACTATCAGTCCTAGCCCTCTTGGCCTCTCTCTCCCTTATATGTGCTGCCTCCATCTTCTGGGCATACAAGACAATCCTAGGGAAATCCATATCCTGGTAGAGCATAGCGGTCCTACAATCCTTGTCTAAATAATCTACCGCTCCATGAACAAATCTGCTCACCTCTGATCAACCACTAATTTTGGGGCGTACTTTGATAGATGAGTGAACTCAAGGGCATACTCCTGCACCATCCTCTTCCCCTGCTTAAGATTCACAAACTCAGCTACTTTTAAATCCCTCATCTCATGAGAGAAAAACCAATCTAGAAAGGAAACTTGGAACTCCTCCTAAGTGATAGGGCCTGCTCCGGTTGCCCTAATATCTTTCCATTGTCGAAACCAGATGTGTGTGACCCCCTTCAGCTGATATGAGGCCAAATCAGCACACTCAACTCCATTCACCCTCACGACCTGGGTGATCTTTACAACCTTGTCGATAAACTCATTGGGATCCTCATCCACCTTGGAACCAAGAAACTCTGGCCGGTTTATCCTCAAGCAATATCTGACTCAAGCTGTTGCCGCATTTCCATTTTGAGGAATATGCGCCACTGCCTGTTGGTTGACCTGAGCGGTCAGGGCCTACGCTAGCATCTGAATAGCTGTCCTAAATTCAGCATCGGCAACTGGCTCTGACGCATGGTGCTCCTGGACTGGTGGGGCTTGTTGGTGCCCGTCTCCGTTGCCATCCTCGTGGATGTTTCATTCCCATTCTTCCTACCGTTAACTTTGTGGGGAGCCATGATTTTGCAATCACGAATAGCACGAGTTAGAAAGATAGGGGGATATTTCATCGCACGACATAGATCATGAAAGAAGGGAACATTTCCTAAACGTCTCGTAGCCTCTTCGTCATAAGTGTGGCGCGCTTCACACCCATGAAAAAGA
>JACEIK010001000.1:108082-145638 GCA_018107945.1 Datura stramonium | reverse complement strand
GTAATATATAAATATATAAAAGTAATATCCTATGTTGGCACATAGTTCTGAGGAATAGGGTGATCGACCCTTAGCCTAATCGGTGCTAGACACTACTCTCAAAACATGCATATGCTCTCCATCATTTTTCAACGAAGATCACCATCGTCTATTGACGAAGCTCAATAATCAAATATATCTCAAATATGAAATTATATATATATGAGAAGCGTTAGCTCAAACCATACCACAAGATGAAAAATAATTGGGAGTCTTCGCTCCAAAACCATGTGGTAAGCTAGTTCATGAAACCATAACTCATACTTGAACATATGGGCATTGCCCGATACTTTGACATGATTAAAAGTACATAATTCACTTGAAAACATGATCATAAACATGGATAACTTGAAAACATACTTTTCATCATAAATATCTCTACATACTAGAATATTCTTCATAAATCTCAACTTTAATGAACTTCTCAAAATTGGGCATTTTTATTTATTAGGCTTGAAACACAATTTTAATGGAAAACAACGTAAAACTTGCCCATGATTCATAATTCAATAGTAAAAACTTATTTAGATCATACACATGTAAAGAATTAGGAATTTCATGCATTGGGTTAAAACCCCATAGAATCAACACATGAATTTCCATGATTTAGAGATAGATTGGGCATGAGTGAATGAATTCACCCATTCATATCCCTATATACCTGAAGGGATTCGATTCAACAATTTCTCTGAATGCCCAAGGAAGAATTGGATGGAAAACCTTGAAGAATAAGCCTTGATCACCTCTCCAACCCTCTAACTTTGCATGCATGAGTAAGAATGACCTAAAATGAACTTACCCCTCTTAAAACTAATCATTTATAGCTTAAAACGACATAGTTTATGCCTTCAGATCATAAGAATTACAAAAAAGCCCTTACCCCATGAGGGACTGGACAACTCGTTACTCAAGACCACGACTCGTGGAATTAGTCGTCGAGTGCACTTTCCAATAATTTATTTAGGTCTTATCACGGGGGACCTCACGAGTCGTTACTGGCGACCACGACTCATGGTCACCACTTGTCAGCTTCACCGCCTAAGATCTCAATCCATTTCCAACATGCTGACCACGACTCATCCCACGAATCGTGGTGACTGACCACGACTCGTGGTCAGGTCCGTCGGGACTTCCAAAACCCGAACTTCAACTCACACCCTGAACCTCACCACGAGTCTCCTCACTACTCGTGGTCTACCCCACAAGTCATAGAATGACTCATTCTGTGACCTGGTGCCAGATTTCCAGTTTTCTCCATTTCAACTCTCGAGTTTGGTCTTTGGGCTCTCAAGGTATAATAGACTGACTCAACGAGTCATGATGCCGACCACGACTCATGGTGACCCAAAAACTAGAAATTCCAACTTAAGTATAACTCCTCACCACAAGTCACTTAACGACTCGTGGTTATCCTGGCGGGTCACTGGACGACTCGTCCTTGACCTGGTGCAGAAAATCCAGTTTTTCCCGTTTCAACTCCCGGCTTTGATCTTAGGTCTTTTTGGGGTATAACAGTATATCCTTCTTGGGAACATTCTTCCTTGAATGTTGAAAATCATACAGAAAAGTAGAGAAATGCAATCATCATACTTAAATACTGAACATACATGATGTAAACTGATGGAGTGACTGACTCCGATTTGAACTACATGACTGAACTAAATTCATGAAACACACATACATCCATTTACATGAAAGAAACTGAGGTACATGAGCTGAACATGAAACTGAATAGAGCACTAAGGAGGAAGCTAATATCTCAAGCTGAAATTGAGCCGATAGGGAATAGATGTGGGTATTTAGCCATCATATCTGCCTCAGCTTCCCACGTAGCTTCCTCAACATTTTGATTCCTCCATAAAACATTAACTGAAGCTATTTCTTTGTTTCTTAGCTTGCAAACCTGCCGATCCAGTATCTCCACCGGAACCTTTTCATAACTAAGGCTGTCTTTCACACCGACACTATCTATCAGAATAACTAGATCTGGATCACCCAAACACTTCTTTTTGACGATACATGAAAATTGGATGAACTGAGGCTAGTTATGAGGGCAACTCCAACTTATATGCTACCTTGCCAACACATTTCACAATCCGGTATGGACCAAAATAAGGGGGACTGAGTTTTCCTTTCTTCCCGAACCTCATCACTCCTTTCATGGGAGACACCTTAACACCCAACCGTCGACTTCAAACTCAAGTTCTCTCCTTTTCACATCCGCATAGGACCTTTGGCGACTCTGAGCTGTTTTCAACCTATCCCTTATAAGCTGAACTTTCTCCATGGCCTCATAGACTAAATTTGTACCTATAATCACAGCTTTACCGACTTCAAACCAACCAATAGGTGATCTACACCTCCACCCATAGAGAGCCTCAAACGGAGCCATTTGAATGCTAGAATGATAGTTGTTGTTGTACGCAAACTCAATGAGAGGAAAATGATCATACCAACTACCCTTGAAGTAAATCACACATGCTCTCAACTTGTCCTCAAGAGTTTGAATAGTCCATTCCTCTTGACCATCCATTTGCGGGTGAAATGTTGTACTGAGCTTGACTTGAGTACCCAGTCCCTTTTGAAATGATCTCCAAAACTGAGAGGTAAACTAAGTACCTCTGTCTGATATGATAGACAAGGGCACTCCATGCAACCGAATTAGCTCTCGAATGTATAGTTTAGCATAATCCTCCGCTGAATCAATGGTTTTGACTGATAGAAAATGAGCAGCTTTGGTCAACCTGTCCATGACCACCCAAATGGAGTCATACTGTCGACGAGTGTGAGGCAACCCTGTGATGAAGTCCATATTAATTTCCTCCCACTTCAAAGTAGGAATACTGATATCTTGAAGTTCAACCCCTGGTCTAGTGCTCAACCTTCACTTGCTGACAATTCGGACACTTAGCCACAAATTCTGCGATGTCCTTCTTCATGCCATTCCACCAATAGGCTTTTCGTAGGTCACAGTACATCTTGGTGGCACCTGGATGTATGGAATATTTGGAACTGTGAGCCTCTTGCAACATCTGATTTATCAAATCATCAACATTCGAAACACACAAGCGACCCTAATATCGAAGCACACCATCTCCTACTTTGGAGAAGACCTCTACCTTCTAATTCTGGACGACTTCCTTCAACTTTACTAAAATAGGATCCTTTTCTTTTATAGCTTTCACATCAGTCACCCAGGATGATTCTAATTTGTTCTGAACAATAACTCCACCATCGATCGAGTCAACCAAAAGAACTCCTAATCATGCAAGCCGATGCACATCCTTCACTAGCTCCTTCCTCCCCTCATCTACATGGGACACACTCTATATAGAGAGCCTACTAGGAGCGTTTGCTACTACATTAGGCTTTCTCGGATGGTAAGTGACACTCATACCATAATCCTTGAGTAGCTCTAACCACCTCCTTTGGCACAGATTGAAATCCTTCTAGGTAAACACATATTGTAGGCTCTTGTGGTCCATAAACACATCTACATGGACCCCATACAAATAGTATCTCCAAATCTTCAAGGAAAATACCACCGCTGCCAATTCAAGATCATGGGTCGATTAGTTCTTTTCATGAACCTTCAGTTGCCTGGAAGCGTATGTTATACCTTTACCATGTTGCATCAATACACAACCAAGTTCGATCCTAGAAGCATCGCAATAACAACAAACCCATCGGTACCCTCATGTAGGGTTAACACCGGTGCAGAGGTGAGTCAGTCTTCAACTTCTGGAAGCTCCTCTCACAAGCATCCGACCATTGGAATTTCACTTTATTTTGGGTCAATTTGGTCAATGGCATTGCAATATATAAAAATCCCTCAACAAATCTCCGATAATAACCAGCTAAGCCCAAGAAGCTCTTGATATCTGTAGGATTCACCGATGTAGGCCAATTATTCACCGCTTCTATCTTTTGAGAGTCCACCTTTATACCCTCACTTGACACCACATGGCCCAAAAATGCCACTGAGTTCAACCAAAACTCGTACTTGCTGAATTTAGCATATAGTTAGTGATCCTTGAGAGTTTGTAGCACCACCCTCAAATGAGCGGCATGCTCCTCTTCGCTCAAAGAGTATATCAGGATGTCGCCGATAAAAACTATCATGAACATATCCAAATATGGATTGAACACCCTTTTCATCAAATCCATAAAAGCTGCAAGAGCATTCATTAATCCAAAAGACATAACTACAAACTCGTAATGACCATACTAGATCGTGAAGGCTGTCTTCGGGATGTCACTCTCCCGAACCTTGAGTTGATGGTATCCGGATTTGAGATCTATCTTCAAAAAGCACTTAGCACCCTGAAGCTGGTCAGACAAATCATCAATCCTGGGGAGCGGATACCTGTTCTTGATGGTGACCTTGTTCAATTGCCGATAATCAATACATATACGAAGAGAACTATCTTTCTTTTGAACAAAGAGGAATGGTGCACCTCACGGGGATTTTCTTAGTCTGATGAATCCCTTGTCTAGAAGGTCTTTCAATTGCTCCTTCAACTCCTTCAAATCAGCTAGAGCCATTGTGTAAGGAGGAATAGATATAGGTTGTGTATCGAAAAGAAGGTTAATACCAAAATCAATCTCTCGCTCGGAAGGGAATCTCGGTAGATCATCTGGGAAGACTTCTGGATACTCACATACTACTGGAACAGACTGAATAGTCGAGGTCTCGGACGTAGCATCCTTAACCCTAACTAGATGGTACACACAACCCTTGGTGATCATCTTTCTGGTCTTAAGGTAGGAAATGAAACGACCTATAGGCGCAGCTGAACTACCCTTCCACTCTAGGACTGGCTCACCCTGAAATCTGAACTCTACTACTTGGGTTCTATTGATTGAGGCATAGCATGCAACAATCAATCCATGCCGAGAATAACATCAAAATCGGTCATGGCAAACTTTACTAAATCTGCTAAGGTGACTTTCTGAAGGACTGTGACCAAGCAATTTCCATACACCCGTCTAGCTACAACTGAATCACCCACTAGTGTAGAGACTGAGAAGGGTTCTGATAAGATTTCGGGACTGACTCCTAAACTACTAGCCACACAAGGCGTCATAAAAGACAAGGTATCCCCTAGATCTAATAATGCATATACATCAAGATGGAATACTCATAAAATACCAGTTACTACATCCGGGGAGACCTCCTTCTCCCGGAGGGATGCTAGGTCATAGAATCTATTTTAGCGTTGTCCGCCACCTGTACTAATAAGCACCCTGCTAGAAAGGACGTGCTGCCGGAGCTGCTGAACTAGCGGCTGGGTTACGGGCTCCACCATCTCCTGATCTGGCTGAAGGGCAATCTCTGAGCTTGTGTCCTAGTTTTCCATACCTGAACAAGCGTCTGAACCAACTAAACACCTCCCTGGGTGGTTCTTTCCACACTTCGCATAGGCTGAAAAAGTACGACCTCCTGAAATGCTCCCCTGGCCCCTCGAGCCTGAAAGTCTACCCCTCTGATCACGTTTGGGTCAGGACAAAACACTAGCTGATGATGGTGCTGGGGATAAATATCTCTAGTGGGACTACTGACGGTGCCCACTAGGCCTCGGCTGGGAGAATTCGATGCTATTAGACCTGGCCCTTTTAACCTCCCTCTCCCGCTCACTCAGCTATACTTCCTCAATCTATTGGGCGTACAGGAATAACCGAGAATAGTCAATATCTTGGAGAAGCATCACAGTCCAGCAATCCCTGACCAAGGAGTTTGCTATCCCGTGTATGAACCTGCTCACACGGTCCCTCTGATCTGCCACCAACTCAGGTGCATACCTAGACAAGCGTGTGAACTCCAAGGCATACTCTTGAACTTCATCATTCCCATCTTAATGTTCACAAACTTGGACAATTTCAGCTCCCTCATCACCCGAGGGAAGAACCTGTAATACCCCGAAAGTGGCTAGGAGTAGACCTAGGAGCTAAGAGTTGAAAACTACTGAAATAGGGAAAATATCATAGAACGGATGATCTAATGACTCGTGGTATTAAACCACAGGGTCGTTGTATGCAGTCATGGTGTGGGGAAGTCTGGGTGGCAGTGGTGACGACGAACAACAAAATGAATCATTCTTCGAAACAACGAGCCGTTGTTGGCAGGTGTAGGAGGAGGATGGGTTCAGCAGATGGGATATAATGGGTCGTCCAACAACTCGTGGTGAGAAGTGACGACCCGTGGTTACTGATCGTTGTTTGGTTGTAAAGATTTCTAGTGCATGTAATAGATCATGGTCACGACTTGTTGGAAGCAACCACGAGTCGTGGTAAGGCTCGTGGTAAGCAGGTTCAGCTTTTGGTGAAGGGGCAAGCAGCGGTCGATGTAACAAACCATTGGTTCTTAGGACAAGTTGTCTTGTCTGTCCGTGGTTAAGTTCCGGAGGCCAGTCTTAGCAGTGGAAATGACGGGCCACACAAAAAGTCGTTATTCCTTCCAAGATCCGTTGGCTCCATCCGTTGGTCCAATCTGGATAGTTTTCAGGGCAGATTCATTAAGGGCATTTTCGAATTTTCTATGCTATAAGACCCTAAACTATGTTGTTTTATCTTATGGAAGGTGGGTTTTTATGGGGATAATTTATTCTAAGTCCCTATTCATGAATGCAAGATTATAGAGAGGTGATCATAGGGGGATTCAAGGCTTCTCTTTTCATATCCTTCCAATTCCTTCTTGGGCATTCAAGGGAGGTTAATAATCAGTTATTTTCAGGTATGTAAGGCTATCAATGGGTGTTTCCTTTCACGCCCATGCCAATTCTCTATGATTTTATGAAAATTCTATAAAAAAAATTATGGGGTTTTGAAGTAGATTTATATAAAAATCTAATGATTATTAATGATCTTTGTGATTTTTGAATCTTATCATATTCTAAGGGTTTTTGATCAACTTATACAATTAAAATTGTCTATAATATTACCGATTTTGTTTTTTTATGAAATTTAGCCTAATTATGCATGACCCATGATGAATCGATTTATGATCTACTTTTCCAATAATGATATTTACGATCCCAACATGAATTGTGATTTAAATTATGGATTTTATCAATTACCCCTCATGATTTAATGGATTTCAAGTTTTATGCATGATCTACAAGTATTTATGAACTTTATGATTTATGAATTATGTTTTGGCCAACTCACGGGCCTTGTTTCATGGCTAGTTCACGTATGTACAAGTATGTTTATGATTATCATGATTTAACTAGCCCATGAATTCATGTATGTTATACTATGAGCACTATATATGTTTTGGGAGTAGTATCAAACACCGAGTAAGTTCGGGGCTCAGGTTAAGCCCCGGATCTCATAAACTATGTGCCATCGTAGGTTAGTTGGGACCTCCTTTTTGACTGTCCCCTGCCCAAATGGCCCTTTTCATGGTGATATCATTCCCTTCATGGTTTTACCCTTTACAAGGTACGAACGACCTCTCGACTAGGTTTACAAGTCGGACTTCATGTATGCTCATATGGGGGTATGTCGGTTAAGAGAATCTCCCACTCTTCCTCATGATTTATGAATGCTTTTGATTATGTATTTTGTCTCAAGTCATGTTAAGTAAGGCTTTTCTCTTATGATTATGATTATGTTTGTACTATGAATGTTTTGAAAACCTTGAGCCTTATGATAAATTATGATGTTTATGATACGAGCATGATGTCCTACTCTTATGATTATTTATGAATTTTAAATGTTTTAAATGTCTATTTTACTTACCTTGCATACTCAGTACATTCCATGTACTGACCGCATACATTCTATGCTTTATCATTTCATGATACAGGACCCGGCTCTCAGGCTCACCCTCAGTAGTTCTTTCGAGATCACTATCAGCTTATTTGGTGAGTCCTCATGTTTCGAGGTCCATATGTTCAGACTCTATTGTTCACTTTCAGTTGTAGTATTGTAGGGTTAGTTGGGGGTGTTGTCCTATCAACCCGTCTTTCATGACTAGAAGTTGTATTCAGTCGTCATGTATGGATCATGTATTGTCTTATCTCCATTGTTATGTCATTAGTACGTTTTCCTTATGTTAAGTCTTCCGCTTATGTAAATGAATTAGATGTATGCTCATGCCATGGGTTGACTTGGGGTCTCTCGAGGCTCCTTGTCCCGTGTTTACTATCTAAGTATACATCTTGTCATGAAAAACTTGGTATCAGCGCCATAGGTTTGAGGTGTCCTAGGGTGTCTAAAAGCTGCTGTTAAGTAGAGTCTTTTCCATGGGTGTGAAGCACGCCACACTTATGACGAAGAGACTACGAGACGTATAGGAAATGTTCTCTTCTTTCATGATCTATGTCGTGTGAGGAAAAGTGTTTCCTATCCTTCTAATTCATGCTATCATGATTGCAGAATCATCCTCCACACCGAGTGAACACTAGAAGAAATGGTAATGGCAATGATCATGAGGGTGCTAATGGTGATGGGCATCAGCCAGCCCCACCCTTTCATGAGGTGCACGCACTAGAGCCAGCTTCCCATGCTAAGTTTAGGGTAGAGATCAGATGCTGGCATAGGCCATGGATGCCCAGATTCATAATCAAATAGTGGCGCATTACCCTCAGAATGGGAATGCGGTGGCAGCTAGGGTGAGAGATTTCTTGAGGATGAGTCCTCCTGAGTTCACAGGTTCGAAGGTAGGCGAGGTCCCACATGATTTCATTGAGGAGATTCTGAAGATCACCTAGGTTATGGAGGTGAACAATGGGGAGTGTGTTGACTTGACCTCCTATCAGCTAAAGTGGGTGGCTCACATATGGTTCAAGCAGTGAGAGATGCGAGGGCAGTAGGAGCAGGTCTGATAGGTTGGGAAGAGTTTCACGTGGCATTTTTGGATCGGTTCTTCCCTATGGAGATGAGGGAGCTCAAGGTGGCCGAGTTTGTTAATTTGAAAGAGGGTGACATGTCTGTCCACGAGTACGCATTGGAGTTCACCCAATTATCCAAGTATGCTCCAGAGTTGGTGGCGGACCAGAGGGGTCGGGTGAGTCATTTTGCTGATGGGGTGTCAGATTATTTGGACAAGGATTGCAGGATCGTCATGCTACATCGGTATATTGACTTTCCCCACATTGTGTTGCATGCACAACAGATGGAGTCAGTCTATCGGAGGTAGAGGGAGGCCAAGAGGGCCAGGACCGATAGCTATGAGACTTCTCAAGTCAGGTCAGGGGGTGGACAGCGTCAACAGTTCCAGCATAGGTCTATCACTCTAGCTCCATCATCGACCAGCACGCTATTTAGATTCAGAGGAGATTAGAGGAGCAGAGCTTCAGACTCGAGAGGCTAGGGTAGCATGCAAGTAGAGCTCTCTTTCCCAATTTGTGCGGGGTGTGGCAAGAATCACCCCGGGAGGTGCTTAGTTGGTTTGGATGCTTGCTTCAGGTGTGGCAAACTCAGACATAGGCTTAAGGATTGCCCTTCAGCCAAATCAAGAGTCGGTGGATCCTGTGTGACAGCAGCCAGTTCTGCCGCTCCAGCAACACGTCCCCCTCAACATGGTGCCTCGACTAGTCCAGCAGGCGGCAGTGCCAAAATAGGTTTTATGCTTTAGTGCCCCCCCCCCAGGAGTAGGAGGCTTCACCAGATGTGGTCACTGGTATGTTGCAAGTCTTCCATATTGATGTTTATGCCTTATTAGATCTAGGAGCTACTTTTTATTTTATGACCCCTTATAGTTCTAGTAGTTTTGGAGTTAGCCCTTAGATCCTGTCAGAACCATTCTTAGTCTCTACTCTAGTCGGTAATTCAGTTGTAGCTAGGCGGGTGTATAGAGGTTGCCCCATTATAGTATTGCATAAGGTCACCTTCGTAGATTTAGTAGAGTTAGCTATGACTGACTTTGATATCATTCTGGGTATGGATTGGCTGTTTGCATGTTATGCTTTGATTAATTGTAGGACCCGTGCGGTCGAATTTCGATTTTTGGGTGAGTCAATTTTGGAGTGGAAGGGTATTCAGTTGTACCAACCGGTCGGTTTATTTCATATCTTAAGGCCAGAAAAATAATTTCTAAAGGATGCATGCATCACCTAGTTAGGGTTAAGGACTTTGAGTCCAAGACCCCGACTATCCAGTTAATTTTGGTGGTGTGCGAGTATCCATAGGTTTTTCCTGATGATTTTCCAAGTGTTCCTCCTGAGAGGGAAATTTATTTTGGTATTGACCTCTTACCCGATACGCAACCTATATCTATTCCTCCCTACAAGATGGCTCCAGCTGAGCTAAAGGAATTGAAGGATCAGTTGAAGGACATATTAGATAAGGGTTTTATTAGAAAAAGAAAGCTTCCATGGGGTGCCCCAGTTGTATTAGTCCAGAAAAAGGATGGTTCGATTCGGATGTGCATTAACTATCGACCATTGAACAAGGTCACCGTCAAGAACAGGTACCCTTTACCCAGGATTGATGATTTGTTTGACCAGCATCAGGATTCCAAGTGTTTCTCAAAGATAGATATCAGGTACGGGTATCATCAGCTCAGGGTTCGGGAGTGTGATATCCCGAAGACAGCCTTCAGGACGCGGTATGGCCATTATGAGTTTGTAGTTATTTCTTTTGGACTAACGAATGCTCCTGCAGCTTTCATGGACCT
This sequence comes from Datura stramonium, assembly GCA_018107945.1. NCBI lineage: Eukaryota > Viridiplantae > Streptophyta > Magnoliopsida > Solanales > Solanaceae > Datura > Datura stramonium. Next base: position 134,975 of record JACEIK010001000.1, on the reverse strand, counting down.
GATGAACAGGGTGTTCCAGTAATATCTAGATATGTTCATGATCATATTCATCGATGATATCCTTATATACTCTCGGAGCGAGGAGGAGCATGCTGCTCACTTGAGAGTAGTGCTTCAGACCCTCAAGGATCGTCGGTTGTATGAAAAGCTCAGCAAGTGTGAATTTTGGTTGGACTCAGTGGCATTTATAGGTCATGTGGTATCGAGTGAGGGCATAAAGGTAGATTCTAAGAAAATTGAAGCGGTGAAGAATTGGCCCAGACCGATGAATTCTTCAGAAATTCGGAGTTTCTTGGGCCTAGCAGGCTACTACCATAGATTCGTAGAGGGTTTTTCATCAATTACAACACCTTTGACCAAGTTGACTCAGAATAAGGTAAAGTTCCAATGGTCAGAGGCTTGCGAAAAAATCTTCCAAGAGTTGAAGACTCGACTCACTTCAGCACCAGTGTTGACCCTGCCCCAGGGTACCGATGGTTTCATGGTGTATTGTGATGCTTCGAGAATCGGACTTGGATGTGTGTTGATGCAGCATGGGAAAGTGATAGCATATGCCTCAAGACAGTTGAAAATCCATGAGAACAATTACTCGACCCATGATCTTGAGTTAGCGGCGATGGTATTCCCATTGAAGATATGGCAACAATACTTGTATGGGGTCCACATGGATGTATTTATAGACCACAAGAGCTTGCACTATGTTTTCACGTAGGAAGATCTCAATCTTTGGCAAAGGAGGTGGTTAGAGCTACTAAAGGACTACGACATGAGTGTCCTTTACAACCCGGGTAAGGGTAATGTGGTAGCAGACGCACTTAGTAGGCTCTCTATGGAGAGTGTGTACCACGTGGATGAGGGAAAGAAGGAGTTGGTGAAAGATGTCCATCGACTTACAAGATTTGGAGTTAGATTGGTCGACTCGACCGATGGCGGCACTATTGTGTGAAATGGATCAGAATCGTCCTTGGTGGCAGATGTGAAAGCTAGAAAAGACAAGGATCCGATGTTGGTGAAATTGAAGGAAGTCATTCAGAGTCAGAAAGTAGAGGTTTTCTCCCAAGGGGGAGATGGGATGTTGTGGTACCAGGGCCGTCTATGTATTCCAAATATTGATAATTTAAGGGACCGGATATTGCATGAGGCACATGGATTCAAATACTCTATCCATCTGGATTCCACTAAGATGTATCATGATTTGCAGGAAATATATTGGTGGAACGGCATGAAGAAGGATATTACGAGATTTGTAGCCAGGTGCCCGAACTGTCAACAAATGAAAGTCGAGCATCAAAGGCCGGGAGGCTTACTTTAGGATATTAGCATTCCCACTTGGAAGTGGTAAGAGATTAATATGGATTTCATTACAGGCCAACCTCGTACTCGCCGACACTACGATTCTATTTGGGCGGTGGTAGACAGGTTAACCAAGGCTGCACATTGTTCTACCGGTCAAAACCACAGATTTAGTGGATGATTATGCCAAATTGTATATCCGAGAGATGGTGCATTTACATGGAGTTCCCTTGTCTATTATCTCAGATCGACGTACTCAGTTTACCTCTCAGTTTTGGAGGTCTTTTCAAAAAGGGCTTGGGACTCAAGTTAAACTCAAAACAACATTTCATCCGCAAATGGATGGTCAGGCGGAACGAACAATCCAGACTCTCGAGGACATGTTGAGAGCTTATGTGATGGACTTTAAAAGAAGTTGGGATGATCACTTTCCCCTGATCGAGTTCACTTATAATAACAACTATCACTCCAGTATCCATATGGCACCATTCGAGGCTCTCTATGGGCAGAGATGTAGATCGCCTATCGGATGGTTTGAGGTTGGTGAGGTAGCTATGATAGGGCCATATTCGGTTCATAAGGCTATGGTGAAGGTTCAGTTGATAAGGGACAGGCTGAAAACCACTTAGAGTCGTCAAAATTCATATGCTGATGTGAAGAGGAGAGAGTTGGAGTTCAAGGTGGACGATTGGGTATTTTTGAAGGTGTCTCCCATGAAGGGAGTCATGCGGTTCAGAAGGAAAGGAAAACTCAATCCCCGCTATGATGGTCCCTACTGGATTATGAGAAGAGTTGGTAATATAGCGTATGAGTTGGACTTTCCAGTAGAGTTATCTTCAGTTCATCCCGTCTTTCATGCATCGCTCTTGAAAAAGTGCTTGGGGGATCCATCCGTAGTAGTTCCGGTGGGTAGCGTTGATATAAAGGACAACCTCAATTATGAGGAAATTCCAGTTGGAATCTTGGATCATCAGGTTCGGAGGCTGAGGAACAAAAAAGTAGCTTCATTAAAGGTGTTATGGAGAAATCAACATGTTGAGGGAGCTACGTGGGAAGCCAAAGCGGATATGATGGCTAAATACCCACACATGTTCCCTACCGTCTTAGTTTCAGTTTAAGGTATAAGTTTTTGCCCTAATTCTCTAATCAGTTTCAATGTTCAGTTCATGTTCACAAGTTTGATTTATGTTATGATAGATGTATATGATGTTTGAATTTGGTTCAGCTATGTAGTTCTTTTCGTAAGTAGTCATTCCGCCAGTTTTCAATTTAAATGATCAGTATTTGAATATGATAATTGCATGTTTCAGTTTTCTGCTTGTTCCTACATTCAAGGATGAATGTTCCCAAGGGGAAGATATTGTAATACCCCGAAAGTGTCTAGGAGTAGACCTGGGAGCTAAAAGTTGAAAACAGTCGTGGTGTGGGGAAGTCTGTGGAACACCCCGGATAATTTGAGTGATAAAATTGTGCATTCGAGGAAGGACTAAGAGTACCTAATTGGATAATAAGGAAGTGTTATGAGTTATTTGAGTCACTCTATGGCCATGTTTAAGTTTGAACGTCGATCCAGTTGTAGAACAAAATTCGGGAAAAGTTATCGCAAAATATCCTTCTTGAGATTCTTTGAAATTTACGTCAAATATCTTGAGGCTCTTCGCCCAATATATAAGGAGTTACGGGGTGTGCGACCTATCAAATTAAATATCTATGAGTCTAGTTTCTATTTCATCAAACCATTTGTCAATCCGACTTTGGAGTAAAGAGATATTCGCATTTTCGCGAGACCGCGCAAGCAGGCACCTCACAAGGTCTTAAGGCGGTGGAGGATTATTTAATCCCCTTTGGTCGGTTGTTGGTCATCAAAAATTCATTTTCCAGAATATATTTCGTATGAAACCTCTCTCACGTTCTCCCCATGGTTTTCTTTGGGTTTTGGGATAGAAGCCATGGTTCAACATGATTTTTGTGTCGGAAAGTCGGGAATCGCGTGTAGTCCGTGGTTTGGTGTCTTTTCCGGGCTGTTGGTGGCTGTTTCGTGGTGAAGCTATTGGTAAGCCTTCTTTATTTTATTCTCCTTAGTTTTTAAGGTTGTTTATAGGTGTTTTAACGCCGATAGGGTGCTGCCTTAGAGTTTCTACCGTTGAATTCCTATGAGTCTTTCGGGTAAGCTTCATTTGTCTTATTTTGTTGTTGAGTTGTTTTGGCTACGTTTTGGAAGAATTTTGGACTGCCTTTATGCAGTAGGTTCATGGTTTTTAAGGATCAAGTTCATCTAGGCTTGAAGCTAAAGTATGTTAGGCTTGTCCCTCCGTTTGTCGGCATGAATTCCATAGCCGTTTTCGTTTGCGTTGACGTGTGTGTTGGCTGTTTTGCTATGTCTTGTGTTTTTCTATTATTGAACTTTGTTTTTCTGTTTGTAATAATGGTGTGTATAAGTCACTGGTTTGGTTGGTGGCTCGAGCTTGAGCGCGGAGAATCGTAGTCATGGCAAATTGTTAGGCTCGGGTCGAGAGGTAGTGTGTGAGGCGTGTGGTTCTTGTGGAAAGTTATGGGATGTTTAAGTGAATAATATTAGGTGATTATATTTTCAAGTGAATGTGGGATTCGATTGGTTAAGGTCAACGGATGAGACAACCCTTAATTATATTTGAATCGGCGATCGTATCGAGGGTATGTGACGGCCGTGGTGACACTTGGGCTGATATGGCCGTGTCCCTTGATGTTAGTTGTAAGTATAGTGGCATGTGAGCTATTTGTAAATCTTGAAGATAGACTGGTTAGGATGGTAGTCCTTAGCTTTCTTAGTGGCTCGTCGGTGGATGGCTAGACGTGAAAGAATAGTATTGTGTTGTAGTAGTTGGGTTGTGGGGATTGAGAGCCGATTGTGGGCTATTTGAGCATGTATTATTATTATTTTTGATTGTGTGTGTGTTATGTTTGAGGCCTTGTGGATTGTGGATACCCGATGCATAAGATTTGTTTCGGTTAGATACTAAGCCCGAGGTGCCTTGTGGCTTGTGGATACCCGACGCACAAGAGTGTTCCCGGCTGAGGGGTTGAGCCCAGGGAGTGAAATGTCCTACGGGGTTGAGAATGATGTCCTCTATAGTGTCTAGTTGAGACATGATTCAAGAGTGGTCCGACATGTCTGAGCCTTCCTGGGATCGTGATTGGTTCTCCCAGATGGATTGAGCTACCCTAACTGTGCGCAACTGAGAGTGTCCGGCAGTGCCTGATTGATGATGTTGATTAACTGGTGTTTACTTGTGATTTGTTTAGCATTATATTGTGGTTGTTGCTTTTGTTATTTGTTATCTGATAGCAGTGGATGCTACATGTTGGCTGGTGTTACCTAAGGCCATTGAGAGGTCTAGAAGTGATGGCAGGTGATCTGAGTTAGCTAGGTGTCATTGTATTGTTATTTACTTTTTGGACTTTCCGTGCTTATGGGGGTCAGGTAGGTTCTGTTTATGTGTTTGCTTGTACTTGCCAGGCTTATGGAGGCCAGGTAGGTTTTATGTGTTTACATAAGTTTAATTCTTCTTCTACGATATTTGGTATATCTTTTGATCTCTAATCTTAGTCTTCTAGTTGTTTCTTCCTTTCATGCTCAGTACATTATTGTACTGACACCCTAGTTGGAGAGTTGCATTCATGCCTGCAGGTGATGGTGCGCTTTTAGATCAGGTTCTTAGTTACTAAATAGAGTTCCAGCTTAGTCGGTGTTCTCCAATTCTTTCGGAGTTTCCATAGGTTGCGTTATAGGTAGTTCGGGGCCTGTCATAAGCAGTTGATTTCTATTATATTTTTAGAGGCTCGTAGACATTAGTTATGGGCGTAGTGTCATTGTTATCTGCCAGGTGGTCCATGTTGTTTAGTTTTTCTTCCATTAAGTGGCCTCGACAGCATGTTGTATTTATTTTTCTTGGTTGGTTTGGTGAGCCAGCTTCCGCTATAGTCTATCATCTCATTCTGATTGTATAATTGTTGTGTTATTGAACCTCATCGGTTCTGGCCTTTGTTTTATATTTCGGATATCAAGTATGCTCATATATAAGGGTGGGATCAGGTGTTAGTCACGCCTCCCTGGGTTTGGGGTGTGACAGACTTGGTATCAGAGCAGTTTGTCCTAGGGAGTCTATGAGCCGTGTCTAGTAGAGTCTTGTTTATGTGTGCATTATGCAGTGTACTTATAAACATGAGGCTGTAGGATATTTAGAATTGTTACTCTTCTTTCTAGATCAAAATCGTGTGAGAAGTCAGATGTCATAGGAGTCGGATCCAGACTCACGTGTGTTGACTTTTGTAGGAATGCTTGTAACATGATGATTTATAGCAAGCCAGTGGCTAAATATGGAGACATGTAAGATTCTTATTTTTGATCATGGTTATAGTTGTGTCGCGCCTAGGCATGGTGCAAGGTGTTATTGCTTGGAGTTATTTCTAGTAGGATTTTCATGTGAGTCTATGTCATGCGATGCTGTGCTATGTCAGTCCTTGAGTTGGAGTCGTGCGTGTCGTCCAACATTCGAGGACGAATGTTTCTAAGGGGGGAAGGATGTAATATCCAAGATAATTTGAGCGATGAAATTGTGCTTTCGAGGTGGACTAAGAGTACCTAATAGGATAATAAGGAAGTGCTATGAGTTATTTGAGTCACTCTATGGCCGTGTTTAAGTTTGGACGTTGATCAAGTTGTAGAACAACATTCGAAAAAAGTTATCACAAAATTTCCTTTTTGAGATTCTTTGAAATTTAGGTCAAATGTCTCAAGGATTTTCTCCCAATGTATAAAGAGTTATGGGGTGTGCGACCTATCAAANCTATCAAATTAAATATCTATTGGTCTAGTTTCCAGTTCATCAAACCATTTGTCAATCCGACTTTGGAGTAGAGAGATATTTGCATTTTCGCGAGACCGCGCAAGCAGGCACCTCACAAGGTCTTAAAGGTGGTGGAGGATTATTTAATCCCCTTTGATCGGTTATTGGTCACAAAAATTTATTTTCCAGCATATATTTCATATGAAACCTCTCTCAAGTTCGCTCCATGGTTTTCTTTGGGTTTTGTGGCTAGAAACCATGGTTCAACATGATTTTTGTGTCGGGAAGTCGGGAATCGCGTGTAGTCAGTGGTTTGGTGTCTTTTCTGGGTTGTTGGTGGCTGTTTCGTGGTGAATCTGTTGGTAAAGCCTTGTTTCTTTTGTTCTCCTTAGTTTTTAAGGATGTTTATAGGTGTTTTAACGTCGATAGGTGTTGTCTTGGAGTTTCTACCGTTGAATTCCTATGAATCTTATCGAGTTAGCTTCATTTGTCTTGTTTTGTTGTTGAGTTGTGTTGGCTGCATTTTGACAGAATTTTGGACTGCCTTTGTGCAGTAGGTTCATGGTTTTGAAGGATCAAGTTCGTCTAGGCTTGAATCTAAGGTATGTTAGGCTTGTCCGTCCCTTTGTCGACATGAATTCCATAGTCGTTGTCGTCCGTGTTTACGTGTGTGTTGGCTGTTTTGCGATGTCTTGTGTTTTGCTATTATTGAACTCTATTTTGCTGTTTGTACAGTAATAATGATGTGTATAAGGTGCTGATTTGGTTGGTGGCTCGTACTTGAGTGCGGAGAATCGTAGTCATGGAAAATTGTTAGGTCGGATCGAGAGGTTGCGTGTGAGGCGTGTGGTTCTCGTGGTAAGTTGTGGGATGTTTAAGTGAATAATATTAGGTGATTACATTATCAAGTTAATGAGGGATTAGAGTGATTAAGGTCAATGGCTGCAATAACCATTTGTTATATTTGAATCAGCGATTGTGTCAACCATGTCGAGGGCACGTGATGGCCGTGGTGACACTTGAGCTAATTTGGTTGTGTATCTTTATGTTAGTGGTAAGTATAGTGGCATGTGAGCTGTTTGTAAAGCTTGAGGATAGACTGGTTAGGATGGTAGTCCTTAGCTTGGTTAGTGGCTCGTCGGTGGATGGCTAGACGTGAAAGAATAGTATTGTGTTGTATTAGTTGGGTTGTGGGGTTTGAGAGCCGATTGTGGGCTATTTGAGAATGTATTATTATTGTTTTTGATTGTGTGTGTGTTATGTTTGAGGCCTTGTGGCTTTTGGATACCCGATGCACGAGAGTTGTTCCGACTAGGGGTCAAGCCCGAGGTGCCTTGTGGCTTGTTGATACCTGATGCATGAGAGTGTTTTCGGCTGAAGGGTTGATCCCAAGGAGTGAAATTTCCTATGGGGTTGAGAATGATTTCCTACGTAGTGTCGAGTTGAGACATGATTCGAGAGTGGTTCGACATGTCTAAGCCTTCCGGGGATAGTGATTGGTTCTCCCAAATGGATTGAGCTCCGCTAAATGTGCTTAGCCTAGAGTGTCTGGAAGTACCCGATTGATGATGTTGATTAACTGGTGTTTAATTGTGATTTTTTTGGCATTATATTGTGGTTGTTGCTTGTGTTATTTGTGATCTGATAGCAGTGGATGCTAGACGTTGGCTGGTGTAACCTGAGGCCATTGAGAGGTCTAGAGCGATGACAGGTGAGCTGGGTCAGCTAAGGTGCCATTGTATTGTTATTTACTTATTGGACTTTTCGGGCTTATGGGGTTAGGTAGGTTATGTTTGTATGTTTTCTTGTACTTTCCAGGTTTATGGGGGCCAGGTAGGTTTTATGTGTTTACATAAGTTCAGTTCTCCTTCTGCGATATTTGGTATATCTTTTGATCTCTAATCTTAGTCTTTCAGTTGTTTATGCCTTTCATGCTCAGTACATTATTGTACTGACGCCCTAGTCGAGGTGCTGCATTCATGCCTGCAGGTGATGGTGGGCTGTTAGATCAGGTTCTTGGTTGTTGAGTGGAGCTCCAGCTGAGTCGGTGTGCTCCAGTTCTTTCGGAGTTGCCAGAATTGAGTTATAGGTAGTTTAGGGCCATGTCCCGAGTAGTTAATTTCTATTATATGTTTAGAGGCTCATAGACATTAGTTGTGGGTATAGTGTCATTGTTATCGTCCAGGTGGCCATGTTGTATAGTTTTTCTTCCATTCTGTGGCCTCGACAGCATATTGTATTTATTTTTCTTGGTTTGTCTGGTGAGCCAGCTTCCGCTATAGTCTATCGTCTCATTATGATTGTATAATTTTTGTGTTGTTCAACCTCATTGGTTATGGCCTTTGTTTTATATTTTGAATATCGGGTATGCTCATATCAGGGGAGGCACCAGGTTCTAGTCACGCCTCCCTGGGTTTGGGGTGTGATAGACTTGGTATCAGAGCAGTTTGTCCTAGGGAGTCTATGAGTCGTGTCTAGTAGAGTCTTGTTTATGTGTGCATTGCACAGTGTACTTATAAATAGGAGGCTATAGGACATTCAGGATTGTTACTCTTCTTTCTGGATCAAAATTGTGTGAGAAGTCAGATGTCATAGGAGTCGGGTCCAGACTCACGTTTGCTGACTTTTGCAGGGATGCTTGTAACATGATGAATTATAGCCAGCCAGTGGCTAAATATGGAGACAAGTAAGATTCTTATTTTGATTATGGTTATAGTTGTGTCGCTCCTCGGCATGGTGCAAGGTTTTATTGTTTGGAGTTATTTCTAGTAGGATTTTCATGTGAGGCTATGTCGTGCGATGTTGTCTTATGTCAGTCCTTGAGTTGGAGTCATGCGTGTCGTCCAACATTCGAGGATGAATGTTTCTAAGGGGGGGAAGGATGTAACACCCCGGATATTTGAGCGAGAAAATCGTGCCTTCGAGGTAGGAATAAGAGTACCTAATAGGCTAAGAAGGAAGTGTTATGAGTCATTTGAGTCTCATATGGCCTTGTTTAAGTTTGGACGTCGATCAAGTTGTAGAACAAAATTCGGAAAAAGTTTTCGCAAAATTTTCATCTTGAGAATCTTTGAAATTTAGGTCAAATGTATCGAGGCTTTTCTCCCAATATATGAGGATTTACAGGGTGTGCAACCTACCAAATTAAATATCTATGAGTCTACTTTCCAGTTCATCAGACCATTTGTCAATCCGACTTTGGAGTAGAGAGATATTCGCATTTTCGCAAGACCACGCAAGCAGGCACCTCACAAGGTCTTAAGGCGGTGGAGGATTATTTAATCCCCTTTGGTCGGTTGTTGGTCATCAAAAATTCATAGTCCAGAATATATTTTGTATTGAATCTCTCTCAAGTTTTCTCCGTCGTTTTCTTTGGGTTTTAGGGCTAGAAGCCATGGTTCAACATGATTCTTGTGTCGGGAAGTCGGGAATCGTGTGTAGTCCATGGTTTGGTGTCTTTTCCCGGCTGTTGGTGGCTGTTTCGTGGTTAATCTGTTGGTAAACCTTGTTTATTTTGTTATCCTTAGTTTTAAAGGTTGTTTATAGGTGTTTTAATGTCGATAAAGTGTTTTTTTGGAGTTTCTACCATTGAATTCCATTGAATCTTATCAGGTAAGCTTCATTTGTCTGGTTTTGTTGTTGAGTTGTGTTGGCTGCATTTTGGCAGAATTTTGGACTGCCTTTAGGTAGTAGGTAATGTTTTTGAAGGATCAAGTTCGTCTAGGCTTGAAGCTAAGGTGTGTTAGTCTTGTCCCTCCTTTTGTCAGCATGAATTCCATAGCCGTTGTCGTCCGTGTTGATGTGTGTGTTGGCTGTTTTGCGATGTCTTGTGTTTTTCTATTATTGAACTCTTTCTTGCTTTTTATATGGTAATAATGGTGTGTATAAGGCTCTAGTTTGGTTGGTGGCTCGGGCTTGAGTGCATAGAATCATAGTCATGGAAAATTGTTAGGTTCGGTTCGAGAGGTCGTGAGTGAGGCGTGTGGTTCTTGTGGAAAGTTGTGGGATGTTTAAGTGAATAAGATTAGTTGATTATATTGTCAAGTGAACGAGGGATTAGAGTGGTTAAGGTCAATGGCTGCAACAACCCTTTGTTATATTTGAATCAGCGATCGTGTCGACCATGTCGAGGGCACGTGACGGCTGTGGTGACACTTGGGCTGATTTGGCCGTGTCCCTTGATGTTAGTGGTAAGTATAGTGGCATATGAGGTGTTTATAAATCTTGAGGATAGACTGGTTAGGATGGTAGTCCTTAGCTTGGTTAGTGGCTCTTCGGTGGATGGCTAGACATGAAAGAATAGTATTGTGTTATAATAGTTGGTTTGTGGGGTTTGAGAGCCGATTATGGGCAATTTTTGCATGTATTATTATTGTTTTTGATTGTGTGTGTGTTATGTTTGAGGCCTTTTGGCTTGTGGATACCCGATGCACAAGAGTTGTTCCGGCTAGGGGTCAAGCCCGAAGTGCCTTGTGGCTTGTGGATACCCGATGCACGAGAGTGTTTCCGACTGAGGGGTTGAGTCTAGGGAGTGAAATGACCTACAGGGTTGAGAATGATGTCCTCTGTGATGTCGAGTTGAGACATGATTCGAGAGTGGTCCGACATGTCTGAGCCTTCCTGGGATCGCGATTGGTTCTCCAAGATGGATTGAGCTCCGCTAACTATGCGCAGCCGAGAGAGTGTCCGGCAGTGCCTGATTGATGATGTTGATTAACTGGTGTTTACTTGTGATTTGTTCGGAATTATATTGCGGTTGTTTCTTGTGTTATTTGTTATCTGATACCAGTGGATGCTAGATGTTGGCTGGTGTTACCTGAGGCGATGACAGGTGAGATGGGTCAGCTAGGTGTCGTTGTATTGTTATTTACTTTTTTGACTTGTTGGGCTTATGGGGGCCAGGTGGTTCTATTTGTATGTTTGCTTGTACTTTCCAGGCTTATGGGGGCCAGGTAGTTTTATGTGTTTACATAAGTTCAGTTCTCCTTCTGCGATATTTTGTATATCAGTTGATATCTAATCTTAGTCTTCTAGTTGTTTCTATCTTTCATGCTCTGGGCTGTTAGATTAGGTTCTTGGTTGCTGAGTGGAGTTCCAGCTGAGTCGGTGTGCTCCAGTTCTTTCGTAGTTGCCAGAGGTTGAGTTATAGGTAGTTCGGGCCATGTACCGAGCAGTTGATTTCTATTATATTTTTAGAGGCTCGTAGACATTAGTTGTGGGTATAGTGTCATTGCTATTGGCTAGGTGGGCCATGTTATATAGTTGTTCTTCCATTCTGTGGCCTCGACGGCATATTGTATTCATTTTTATTGGTTGGTCAGGTGAGTCAGCTTCCGCTATAGTCTATCGTCTCATTTTGATTGTATAATTGTTGAGTTGTTGAACCTCATCGGTTCTGGCCTTTGTATTATATTTGGGATATCGGGTATGCTCATATCAGGGGTGGAACCAGGTGCCAGTCACGCCTCCCTGGATTTGGGGTGTGACAGTCTAGGTGGCAATGGAGACAACAGACGACACAAAGACTCATTGTGAGAAACAACGAGCCATTCTTAGCATAGGAGGAGGCTGGGTTCAGAAGATGGGATATAACGAGTCGTCCAATGACTCATGGTGAGAAGTAACGACCCGTGGTTACTGATCGTTGTTTGTTGTCAAGATTTCCAGTGCATGTAACGGATCATGGCCACGACTCGTTGGAAGCAACCACAAGTCGTGGTGAGGCTCGTGGTAAGCAGGTTCAATTTTTGGTGGAAGCGTAAGCAACGGTCGATATAACAACCCGTTGGTTCTTAGGACGAGTCATCCTATCCATCCGTGGTTAAGTTCCGAAGGCCAGTCTTAGCAGTGCAAATGACGGGCCACACAACGGGTCGTCGTTCCTTCCAACGATCCGTTGGTCCAATCTGGACAGTTTTCAGGTCAAATTCATTAAGGGCATTTTCGAATTTTCTATGCTATGAGACCCTAAACCACGTTGTTTTAGCTTATGGAACTTGGGTTTTTAGGGGATAATTTATTCTAAGTCCCAATTTATGCATGCAAGAGTATAGAGAGGTGATCATAGGGAGATTCAAGGTTTCTCTCTTCGTATCCTTCCAATTCCTTCTTGGGCATTCTAGGGAGGTTAAGAATCAGTTGTTTTTAGGTATGTAAGGCTATCAATGGGTGTTTCCTTAAACACCCATGCCAATTCTCTATGATTTTATGAAAATTCTATCAAAACTTTATGGGGTTTTGAAGTAGATCTATATAAAAATATAATGATTATTAATGGACTTTGTGATTTTTGAATCTTATTATATTCAAAGGGTTTTTGATCAACTTATGCGATTTAAATTGTCTATAATATTACCGATTTTGTTTTTTATGGAATTTAGCCTAATTATGCATGAACCATGATGAATCGATTTATGATCTACTTTTCCAATAATGATATTTACAAGCCCAGCATGAATTATGATTTAAATTATGGATTTTATCAATTACCCCTCATGATTTAATGGATTTCAAGTTTTATGCATGATCTACAAGTATGTATGAACTTTATGATTCATGAATTATGTTTTGGCCGACTCAGGGGCCTTGTTTCATGGCTAGTTCACATATGTACAAGTATGTTTATGATTATCATGATTTAACTAGCCCATGAATTCATGTATGTAATACTATGAGCACTGTATATGTTTTGGGAGTAGTATCGAACACCGAGTAGGTTCAGGGCTCAGGTTAAGCCCTTCATGGTTCTACCCTTGGCAAGGTACGAACGTCCTCCCCACTAGGTTTACAAGTCAGACTTCATGTGTGCTCATATGGGGTATGTCGGTTAAGAGAATCCCCCATTGTTCCTCATGATTTATGAATGCTTATGATTATGTATTTTTTCTCAAGTCATGTTAAGTAAGGCTTTTCTCTTATGATTATGATTATGTTTTTACTATGAATGTTTTGAAAACCTTGAGCCTTATGTTAAATTATGATGTTTATGATATGAGCATGATGTCCTACTCTTATGATCATTTATGAGTTTTAAATATTTTAAATATCTATTTTACTTACCTTGCATACTTAGTACATTCCACGTACTAACCGCATACTTTCTATGTTGTAGCGTTTCATAATACAGGACCCGGCTCTCAAGCGCACCCTTCTCAGTAGTTCTTCCGAGATCGCTATCAACTTATTTGGTGAATCCTCATGTTCTGAGGGCCATATGTTCAGACTCTATTGTTCACTTTCAGTTTCAGTATTGCAGGGTTAGTTGGGGGTGTTGTCCCATCAGCCCATCTTTCATGATTAAAGGCTTTTCAGACTGTAATTTGTATTTATCCGTCATGTATGGATCATGTATTGTCTTATCTCCGTTGTTATGTCATGAGTACATTTTCCTTATGTTAAGTCTCCCGCTTATGTGAATGAATTAGATGTATGCTCATGTCATGGGTTGACTTGGGGTCTCTGGGGGCTCCTTGTCTCATGTTTACGATCCAGGTGTACATCTGGATCATGACAAAATCGATCTAGAAAAGTAGCGTGGAACTCATCCCAACTGATAGGGCCTGCTCCAACTGCCCTACTATCCTTCCACTGTTTAAACCAAATGTGTGGTTCACGACCTCTAGTTCCCCTTCTATGACGGCCAGCATTGTCTACCTCTTCTTGGGCATCATCTGCCTCTTTAAGAGAAGCTTGTCGAGCTAACTCTACCTAGTGAGCCTCATTAGCTCAACGAGATTCAACCTATAATCTAGTCTCCATCTGTTTAGGGGCTCCATGCCGGCCATTCTTCGTAGTGTTCTTTTGAGTTCTTGGTCAATTGGCACTAGGGGGTTTCCGCTCCTCCAAGTACTTGGAATTCACTAAGTGGTAACTTGTGTTAAGCAAAAATAAAAGAAAACTTAAATGAGGAAATAAAGACTAAAAGTTAAATAAAAGCAATTAATCTAATCCTAAGCCTATTCCCCAGCAACAACACCATTCTTGATAACACGCAAACTACACCTCTGAAGAAGTATAACATGGACATTGTCAATAAAAAACCCAACTAAGATTAGGATTGATCCTCTAGGGAATATGGTCAAGATATAGACTAATGTTAGTATTCATGCTTTTAGTTCAATTATTTCCTAAAGAGGGGTTTAATAGAAAATAATATGGTGACAATGTTGAAATGTTGTTATTATCAAAGTTATTAATCAACTAGGGAAGTGTTCCCCATGGCTTCTTAACTAGGTCAGATTAGTACACTCGTGTCTATCCCAATACTTAGCCTGTAGAACTAATAAACTATGTTCATCCAAATTACTGAATCATCCATACTAGATGACTCTACTCAATCACCCGGTTAGGTCTCATGAGCAATTTCACTTTAACTTTTATCAATAGTCCAAATTAACTTTCATGCGAACGCAGTTCAAGCTATTAAGTGAAACTTAATTTCACGGCTTTATTGTTATTCTCTTTTCCTAATCTCTATTTCTCTAGGTTCAATCAAGAAGAGAATACGGGATAGTCCTAACATTGTGCACCATTAAGAAACATTAATCATGAAGAAAAGAACAATACATGCATTCATATTGGTTTAGAATCACTTTGTGTTAACCCTAGCTTGTAATTTCACCATGGTTTTCACAACCCTAGTTGTGGAGGGTTTAGCTATTAATGATTGTAAGAAAGGAATTAGAATTCATGGGAGAAAACATAATGAAGCACTTACAATATTGATACAATAAAAACCCAATGATCAATTGCACAATCAAACTTTTGAAAATCAAGAACAGTGATAAATCCTCTCAAGGTTTTTGTGTATTTGTTCTCCAAGAAGTGTTAGTGATGAGTTGGTAATTTACCAACTCATTAAGCTTTTAAGCATGAACTTTTGCTTTGTTTTCAACTCATCTAGGAAGGTTTTATGCCTTTATCTTTGATTTTGCAGGTATTA
Organism: Datura stramonium; assembly: GCA_018107945.1. Taxonomy (NCBI): domain Eukaryota; kingdom Viridiplantae; phylum Streptophyta; class Magnoliopsida; order Solanales; family Solanaceae; genus Datura; species Datura stramonium. The sequence continues at coordinate 119,915 of JACEIK010001000.1, read as the reverse complement.
GGCTCAGACAAGTAAAGCAAAAGAATTGAGAAAAAAGCAAGTGCCTGAAAGTAGAAGACCTGCATTTCGCAGGTCTGCCACAGGCGAAACGCAAGTGAGGTGCAGAGTGGCATTGGCCTAAAGTTGAAGAAGAACTGCAAAATGTAGATTGGCACATGCGAAATACAAGTGCAAATGCAGAAGCCAAGATGGGCAATCTGATGGGACCTATGAAGCAACTGCTTCTCGCTTTCATAGGTGCCACGCAAGTGAGTCCGTGCTGAAAAGGGTAAAATCATTCAGCTCTAGCACAAGGATATTTTGGAAGCTTCTCAAGGCAAAATAGGAATCCGTGCGGAATAAAGAGGAGCAAAGTTTCCCTAATTTGTACACACCTTGATCTTAGAAGAAAAGTACTTTTTGAATATCAATATTTGTAGAGAGAGAAACATAGAGAGAAGTGAGAGTTAGTCTTCTTATTCTTCAAATTGTAGAGTAAGAACCCATCATTGAAGCGTACTTTGAAGTTCAATTTTACTACTCATTGATGAATTTTAATGAATATCTTGTTGATATAATTCTCTTATCCCCATTAATGAGTAGCTAATTTGATTATTAGGGGTGTGTGCTTGATAGGGGTTTAGATTGGATTGGGTGTTATTGATTAGGTCTTAGAATCACTTATTGTGCATGAATCTAATACTTATTTTCCCCTAGATATTTACTTTCTAAATTGTGATGCAATGATGCTAGTTAGTTTAGATTGATATACAACTTTAGTAGCAATCACTCCCCATTCCCTGTGGATTTGACTCCGACTCTTAGTTGGGTTAATTTTATTGTATATGACCGTGTACACTCATTTGAGAAATGGATTTGGATGTTATCAATTTTGGTGCCATTGCTGGGGAATGAGCATTGATAGCCTATAGTTGTTTGTTGATTTGAACTAGTTAAGCATCTTGTGTGAAATTACAATTGTTGTTGTTTTTGTTGCTTGTTAGGTTGAATTTCATGAGCCAAGACTCTCAAGTAGGTTCTGTAGATGGCCACATGGAACAAGATAATGATGAGCCGATATTGCCCAATGTAGCTGGTGTTATCCGCCTACCACCTACTATAGGGAATGTTATATTTCATGTGACAAGCACTATGCTACACTTGTTGCAAATGAAAAGGTTATTTGGAGGGCAACCAAGTGAAGATTCCAATAGACACCTCTACAATTTCCTTGAATATGCCAACCTTTTAATGTCACCAACATTAGCCAAGAGTCAATTCGATTAAGGCTTTTCCCATTCTCATTAATGGTGAAGCCACTGTTTGGTTGAGTTTCCCTCGGGTCAATCACTTTATGGTAGAAGCTGACAGAGGCTTCCTTGGACAGATTCTTTCCTCCCTCAAGGATGCTTCAATTGATGAACGAGATTACCAATTTTATACAACTTACAGAAGAACCCCTGCATGAGGTTTGGCTTCGCTTAGAAAAGAAAGTTGTAATATTCCCTAACCATGGTTTGCCTGATGGAGTTCTACTTCAAAGCTTCTATCATTCCCTTGACTCAATCAACAAGTTGGTGCCCAACAACCTTACTGGTGGGTCCCTGATGGACCAAACATATGGATTGGCCAAAGCTCTCCTTGATCGTATGACCAAAACAAATAGAGCATGGCACACTAGAGACACTGAGGTGTCCTCAAGTGGTGCCATTCCCAGCCTTGTGATTGTTTGAAATGAGAAGCGTGATAAAGAAAGAGATGAAACCTTGGAAAAAATGATGACTCACCTTGAAGTAATGACTAAACATGTTATGGGGGCTGGATCCAAGTGTGTAAATATCGTGGGGACACAAGGGCATGGTCAATATGAGGGAGATGGTTCACCTCCTAGATATGAGGAGAAATGTCAACACATGGCGGGTCAAATGGGGGTTCTCGTCAAGGATACCAAGGTGCCAACCAATGCCCTTGGTTCCCTCGTAATGAGAATCAAGGTTGGAGAAATCAAGAAATTCAAGGATGGAATGAGAAAAATGATAGATGGGGGAAATAGGGAGCAAAATTGTGAGGGGTATCATAGAAGCTCAAATCCATACATACCTCCTCCCAAAACGGATGCGGCCCAAATGCAACCAGGAGTGAGTGATGTTGGCGAGGGTGTTGAAAAGGGTAGAGTCTAGCGATAGTGGAGTAAAGGAATTGAAATGGGAGGTGTCTAACCTTTCCCAACTGTTAGCTCCATTCGGCCTTTATCAAGCATCTAGAGGCTTAAATGAACCATCTTTAAACTCAAACGAACCCCCGATTGAAAAGAACCCTCCCAAGTGATACTATACCCAATCCGAACAAGGATAATCACAACATGGCTATTGTCACTAGAAGTGGAAAAGTTGTTGCTGATGCAGGTGTTAAGGCCAAGAAAGCTATTGATCCAACAACAAATGATGGAATGAGTGATACGGTGCCAGGAGCAATAATTTGTAATGATAATGAAGAAGAACAAGAGGAGGACGAAGTAGATGTTCCTTATGAGAATGTTGATAATGAGAAAGAGGGTGAAGTGCCTCTCAATACAAATGGCCAAGAGCCTAGACTTCCACCCTCATACCTCAGTGGTTAGTGAAGAAAAAGGAGGACAACTAATTCTACGAATTCATTGACATGTTCAGCAAGTTGTCCATCAATATACTGCTTGTGGATGCATTGCTCAAAATGCCTGGCTATGTCAAATTCATGAAGGAGCTGTTGAAGAAAAAAAGATTGTGGATGCAGGTACTGTGGAGGTGTCGCACCATTGTAGTGCTGTGATGGCTAACAACCTTGCTCCAAAAAGAGAGGACCTAGGAGCATTCACTATTCCCTGTACTATTGGAATGTGCATGTTCAACAATGCACTATGTGATCTCAGAGCTAACATCAACCTAATGCCTTTCATAATCTTTAAGAAGTTATGTTTGAGAAGTCCTAAGCCTATAACAATGAGGCTCTTGAAGACAGATCACTCTATCAAGCATCGCATTCGAGTTCTTGAGGATGTCTTGGTTCAGGTGGACAAGTTTATTCTACTAGCCGATTTTTTCGTATTGGATTGTGACATGGATATTGAGGTGCCTATCATTTTGAGGTGACCATTTCTAGCTACAGGGAGAACGCTTGTTGATGTGGATCTAGGGGAATTGAAATTCAGAGTTGGTGGTGAAGAAGTCACCTTCAATGTGTGTCAACCAAAGACATCCTCTAATGAATGTAAAGTGATTGAAGTTCTTAATGAAGATGAGAAGCAAGAGTGTGATTGTGAGGATAAAGTGGATGAAGAGGATAATCCTTCCGATTAAGTGATGCTTAGTAATGGCCCAGTCGAGCCACGATGTTAAATAAGGCGCTTCTTGGGAGGCAACCCAAGTGTTTTTAAATTCAGTTATTTTTTATGTTTTGTTGTTTATGGTTTTGTAGGTTGATTGGATGAAAGACCAAGTGAAATAAAAATAGGGGACAAGCTGTGTGAGACCCGCGAAACATAGGTGCTTATGCACAAAATGCAATCCAGGCGCAAAAAGGAACCAGAAAGCTGGAAGAAAATGAAGGCTTCTGCGCCCCAACTGTGAAATGCAGGTGACAACCCGCGAGATGCAGGTCTGGCATAGGATCGGGACAGAATGCCTGGTAAGAATTTGAGAAAAAAGGAAGAAACCCACGAGCCACCTGCGAAACACAGGTGCAGACCCGCGAAACGTAGGTCTGGCACATGTGAGAGACAGAAGACTGGGGCAAGACAAGGAAACCTATGTTTGGAACTGCAGTTTACAAGTGTTCACCTGTGGCCACAGGTCCAACGCAGGCGCAAGTATGAAGTGTCATTTAAATTTTGACTGACCCATTGACCAAACCCGACCCATGGTCGACCCGTAACTCTCCATATTCTCCCACATCCCATCACCCTCATTTCTTTTCACCTTTTTATCTTCCCCATAACCCCATTACCAACCATTCACCTTTTCCATTAACCTACTTACTCCACCTTTAAACCCATCAATCTACTCAACTTCCCTCCATCTATAAAACCCATTCCCCTTCACCATTTTTTACCATCACCTATTCCTCTCTCTAACAAAGCTCAGGCAAGAACAAAAAAAATTTCTTTGGGTCGGCCATCATGGAAGAAAGAGTTCAAGTCTTTAATTTCATTTCTTCTCTTATCTTACTTGGTATGTGTGCTTCTCATATTTTTTTATTTTCATGATTCTGTGTAGTTGTAGTACAAAAGCAAATGTGCTAGTTCGAAATTCTTCTTAACCCATGTCTTCCCATTACCATATTGTGTTATTTACTCATTTGATAGCATTATTTGTTGTGGGTATGGTGGGGGACTTCAAATTGTAAAATATGGATAGAAATTGTTGTTGATAATGCTCTATCTCTTGCATTTATATAATATTTTAAAATATTAGTTGGGTATAAAATCTAAGTAACCCATGTGCTAGAATGCCCGATTTTTCCCGATGATAGATTGGTTGACGTCTTTCTTAAGGAAAATCAATATTCTTTTCTTTTATGCTGCTTGTGAATGAGAAATGTGATATTGTGACTGAGTTGTATGAAGTGTGAAGTTGAATTGATAATTTTGAGTTGGGTTGGGCACTTGATGTTTTCCGATGATAGATAGGGTAACGTCCATCTTAAGGAAAAGTGTTGAGTGGTCCCAGTGGTTGTGGGTTGTCTAATGGATTGATAATCTTTTGGGGAAGTATGAGTACCCGTAAGTTGTAATATGTTTGTGCTTGAGAAAGAATGGTGGAATTAGAGATGAAAAAAATCTGTGTTGGCCACTGCCGACCACCTGAGAATCATGGATCCTTATCTGCAAAACGCAGGTTGGAGTGCAGGTAAGGGGTTCAATATCAGGTCACTGCCCTTGTCCTGCATTCAAACCTGCGAACCTCGGGTGGGTTCCTACAAAACATAAGTGGAATGTAAGAGCCTAGTGTTTTGCTGAGGATTCTGTCGCAGGCCTGCGACGCACCTGTGAACTGCAGGTCTGACCCTGCGAAACATAGGTGCAGTGCAGATATGTCAGTTATTAATGTTAATATTTCATCTAGGATGAATTCCAATTTTTTATTTTATTTTTATCCCTTACCATAGATAGTTGTTTTCTTTTTACTTCTCCTAAAGAAAAACATAAAAATAATTAATTTGTGGCACTAAGATTGTTATGCAGGATCATGAATTTCTTTAGACAACAAGGAAAAGAGGAGGCTCCTTCTACATCCAAAAGCAAGGGGAAGGGAAAAGCAAAGACAACCCCAACCTCCACCAACACTAGGGATGTTATTATCCTGTGTGTGCCGGGCATGAAAGAGCACTATCTCACATGCATAGACAAGCCAATGACCATAGAGAAGCTCTTCAACTTGGAAAGGTTGGGAGATAACTTCCCCAACATCAATCCTCAATTTAATAAAAGGCATTGGCACATGTTCATAGAGCCTCTACGAACTACTTCCCAAATTTGATGTCAGAGTTCTATGCCTCGTATCAAGCGAGGCAAGATGCAATGAAGCACAAAGGGAATGTAGACAATTTCCCTTGCCTACCTTCATTCATAGTTCGCGGCATTGAAGTGGACATCACTCTTGATGCTATCAATGCCATCTTTTGGGAATATAAGATTAACTCGGGAATTGAGTTTGCAATGAGGGTGGCAGCAAAGAGGATCAGTTCGATTGGGTTGCAGGTATTCTCGCTAGTGGTTAGACAGTATGGGACACTATGGGTAGCAAAATTGCAAGGCAGTATTTGAAGTTTAAGGCCAAGTTGTGGCTGGAATTTTTATGCTCCCGTATCATGCCATCCAAAAATAATCAATGAGTAAACCTTGAGGCGGCCATTCTCATTGCTTGCATCATGTCAGGGGTACCCATAAATGTTGGTGAAGTGGTGGACACCCAAATGAAGAGAAAATATAGACATCAAGGTCTCTCCATGCCATACACAATGCTCATAAGTCAACTTTGCCAAAAAGCGAAAGTCCCCTTATTTCCTGATAGCTCCACCACGGGTGTGGTTGGTGTAGAGAAGAAGAGGGACGTTGATACTCCCAAGGGTAAAAGGAAGAGGCTACAAGGATGGGATATACTCTAATACTCCACCAATCATGACCTATCTCAACCCTCCATAGCTCCCGACCTCAATGAGCCGAACCCCGAGATGTTGGGCTTCCGGAGAGGCACCACTCCGTAGGCCTTTACCACCTCCTTCATCCTATCGATTGAGTGGAATCCAAAAGCTAGCCGAGATGAAAAGATCACATGAAAACCAACTCCAAAGGTTGGATCAATACTTGCTTGCTAATATATAAAGATCGATGAAAAAGGCGATGAAAGATGTATTTGAAATCTGGAACAAATTATGGTCCCATATGGATGTGGTTGATGGAGCAGTCTTCTCTCTCTGAGCTGATATGAGAGAGCTCGAACACAGGGCACCAATGGCTGACCTCGATATGAGATTCATTGACAAGGGCATGGTTGCTGCCTCGACAACCCGAAGACCAATTGATGACCTATTTAAGGAACTTGATGAGGAGGAGGAAGCTGAGCAGAGAGCAAAGGGTGATGAGAATGAGAAGGTTGATGATGATGCTGAAGAGTAGCCAACTCAAGAAGTTCTTACCCTTCTTTGTTTTAAATTTATACATTGGGAACAATGTAAATTCTTAGTTGGGGGTGGGATGTGTCTCTCTTGTTATCCATTTCTTATTTTTTGAATCTCTTTTTCCTTTGTTAGGCTTAATTTCTTAGTGTGTTGATATTTTTAAATTTTTTTCTTAGTTGAATGGATGCTCTTGTCGAGCTTGTTTTGAAAAGGATAATCTTGTGCTGACAATGTGAGTTGCCATTGATGGGTCAATTTTACTTTGCCAAATATTTAATGACTCATGTTTCATATTCGTCTTTGTTCATAGTAGAATAGCAATAAACTCCAAGCGTTTCTTTACCACGGTTCTTTCCCAAGGAGTAAATTTTCTTTCTTTTATTTTGTTGTCGAACTGAGTGGCATTTTTCTATGATAGATTGAGAGACGACTTTCTTAAGGGAAATTCCAAGTCCAGTATCTTTTTAAGTCTTTTGTTGCATTCTATTTTGAGAGGTACCACCAAAATTTTTTATTGGCATTACAAATGAGTTTTGAGAAAAAAGGGCACTTGAAATTGCAAATTGATTACTCTCTTGTTATGAGTTGCACATTCTTTATTTGGCTTTTTGAATCACATGCTAGTTTATCTGAATTCATACTCTTGACACGATTTTGAAAGTATGAAAACTCCTTGGATTGTGATGCCTTGTATGGTGAGGTATTTAGCTGAATTCTCATGTATGCATAATTGTCTAGAACTTGCCCCAAGTGTGAATCAAGGCGAAATTCTAGATGTGGCTGCACTTAGAACATGATCTTAGGTTTTCTTTGGATAGTCACTTCACCCAAAATGACCTCCTTGAACATCAATTTTTGTTAGCTAATGTTTGAACCTTTGAACCTTTCTCTTTGAAAACCACATTATAAGCCTATTCCCATTTCGCAATCCCTCTCTTGGCACCCATCCTCCCTAGCCGATAATGTTGAAAGATTGAAAAGTAGATCTTGAAGCCCAAAATTGGAGGATAGATAAGGAAGAAATGAGGCAAAAGCCTAAGTTTTGGGGTATGCAAAAAAAGGAAGAATGTGAGAGCTTCAATGAGGGGTAGTACCAAATTATGACAAAACAAATAAAAACGTTGGTTGAAAAACCTCTAGTATTAAAAGAAAAAGGATCCTTGAGTGGGCGCTACCTCTTTCTTAAATAAAGAAAGTTATGATACCATAGGGGTTAGAAGGGTGAATCTTGATTTTAAAAAATGAGAATGAGGAACAAGGAGAGATAAGGTGGAGTGAGATCATTAAAGTAGTAGGATGTTAAAAAGTGTTCATAAGAGGCATTAGAGAGGTTCTAGTCTCTAGAGCTAAACATTTGTCCTACCCTTACCCCTAACCTTCATGATAACTCACAAGTTCTTAGTGATTTTGAGTGTAGCAACTCTACATTAGTGGCAAGATACATGAAGGGCAAGCCTATGGGTTAATATGTATGCACTTGAATTTCTTTATGAGAGTAAGCGTATCTGCTTTATTCTATTATTCCTATGTGTGAAATGCATGAAAAATGAAGGGTATTCTCTTTGTATGTGAGTACCATCGCGTCCTTGGGGTATATACTTAAATGTGTTTAAAATTGTTAGAGGTGATTAGGACAGGGGTGCAGTGAACTTTAAGGCAAGCTTTGAATGTCAGTTATCAATGATTTGAGATGCTACTTGAGATTGTTTTGGTGAACTATGCCCCTTGTTTTGGATGAAAGAAAATATTTATGTAATGTGCCAATTGTTTTTGGTCATCTCTTGAAGTTTGTGCAACATGTTTGAGTCTCTTCTTTGTAGTGAGTAGGTGTGCAATTTTGGGGTTGTCCTAAGTGTTAAAGGTCCTTCGTGCATTGATCTTGTGTTATGCCATGCTTAATTCAATTTCTCATTTTTAAGGAAATTCCTTGCTTGAGGACAAACAATAGTTTAAGTTTGTGGGTTTGATGAGTTGGTAATTTATCAACTCATTAGGCTTTTAAGCTTGAGATTTTGCTTTATTTTCAACTCATCTAGGAAGGTTTTATACCTTTTTCCTTTGATTTTTCAGGTATTAGGCTCAGACAAGGAAAGAAAAGGAATTGAAAAAAAGCAAGTGCTGTAAGTAGAGGACCTGCGTTTCACAGGTGTGACACAAGTGAGACACAAAGTGGCACTGGCCTGAAGCTGAAGAAAAATTGCAGAACGCAGATTGACACCTGTCAAATGCAAGTGAAAATGCAGAAGCCAAGATGGGTAATCTGATGGGACTTGTGAAGAAACCACTTCTCATAGATGGGCACCTACAAAATGCAGGTGCCTCGCAAGTGAGTCCGTGCTGAAAAGGATAAAATCGTCCATCTTTGGCACAAGGATATTTTGAAAGCTTCTCAGGTAAAAATAGGAATTCGTGCAGAATAAAGAGGAGCAGATTTTCCCTAATTTATACACACCTTGATCTTAGAAGAAAAGTACTTTTTGAATATCAATATTTGTAGAGTGAGAAACATAGAGAGAAGTGAGAGTTAGTCTTCTTATTCTTCAAATTGTAGAGTAAGAACCCACCATTGAAGCATACTTTGAAGTTCAATTTTACTACTCATTGATGAATGTTAATGAATATCTTGTTGATATAATTCTCTTATCCCTATTAATGAGTAGCTAATTTGATTTTTAGGGGTGTGTGCTTGATAGGGGTTTAGATTGGATTGGGTGTTATTGATTAGGTCTTAGAATCACTTATTGTGCATGAATATAATGCTTTCTTTAAGTTTTAATTAAAATATGTATGGTTGCAAACATAGATTGTGTTTACTTATCTTGCTTTTGCTTAAAAAAGAGAAGTAGGATATGGGTGAGAAAGCACTAATGGGGAATTAAGTTTTGTAAGGGTGGGGTTGGGCTAGTAATAGAAAAAACCATTTTCATAACTCATTCAAGTGTTAAGTCTAGAAATAACTTAATTATTCTCCAAGTCAATATGGGTAATTTGTTATGTGATCTTGGGGTTCGAAGGAACCCAAATAGAATGTACCCAAGTGGTTGAAAGACATGGGGTACAACCTAATCCATGGCTATTATGCTAGTAGTTGTTCTTTAGACTATTCGATTAACCCCAATCCTATCGATGCCCCGTCAATAACACATCCCTAGTATTTTCTCTCATTGTTGCTTCACTTCATATTACCTTGTTTTTATATTGCTTTTAGAATCATATAATGATCTTATTTTTCCCCCAAATATTTACTTTCTAAATTGTGATGCAATGATGCTAGTTAGTTTAGATTGATATACAACTTTAGTAGCAATCACTTCCCATTCCCTGTGGATTCGACCTCGACTCTTGGTTGGGTTAATTATATTACATACGATAGTGTATACTCTATTATTTGAGGAGTAGATTTGGATGTTATCAGTTAGAAAACCCAAAACCACGATTACAATGAAAAGAGTATCGATCCTTGTTAAGGAAAATAACCTAAGCGTATTTATACAATTAATGAAATTTTTTCCTAAATTAATAGGGATTCTTCCGCCGAGACAACCTGCGAGTCATAAAATGCTGCTACGAGTCATGGTATGCTTTCGTAGTATGAGTTTGTAGCTTCTAGTCTTTTCAGGTACTAGAGGTTGGTACGACTCGTACAATGGTACTACTAGTCGTAGGAGCCTATCGGGGCTTGGACTTTTAATACTTGGCATCTCTAATCATCCTGCTACGAGTCTTTCATACGATCGTATCATGCTGGTATAACCCGTGCAATCCTTTCTTACCCTGAATCTGTCATGTGCCCAATCCTCTGAATCTCACCACAAGTCTGTCAAAACGACTCGTACCTTGCCATCACGACTGGTGGCCTCTACTCGTACCAAGTCATGGGCACTCAGTATGACTCGTACCTAGATGGTACGACTTTTACTGCCAGTCGTATAGTGACTCTGCACTTTATGCATTTTTTTCTGAATTTGTGCTACGGGTGTCAGGTACGGCTCGTACTGAGACCTGCAATAAGTCATTTTCTGCATTTTTCATCTCCTTTTTCAAAATCTAACTCTCGGACCTTATTTCCCTGAAGATAAAGTAAAATAACCTCACATCCGTATAAGCACACCTAAGATCAAGCATATTTCCTATGTTTTAAGTGTCAAAAGTGCTATAAAATGTGACATATCAAACAACATGCACATTTATTAAAACTTCACAAATAGTTGAAAAATGCACACAAAAAAATATTTTTGTTGCTTGATAAAATAATTTCAAAAATTTATTAAGTTCATTTACTTTGTCCCAGTCATCGTCATTAAGTTTCCATTCTAGGTCAGAAGTATGAGCATTACAGGTCATAGTAATAGGTCTTCTATAAATATAGGCAACTTCTAATATTTCAAATAACGAATTTCACCTAGTTTTAATATGTGTTTGAAATTTTCCTTTATGGAAGTTCATATATTCAACAAAATTGTTTATATTCACAAATTCTAGAACTTTTATTCATTTGAAAAATCCAAAAACATGCATATTCAACTTTAGTACACTCAGTATCAAATAACTTAATATCATCTCTTACAACCAAATTAAATACATGACCTACACATCTAACATGAAAAATATCATTATTAATTGGACATAATCTAGCTCTTAACATACTAACATCACTAGTATTTGCAGATGCATTATCTAAGGTAACCCCCATTACTTTGTCATAAATGCCATAAATTTTTAAAATTTCAAGTATAGTACATGCTTATAGGAAGAAGTTTTTCTCTGCTCACAAGCCTTATAACCTATGATTCTTTTTTGTAGGTTCCAGTTATGATCAACCTAAATCAATGGCATTAATACTACGACCCATATCGAATATAATAGAAACTCTACCATCTAAATAGCTAAATAAGCTGTGAAGATAATGGCAATGTTTAGTTTGAAATTCAAAAACATCCCGTTTAACCATGTTTCTTGAAAAATCTTGAAAAGAAGGATTATAAGTTTCTTGAATATACGTAATAAATCTGGGATGGAAAGAAAAAATAAAAGGCAAACCACAGATTACAACCATTTTTGCATTATTTTCATGGTCTCTATCTCTATCATATTTCCGTTATGTAATAGGGATACTTGGGTTGGAAAGGTGTAACTGGCTCTGAACCATAGGGACAAAACTAGAAGCGCTGGGTTTGGAGGTTGCTTTAGCCGCCATATA
>JACEIK010001000.1:39702-106211 GCA_018107945.1 Datura stramonium | reverse complement strand
CTATTACCATTGTAACAGTCTCTGCTAACCAGTAGCTCGGTAATCATGCACATTTTTTCATCCCAAAACACAATTCTTTCATCCAGACTTCCCAACAATTCTCAACCATGCACTTAGATGAAAAAAGTGTTACAAATTCATTTGCAGTCTCAGAATTTTCCATGGAGGTCTAGTTCTATAGGTCACCCCATATGGAAACACCACACACGAAATTCAATAGAAACGGATACTATTCAGATTTTAAAACCATCCATTTTTGAGTTTTTATTAGCTCAGCTTCATCACGGGAGTTCTACAAGGTGCTAAGGCCTTAATTATCCTATAACAATGGAGGGGTCATTACAACAAATATCTGTATGTATGATCTCAAGCGATTGAGAACTCCTTTTGGCACCTTTTAGTGGATTTGTTGGTCTGCTTACCTTTTACGCAATCCACATAAGTCCCAAAGTCAGAAAAATAAAGAGCTTGTAGAACTCTATCATCAACCAACCTTTTTACTCTTTCAATAGAGATGTTCTAATCTCTTGTTCCAAAGACTTGATGAATTCTCATTGATAATACATCGCTTAGTGTAAATTTTCTTATCATGCAGGGTTACAATATTACATTCAATTGTGAGGTCTAGCTCAAATTTAAATAATTTTCCATCTAAAATTTCCAAATAAATTACTTTATTGTCTTTCAAAAGTTTCACTAAAGAATAATGAAAATTGAAATAATAACCAACAATTGATAGTCTTGAAAGGAAAATTAAATTTCTAGAATACGACGGAACATAAAAAGTATTTTCTAAATATAATTGAAAATCATCTTTTAAAATAAGCCTACAAGTCCCCATGCCTACCACATGTGATGTTTTTCCATTGCCAGAATAAATATTTTACTCAATTCTCACCGACTTTCTTAGAGTTAGAAAACCTGTATGGTTTTAACAATGTGAGTTGTGGAACCAGAATAGATCCACCATGTATTATCAAAAACTTCAGTGGAATTAAGTTCATAACATACACAGGTAAAATTACCTTTCTTCTCAAGCCATTTCTTGTGTTTCAATCAATCTTTCTTCCAATATCTTTTCTTCTTACATAATCACTAGAATCTTTATCAAGACTGTCTTTCTTCTTCATAGGAATACCTCTCTTTGCATTTCTCTTATCATGAGTCACCAAATTTTACACTTTCATATATCTCATGTTTCAACCTCTCCTCTTCTTGAACAAACATGGTCAAAAGTTCATTAATTGACCATTTATCTTTATGTGTGCTATAAGATATCTTGAACGAACCATATTCCGCAGGAAGCGAGTTGAGGATAAAATGCACAAGAAATGGTGTAGACATATCAACCTCAAGAGATTTGAGTTTAGCAATAATGTCTCTCATCTCTATAATGTGCTCATGCACTATACGACTTCTGTCGAAGGTCATACTTGAGAGCCTCTTCATAAGGGGCTGACCAAGACCTTGTTAGAGCTTATAAATTGTTCATCAATTGCTTTCATGTAAGCTTTGACCTTATCATTATTAGGGATAGAACCCCACATGCTTTGGCTTATATGAGATTTATGAGCATTAAGCTCAAGCAATTGGATCGCTCCCATCGCTCATAAAAAGCCTTAGCCTCTAGCGTGCTTGATTCCGTGGGCTTAGGTGGTTCTTTCACATGGAGAACCAGATCCAAGTACGAGCACCTAAACTGAGAAGGATTTTCTCCTTTCATTCTGTAAAGTTGTCACTAGATAGCATCGGAATTCGAGCATTTTCATCAAAGATAGCAGTAGAAAATAAAAGTTGTGTAAACTGCAAAACAAGAATACACATACATAAGCTATGAAATACAAACTATCAAAAGTGAATCACATAATTACCTATTCTAAGTAAATTCTAAACCTTCCTGTGGACAGAGGTTGCAACTCATGCACAGAAGTTACTTAACTTTATTAGACTAGTAAACTAAAATAAATCTCGAAAATAATTCGTACCTGTGGGCATAAAATAATTTTCAACTAAAAAGTTTACTATCTTATTCCAATTAAGCTAACCAAAATAGTTACCTCCTTGTAGGGTAAGATTGTCATTTTGATAAGATAATCATATTTTATTAGACGCTATCATCATATCTGAATCATTTAATGTTATGTGATTAAATAATATAATTTTTATTTATGTCATATACCCAGGATGTTGTGGCTAATCCCATACATATAACAGAAAAAAACTCAAAATAACATCTCACAATAGTTAACTTTAATAATTAATTTAAACAAAGTGTTGATTATTAAAATGCCAAAACGAATTATATAGGCAACACCTATATAAAAGATATTCTGATACACAAAGTATCTCATATTAATGAAGAAAAGACCACACAATAAGAGAGTAGACAGAGCCTAGATATCCCTCTACTAAATATTAATTCTTATAATAAAAGTTAATGAGCGTGAAAACAATAACCTGACTTTGATAATTCCAGTAAAGAGGCAATTCATTATAATTAATCAAATTATTAACTCATCAAAAGTAATAGTACCGGAGACACTCCACATACAAACACAAGTATACACATAATATCATCATGTTTGTACACGTTCTTAAACAAGAATTTGTCATAAATTCTAAATTCAAGTTCCTCTTTTAAGATACAAACTTAAAAGTCAGACCACTGGAAGTAAATTCACATTGATACAATAACAAAAATATCTTTAGGAAAAATAATTTAGACCCAAGAATTGACATAAACTTTGACCTAAATAAGCACATATCAAGTACCATAAAACCTCATATAAGGACTTTATGAGTTTCACCTGACAATAAACAAACTTAATCAAAAGAGAAGCAATTTAAAAGTCACCGGCTCTTTGGATAAATTTAGTCTCATAAAATATTAACTCTATTATCCACAAATTAAAGATCTTGGGTGTTACATGTAAAACTAAATAGATAGAGTTTTTAAAAATGAGATTTGCATCATTATGAACACAATCTCGATGCCGAACAACATGATCAAAGATTGATATCACATTTTGAATTTCAACCACATATTCAAAACCAAAACACGGCGAAAAATAAATAGAAGTGTTGTGGGAAATCATCTCTGTCTTTCAAAAATTTTATGTAAGAAAGCGGTAAAGAGGAAAACCTAAAATTTTTCTAGCCTATACCTTTCAAAGTGTATGCCAGACCGATAACGTCACAGATGTATTTATAGGTAGGCTAGAAAATCTTAGGCAAAATACTTTAACCCTAGGGACTTCTCCATAAAATACGATGTCCCTAAGGAATCATAATTAATAGTTTTCTTTCAGCAAGAAAATTTTCACATATGCATAACCAAAATTATTATATGTCATATATCTTATTTATTTGAAAGATAAGGTAAATAATTTATCACTAAATATATGAACCACATAATTATCTCTAGTAACATACACACATTTTTTCTTACAATAGGTTCTGCAAGTTAATTTACAGTGTGTATGTTCAGAAGCGCCTCAAATTTTTTAACAAAGGTGTTCACTATTAGAATAACAAACAACAAAAAATTTTCAATGAGTAGGTCCATTGTTATCTTGATCAACCTAGCGATTATAATATGAACAATCTCAAAATAGATTTTTATTAAATACAAACAATTTGAAAAATTTCACGTTTTTAGTTGTTTTTTGCCTTTGATAATAAAAGATTACATATAAAGTGAACTATTGATTGAGCGACTACATGAATCTAGATTTATACTTAACAAAGATCAAGCGTTCAAAAAAATTTAGTGATTTATCAATTTTAAATTTGAATTTAAAGTTACTTTTCAATTTAAAATTTTTTTGTCAATATTTTTAGCAATATCTCAAATGCATATTTTGATGTTTTAAATTTTAATTTTAATATTGATTTATATATAATTGAGGATTTGCTGGGTGAGAAATAAAAAGGATTAAGTGTTGTTTCTTTAATTTGTTTATATATATATTATAAAGCACAAAAATTCAAGACAATATGTTGATTGATTTTCTGACCCTTGTAAGTGCATCTTATGTTGGATAAAAATTATAAATATAATTATATTTATATTACCAAAACTTATGTTTCAAAAGTAAATAATTTATTGATATAAAAATTTATATTGAATAAAATTATAATATTAAAGAGCTTGATAAATATTTAAAAATTTGGATAAACTAAAATTGACTCGATTATTCAAGTTTATTTTAATAAAAAAAATTTCTTCTCGAAATAATAGTTAGCTCTTCAAGTAATCATAGGCAAAGGGCGGAGCCGTGAATTCTATCAAGAGAGTTTCAAAATTATCAAAATTTTATGGTTAGCCAAATTCAAACCTGCGCACATTAGGTGAAAGTATGAAATCCTTTACCGTTGAACTAAGTCTTTAGCTTGTGCTATGGGGTTCCAATAATATATATAGACACATAAAATAAAATTTTGACCGTATATATACAGTGTAATTCTCCTGGGCTCCATTTAGCTCCGCCCCTAGTCATACGACTTCTTCTCAAGCTAGTCAGAAGGAAAAACTATTAAAAAAAAACTTAGAGAGAAAAAACTCAATATAAATTAGCGTTTGATTATAAATTTTCAAAAAATGTATGCGGGCTAATCCTTTTTTGGATTTAACTTCGACTGAGGATTGGGAATATAAATTCATATTTGTGCGCAAACTTTAGTGGGTTTCAAACCTCTCAAATAAAACAAAATTAATAATTCTGGCAGCTGTATTCAGCAGTTTTGGAACACTTTTTACACTAAAAAATTATAGTCCATAAACATCAGAATTTAACTTATACTATAAATAGTGTAAAGGCCGGTGTGACCACTTTATTTGGTTATAGTTTCAGCCGTGTGTGTTGACTGTTGAACTCAATAAATAAAGGACAGCAAAAGAAAAAGGAATAACGAACTTTAACGGCTACATGTCACCAATGGCGGCAATGGGATCTCTCCTTCTTCTCACCGTATAAGGAATCAAAATTTCTGGCTATAAACTATGCTTTAAAAACAAAGATACCCTCTTCCTCTGCTTTCGGACTGCTGGACACGAACCCTTATTAATCTCTTGGCTTCCACTAAAGAAAAGAGTTTGACCCTCCCAAAATAAATGTGTTTCCTTCTTTCGCAAGTGCCACCACCCCAAAAAAATAGCTCAATTTTTGAGCTGCAAATTTTTTTTCCTTCCATTTTTTGATTGGAACCAGATTCAATAATGTAGGGTCTTCAAATTTGATCCTCATTTTTCTCTCTTCCCCTTGTGTGACCCTTTTCCCATCAAAGAGTTTTTATTCCTTTGATGGGTCTTGGGGGGACATGGGTTGTGTCAGCTCCAAGCAGGCAAGGGCCCATTCCCCGCCGCCACACAATTCCTCTCTAACTACAACCGCTGTTATTAATGGAGATACTACAGATCCCAATTTGCACCATGTCAAGGCTGCATTTGCCCCTTTGGAAAAGATTAAAGAGGAACCCGAGAAGGAGAGGAAGGCCGAATCCTTAATCCAACGAAACTCCTCCAATTCTAGGGCTTCTAAGAAAGGCAATTCTGAGAAAAGGGCTAATTTTACTATCAAATTCGGAAGGCTAACAGAGGGAGAGCATTTGGCTGCAGGATGGCCTGTTTGGCTCACCGCGGTTGCCTCTGAAGCTATTGATGGGTGGATGCCCCTTAGATCAGATGCGTTTGAGAGATTAGAAAAGGTAATCTTCATTCCTAGCGGATTCAGAATTTAAATTTGATCGCCATTATGGGCTCAAAATATATATTTGTTGAAATTTTTAGTGATTCTTCACACACATATATATATCTCAAAATACTAAGCAAGTAGAACCCGTGGATTATATACTCCATCCGTCTATTCAGCCGAATAATAGTTTATTGGTTCCATGAAAAACACAATTGGAATGAATTGTTTCATATGGAACATGATGTTGAAGATTCATAGAGCCGAACCCGATTGGTTTGTGATTGTTGATGTTTGTTATTGTGATGAAAACATAATTTCTTGTGATAGAGAAAAAATTAATTTTGCATTATCTATTATACTCCCTCTGTTTCAATTTATTTATTTTACTTTTTCTTTTTAGTCCGTTTCAAAAAGACTGTCTTTTTCTTTTTTTGGCAACACTTTAATTTCAACTTCCTATGCGACATGTTTAAAATCACAAGATTTAAAAATATTATTTATTTTCTCAAATTCTGTGTCAAATCAAAACTAGACAATCAAATTGAAACAGAGGGAGTACATATTTCAACCATCAAAATGTATAACTTTGTTTTGACAATTTGTGTATGTATTTAACGTTATAACATACCGACATGATGAGCTATATGGGATTGACTTTCTAATTTTTATAATATCAGGCTGATCATGTTTTTGGTTGGTCTTTTTGATTTTTGATTCTTACGGCTGCTTCTTTTCTTATTTTGGGGAATGTCCTGAATTCTAAAGGCGCTCTTGGCCATCTCATTTTGAGTTAGAAGCACCATGAGCCTTTAAAATTTAAGTTAATTTGCAAATACCAGCTCTGAAGGATACTTAGCATCAGATGCAGTGACAACCATTTCTGGATGATTATTCATCGTACCTTTTATATTGATAAGTTCATATATCCAACCTAGAGAATGTTAATGTTTGAAGTAGAGTTTGGGGAAACTTTAATTGCTCCCCTTCATGCCAATTATGAGCTACACGTTCGTTGAAACATGAGTACAGTCATAATGAGAAGGAAAGCACGGGTACCCCAATATCATAATTAACTGCTAGCAAGTGTAACAAATACGATGCTTGACAGATTTAACTCTTCAAGCTAGTTATAATGAACTTATAGGAATCCATTAACCATGTTAGACCGACTTAGACACTTGTATACTGCACATGCCACAGGGATTTGAAAATTTTGACAACATATTTAGGCCTTGACTGCCTAATTTCATATGCAATGGAACACTGACATTTGAACTGACTATTTCAGTTGAATTACCATCTTATGAATGCAAAAGGCATTTCTTCTTACAAATAATTTGTCTGCCTTATACATCTGTAGATTGGACAAGGTACATACAGCAGTGTATATCGTGCACGTGATGTCGAAACTGGTAAAATGGTTGCCCTGAAGAAGGTGAAATTTGACAATTTCCAGCCAGACAGTGTCAGATTTATGGCTAGAGAAATAACAGTTCTCCGCAAACTTGACCATCCAAATATCATGAAGCTGTTGGGAATAGTCACTTCTCGGTTATCGTGTTGCATATACCTTGTTTTTGAATACATGGAACATGACCTCTCTGGACTCTTGTCATGTCCTGACATCAAGTTCACCGACTCACAGGTTTGTTAACATTTGACAGTGTCTCTCTACCCTTAGATTTTGTGTTGGGATCACTTTTTTAATCTCTTTACATGCAAAAGGAAAAGAATAACATCTCATCATCTATTTTTATTTCTTTTTTGGATGGAAGTAGATTAAATGCTATATGCGGCAGCTGTTGAGTGGACTAGAGCATTGTCATTCCCGAGGTATAATGCATCGGGATATTAAAGCATCCAATGTTTTGGTAAACAATGAAGGAATTCTAAAAATAGCAGATTTTGGTCTTGCAAATTTCCTTAGTGCTAGGCACAAACAACCACTAACAAGCCGTGTGGTGACTTTATGGTATCGACCTCCTGAACTTCTCTTGGGATCAACAAATTATGGGCTAACGGTGGATTTGTGGAGCGCTGGTTGTGTTTTTGCAGAACTTTTTTTTGGGAGGCCTCTCCTTAAAGGGAGGACTGAGGTGAGTGGTTTTTAGGAGTTCGTTTTGGCTTTGATGACATTTCATACGTAATTCTCGTAATAACTTCGCTAATGGAATGCGATAAATCTACAATACTAGAAGATCTATGAATGAAGTCTTGAAAATAACTGCTTGATTAGATGTTACTCCTCTACTGAGTAACTTTGTAATGTTACTGATTTTAGTCAATTGTGAAAGTATTTTTTTTTCTACTCTGCAGGTTGAACAATTGCATAAAATCTTCAAACTATGTGGTTCTCCATCTGAGGATTACTGGAAAAAGTCTAAACTTCCACTAGCAACTATTTTTAAACCCCAACATCCTTATGAGAGTACACTCCGAGATAGATGTAAAGAATTACCAAAATCTGCTGTCAACCTTATAGAAACGCTTCTTCTAATTGATCCTCATAAACGTGGAACTGCTTCATCTGCTCTTGATTCTGAGGTAAGCTACATGGGTAAAAGAGTGCATGAATCTTTTCTCATTGCAAATTTCCATTTTTACTATTACCTTCTTCCTTCGTTTTCTGTTTGTTTTATTTTCTTGTTTCTACTGATGACTGATCCTTAAGCTATCTCAGTCTTCTGTTCTCTGTTTCAAAATTCAAGTCTCAGTTTTGACAACATTTAAAAGCCAATTCTTTCAGCATGCTAATATTGTGGTTCAACATTTGTCATGTACCTTTCTTCAGTATTTCAATACAAAGCCTTACGCATGTGCACCGTCAAGCTTGCCTAAGTATCCACCGAACAAGGAAATTGATGCAAAGTTCCGAGAAGAAGCAAGGAGGTGAATTCCCTTTCTTCTTTGTCCTTCATAGAAAGGATTTTCTGCATATAGTTGCTTAAATTGACTGCTTATCATCCGGAAGGTGCTCAAAGATAGTAAAAGACAAAGAATTTTAATCGGTACTTGTAGGCACAGAAAGAAAGATGATTTGTTGCTGTTCCTTCACTTGTCTAAGTACTAGTTCAATATTATTGATGAAACATATCTAGTTCACACTATACATTTCATCCATCTTCGACTGCTTAGTCTTAAGCAACTACACTTCTATGGTTTTGAACTTTTCCCCTCACTTACATTGTCAGAATGAGGGCCAGTTCCACAGTGAGAGCATCTGGAGCTTCAAGAAATTCAAGAAAGGTGCAAAAGGCGCTTCAAGAATCAAGCAACTTTGGCATAGTGGTCCCAACAGAGGTCTTTGTCCAGTCACTCATACAGATACACATACTTACATTACTTTTTGCTGGTATAATTGACAAGCTTCCTTTTTTTTCTTTATGAAGGAAGCTGAAGCCAATGTCCATAATGGTCGTAGAAACAATGGTGGTACTGGCCATATTTCTAAAGGAAAAGGAGCTACTGTGGCACGCATATCAATGAAACCATCTTATGATACAGTGTCAGAGGCTTCTCAGACGACCGAAGAATCTCAAGGGGAAAGCATCCGATCTGTCCCTGCGCAAATGACAGCTTCAGGTGGCACTGCATGGGCAAAAATGAGAAAGCAAGACTCTGCAGCCACAAGACCCCATCCACAAGCCAACTCAAGAAGTCAAAAGTTGATTGCCTTTGACCCTTCCAGTGTACTGCAAGCTGCCGATACCTCGGATTTAAACATGCCAGGTAATAATGACTTCTCAAGCCGGATCAACACTGAAGCCAGAGGCCGTAACAATGATGCAAAGCATTCTATTGATAGGCAATACACTCATCATAAGCAACGAGATTCTTTTGGCTCATCTGATACACACCAGTCTCAGGAGTTGTCAGAGGTTAGTATCCTTGATCTACTATACCTATTTAAAATTAGTATTGAGAAACTGAAACTTTTCTTTTTTCTGTAATGCCACCATACGAGGGTTTTTCTTAAAAATTTAATCTTTATTTTTTGGAGGAATTGGGTGGGATTAGATAAAATTTTGACCCATAAGCTATCCTATGGGTAATTGCAACTGTTCCTCTGAATGTTTAATCTCATTCACTTGTGTAGTATTAAATTGTGTGACCATCTCATCTAAAAGTTTAAATTGTTGGGAAACAAAATTTTATTTACTTAATTGTGTCTTCAACATGTCTTCTCACGTGTGGGCTTGATTCTTTTCTCTTGGGCTAAGCACATGGAAGTTTTTCTTCATAATGGGTAACAGTGAGACTCGAACCCAAAATCTCTGTTTGCTTTGATACCATTTTAAGAAATAAACCTTGCACTTGACTCAAAACCAAAAACTAGCTCTAGAATTACTACAATTATCTGAGTAGTAGATACCATCAATCAAACTACAACTGATTTAGTGGGTGATTTGCAGATTCACAGCCTGAATTAGATTGTGTCCCCTATTGGTTAATGGAATGGATCCTTATATAGTCTACAGTCCTCACCTCACTTTATGATCTAGTTTCTGGAGTTGAGTCTGCAAGGTCTATTTTCTTTACCCGTCCCTATCCATGATTTACCCAATGTTAGGCCCTCATCTTATGTTGTCTATGCTTCAAACATCCAGTCTTAGGAGGTCTTAAGTGTCCCAAATTGGTTGAAGAATGGGATGTCATTTCATTATATAGTCTCAGACTATCATCACCTCATGAACTAGCTGAATTGATTTAGGCTCGAACTTCATTTTCTTTACATGGAGATGTTATCATTTTTCTGCTTCGCGATCTGCAATGTTAGCACACAATCTCTGTGGTCTGTGAAACATGAGTGCAGTGCCTATGATAAACACACACCTGACTGCACACATAAAGTGGTAGTAGATGTTATAATGTGTGCTGTATTTTTCATATGCAATGCTACAGCCTACATGGTATTACGTGCTTTCTTAGAACAAAGAGAAGCCAATAAAAGATATCTAACTGCATTTCAAAGGGGAAGGCTTTATCAGCACCAGAAGTGGTCAGTCTATGAACTTCTCCCATTTAGACCTCTTGAAACTGGAAGGTTACAGCAACAATGGACCTTTTCTGTTAGCTGAAGTAACTTGAATATCATGTCATACAATCTAAAGTTTTATTTTTTATCTGAAGCCATGTTACATGTGCAACTTAGTAATTGCAAAGGCCCAACGAAGAATATGACAGAATATGTACCTTTCTAAATGAACAGGACCATGATGGCCGTCAAAGAAGGGTTGTGTTCTCAGGACCATTGATACATCAGAGGAGTGATGCAAAGCAGGATAATCAAACACACCTAGATGGTCGCAGATCTCGGTTTTATAAAGGTAAAGACATTCCATATGTGGTGATTTGTGTTTCCCACTGCAGAAAATCCATAAACAACCATTGCTTTTCTGTTGAAACCTCATCCAAAATTGGTTTGTTTTTGTAGATTTATAATGATAGTGATCTGGAAGTGCATCCTGCATCCCTTAGCCTGTGAAGTGACTCTGGAGAAATGATATCTTCTTGAGGATTTTGGTTGGTCGAGAAGAAAATCAAAGTCTGTTAAGCGTCATTTTTATTTCATTTTTGTCTGGCCACTCTACTTATGAAGAGCTTGGACTCTGTGAACCCCGATCCTTGCAACTATATTTTTCTTGCCAATCATTTGGGAAATTAGTAAAGAAGTTGTGCAGACGTAGACACTTACTGGTGCAAGACATAGTTTTTACCAGAAACATGATGGAATCGCCAGAAAATTTGATGCTGAAATCCTGGAAGTAGTGGGCTGAATTGGAATTAGATAACATGCTGGAAAGCTGCAACATGTATCCCCAGTACCACTAAAACATGACCCATTTTTCTTCCATCCATTGATTA
This sequence comes from Datura stramonium, assembly GCA_018107945.1. NCBI lineage: Eukaryota > Viridiplantae > Streptophyta > Magnoliopsida > Solanales > Solanaceae > Datura > Datura stramonium. Next base: position 94,653 of record JACEIK010001000.1, on the reverse strand, counting down.
GTGTCTAGACCCTCATCGTAAATGGAAAATATGTATACACACACATATATACCTTTAATTAGTTGACATGTTTATATCCTTTGTGTCTTTGATCGTTTATCTATATATATATTCGGCTTCAATTGATTATAAAGAATATTGTTGAAAGAGGACAGGACAGAGAGATATGATCTGTCATCATAAACCAAATGGGCTACTTTGATCTAAAAAGGTTCCAAGTCCAGAGGCGGAACTAGAACTTTGAGTTTTTGTCCGGTTCTATATTCTAAAAAAGAGAAGTCACTGGGGTCTTGATATATTATTTATGCATATTAAGTAAATTTTTAAATAAAAATCCAGGATCTACGTCAAAGCTACTTGGTTCTTCCAAACCCATAATCGACATGCTAGCTCCGCCTTGGTAAAAGAATTTTCCATTACTTGCACCTGTATGCCTTGAAGAAGGCTTTTGATAATGCCATAGATGTTGAGTATTTTTACTTGAAGTTGTTATATTCATTTATGTACTGACAAGTACATCACATGTTAATGCGTCATATGCAATTTATCGTTTAACGAGTTTAAATTCTGCAGTACTCTTACAGTGTAGTAGTTTTTTAAACTACTAGCTCATTTAAATGGTAATTGCAAGTAACTAATCATAACAAGTGGAATTAGTAACTTCTAAAAAAACAAGCTGCTTCCTATATCAGGTTAAATTACATTGAGTAGAACTTTGGATGAAGTTTACTGTCGCATTCTGTTGGTGTTTATGTATTTTAATATTAAAATTATAATATTAAAGTTCATAATAATTAGTGATTAAGGTATAAAATATTGTTATTATTCTTATAACTCATGTAACCACTATAGCATGTTCTCCTTACTATATTCTACTACACCTCAAATAACTATCCATTATTCTTGATATTTACTTGTGGAAGAAATACTACACCTATATAAAGGATGTTTTCTTTCGTGTGTTCATGTATGTAGTAGAGAAAGATAAGAAGTGTGAAAAAATATTATAGTGTATAGTGAGGCTATTGTAGTGAAAGAGAGAGTTAAGACAAAGAAAAATATTCTAAGTCTTCAACTAATTCCTTTGTACATAAAAAAAAGAAATTTTATATCGAAGAAATGTGTTCTTTTGGTAGAGTTTTGGACTATTCAACTAGTGCAGGTTGTTTTGAGTTATACGACCTTTGTTGGGCTATTGTATTTTAGGAAGGGACAAGTCTAGAGTTTTCTTGTTGGATCGGTGAAAATTATATACATTTAGAAATCGGTTTTTGATAATATGACAAACTTCTTTGAAGAACCGGAGTCGGTGTATTCTTAACAAGAAAAGTCAACCTTGTACATTGACAAAAAGGTTATGTGCGGAGGCTAACTGGCTGCTTGGCTTAACCTGATGGCGAGCTGCGGCAATGCTTAGTTTATCCATTTGGACAATGCCTCATTTGTCTTGATCTCTTTTTGATATAGACTTCACAGACAAATGAAGACACTTTTTGCATACACACAGAAGGACACTTCCTCTCTTGCAAAAGTCATCACGAAGACAAGATTCGGCAACAACAGAACAAAGCCATTTCACGTGTATTTGTTTAGTTCTAGGTTGTTGATTTGTTGTCGTTTGTTCTAAATTTGTATACTACTCACTCTTGTGAGAAGCTTTCGTAGGTTGCTATTTTCGGTTGTAAAATCGTTGTTTGATAGGCTAGAGTTAACCGTTGGTTTTCTTTGTGATAGAGTTATTGCAAAGGCTTACAATAGAGTTGTTGTAAGGGGAAGGGATTAATAGGTTAATTCCTAGGTTACATTAGTTTGTAATCTAAAACTTGCCATTTACATTTTTAGTGGAGTTTGAAAATCCTACAAGTGTAGGTCTTGGTTTTACTCTCTTGGGCAAAGGGTTTCCACGTAAAGCGTGATAATGTTACTTTACTTCTGTCTCTGTCTTTGTGGAACACAGTAAAGAACTGAGTTTCTCTAGTATTTATTGGTGGGCCACGCACGTATTACATCGGTTGAGTATCGGAGCGAGGTTCTTTCTAATCGGTTAACACCTAGAAATGCAGGCTCTAATGGCCACTCCACCAAATCTCGAAGAAGGACAATCTACTGCGACCTCCACAGATTTAATGGACGATTACTATGGGTTTACAGTGGGAGACAAGGATGCATGACTTCATAATGGCGAAGACTCGAGAGCTTTGGGATGTCATCTGTGACGGACCATTTGTGCCTATGAAGACTTTGGAAGATGGCACAAAAGTTCCAAAAACTAGAAAAGTACGGTGATACGTCGTAAATTTGTGGAGGCAAAAAATTTTAAAAGCTGAAAAAAATTCTTGGTGTGTGGGGTGGTCCGGATGAATACAGTATTTCATCGTGAGAAGCATTAAAGAAAATGCAGGAGGCCTTTGACGACTCATGAAGGCACAAGTCAAGTAAAGCGGTCAAAGAGTGACATGCTTACCACCCAATACGAGAGTTGTTCAAAATGAAGGAAGGTGAAACCGTCCGGGAAATGCATGCAATTTCACCTCCCATTATCAATGAGCTACTTGCTTAGGTGAAGTCATCGGAACTAACAAGTTGGTTAGAAAGATTCTTAGTGTACTTCAAGTTCATGGGAGAGCAAGGTGAATGCTATCCACGGAGGCCAAGGATCTTGAAAAACTAAGTATGGATGGCGATCGGGAACTAGACATATGAGCTCAAGAAACAACAAGATCTTGAGAGGAGAGATCCCAAGAAAGAAAAGAGCCTTGCACTAAAGTCGGCAAAAAGTGACTCAGTGGGGATGAACTTGATGTAAACACACGACTCAAGTCGCTTAGAAGATGGTGAGAAAAAGTGGAGGCTTTACAAAAAGAGGGAGTGCCAACAAGCACCAAAAGGCCAATGATCTGTGTCACAAGTGTGGAAAGCACGGACACTTTATTAAGGATTGTCCAATGCCTGAGAAACGAGGATCGATTACAAGGCCCAAATCTTTGAAAAACTGCGAAGCGAACCAGTGCGGGGATCGATATAAAAGAAGAGAAGCAGCGATATGGTGGTAAGGCAAGTTATGGCTGCACAGGGAGACACATCGGCAGTCGAGATCAAGGAGGAGAGACCCCTGTGCCTCAGATACATCTATGTATGCCTCGAAGATGGACCCTCAAAATTTGATTCAATTTTTGCTCTCATGGCGCGATACGATCTTGATGAAAATGATGAGTAGCTTAGTGACCTAGAAGGATCTCAAAACTCTTTCTAAAGGAGTTGAGCTCTTGCTGATGTATTGATTGATGCATACTATAGTGTAGTAAATGAGAAAACTACTAATCTTTGAGTTGGAACAATGAAGAATTTAGAAGTCGCTAGGTTTGGGAAAATACTAGACTCAAATGAAGAGATGAGAGAGGCTGGTTAAGGATAAAGTAAATCTAGAAGATAATCTCATAAAATGCATGGAAAGTGAACATAGCAGGGGAGAGCTTACTTGTTCAAGCTAAAATTCAATGGAATGTGAGCTTGAAAGGGCTAAATTAAGTTTGGTAGCTGTCTGAGAGGAATACGGCCCTTCGTGAGAATTGATGAGAGTAAAAAATGATCTTGACAAGTCGCTTAGGTGGACTTGGTCCTCCAAGGCTCTTTGCTCTGCTAATATCGAGATGCATGCAAGCAGGGAAGGTGTCGGGTTTAGACGATCAAGGATACCTTATGACCCTCGCGGTAAAGTATGTTTATAATCGGATAGTGGTTATATACTCCTTTTGTGGAGAGAATGGTCATTACAAGATTCATGTGAAGCAAGACCAGCTGCGGTTAAGAAAAATTTGGAGTTTGCGAAAATTTGATCATAAAGGAACGGATACCTTGAGAAGGAAAATCGATTTACTGCATGGACTAAAAGAAATCTCATTCATCCGTTCCATAACTCTAAGGGACCCGGGGGCGATATGGGGTTCCAAAGCGATCTTTAAAATTACTGCGGGGAGAAAGTAGATGGTCGAGAAATGGTTCATTGGCAGTGTATTGTCCAAGGCACATGACGGGTAAGTGAAGAATTTCTCTCTCTCAAGGCCCTTCAAGGAGCGGTGTCCTTCGGTGATGGGAAGAAAGGATACATCCACGGGTGTGGGAAAGGTTGGAAGGAGTGTTGCTCATGCCATTGAGGATGTCTTCTATGTAGAAGGTTTGAAGTACGGTTTGGCATGTGTATACAAATTTGTGACAAAGGTAATGAGGTAAGATTTATCTCATCTAATTTGCCTGGTCTAAACATTGAATCGCGTGAAGTCATCCTAGTAGCCAAAGGTGGAAGAATATTTATGTAGCGAAATTTGGGATTGTCCGGAGATGATGATATGGTGTTTAGCACCATGGAGGATAAGCGTGGTGTGGCACAGAACACTTGGACACGTGAGCTTTTCTATGCTAAACAAATTGATCACCAAGGACTGAGTGGTAGTGCGCCCAAGCTAAACCTCTCGATCAAAAATTTGTGCGATGCATGTGTTAGAAGAAAGCAAGAATCAGGTCTATTTCAAGTCCAAGAAGGAGGTGGCACCTCAAAGGCAAAATCTTTCCACATGGACCTATGTGGACCAATGGGAATATTAACACTAGCGAGAGGAGGAAATACTACATATATGTGATTGTAGATGACTACTCACGATTCCTGGAATGTTTGTTTCTAAAATCCAAGGATGAAGCGTTTGAGTGTTTGTGGTCTTTTCAAAGCAGGGTTGAACTTCAGTATGGAAGTAAAATCGTGTGCATCGGTCCAGTCAGCATGGGCCAGGTTAGGTAATGCACGATTTGATGAATTGCGTCTTGAAAATGGAATCTCTCATAATTTTGAAGCACCAAGGACTCACAACAAAATGGTATCGTGGAAAGGAAGAACGAGAACACTTGGAGGATGTGGCGGAAGCAATGTTGATTGCGAGTGGAATTTCCAAAACCTTTTGGGTAGAAGCCGATCAATGCGCATGCTATGCCTTGATTAACGGAGTGCACGATCGAGTCCCTTTTGGAAAAGACTCCATATGAGCTGCTGAATGGAAAGAAACCCAAGGCATCAGTATTAAGAAATTTGGGTGCAAATGCTTTGTTCTGAACAATGGCAAGAGGCTCTTGGAAAATTTGAGCTAAAAGTGATGAAGGTATATTTGTGGGGTGATCGTCGCGAGCAAAGCATATCGGTTTTTAATAAAGAATGATTATGTGGAAGAAAGTATTCATGTGGTGTTTGATGAATCCAATGTCTTTGGGTAATGCAACAAATCATGTCGATGACCTTGAAGCTGGAGAGCTACTAAAATACCCTCCAACAACTGAGTGAAGGATCGGGTTCTCGAAACATCAAGTAATCAAAAGGATGAACATGGAGAGCGGTGACACAAAGGTGAATGAACAACGGTCAGGATGTTCAAACGCCTTCACTAAGTAATGCTTCTCATATGGAACAAGTAACCAGTATGGATCTACACTTGGTAGAGAACTCAAATAATGGCACTTAATAGAGATACTTGATTCACCTTCCCCCTTGAGGCAATGAGAACACGATGCATCTATTCCCGAGTCTCGGCTGAGCACGAGGGTCATCCAGTAGACAACATTATATCATCTTTTGACCAAGGGATCACCACTCGGTCTGAAGTTCGAAACATGCTTGCTCACTCGGCCTTTCTGTCTCAAATAGAGCCCAAAAGTGTTAAAGAGGCTTTGAAGGATTCGGATTGGATTAATGCCATGCGGGGCGAGCTTGAGCGAGTTTAAGAAGAAGCGAGTGTGGCTTTTTGGTTCCCATACAGTTGATAGGGCATCATAGGAACCGTGGGTATACGAGGCTAAACTTGATGAAAAGGGAAATACAATCAGGACAAACCAAAATTTGGTATTCAGGGTACAACCGGAAGAAGGAATAGATTATGAGAAACTTTTGCTTTGTTGCGCGCATAGAACCATCAGAATACTCATTGCTTTGCTTCTTATATGGATTTCAAGTTGTTTAAATGGATGTGAAATTGCTTTTCTAAATGGGCATTTGAAGGAGGAAGTATAGCAAAGCAACCACCTGGTTTTGAAGATCATAAACTTCCGAGATCATGTTTACAAGTGGATAAGGCTCTGCATGGGTGACGGAGCTCCTCGTGCTTGGTAGGGTTGTCAAAATTTCTCCTTGCAATGGCTTCAAAAGGGGGAAGATTGACAACACTTTATTTTAAGAAGGGAAGAAGTAATCTTTCGTTGTACGGATCTATGGATGACATTATTTTTGGATCAACCTCAACCTCCTTGTGTGAGGATTTTGGGAAGCTCATGAGCGGTGAATTTGGAAATGAGCATGATGGGTGAATTAAACTTCTTTCTAGGGCTGAATCAAGCAACAGCAGGATGGGTTCACCATAAGTCAACAGAAGTACATTTCCGAATTACTCAAGAAGTTTGACATGGAATCGGCCAAACCCATTGGCCTCCCTTGGAAACTTCAACTCGAATGGATAATGATGAACACAGTTCTCTATCAATCCATCCATGTACGCAGGCATCATTGGGTCACTTGCTATGCTTGTTGCTAAACGGGCGATATAGTGTTCGGTGTAGGAATGTGTGCACGCTTCCGAGTCAATCCAAAAGAATCCCACTTAAATTTGCTTAGAGGATTTTGAGATATAAGGGAACCCGGACCTTGTGCTCTTTTATCCTTAGGTGATAATTTCAATGTCACAGTTTAGATACCCAGCTGATGTTGATTACGCAGGCTTCCTAGAAGATCAAAAGAGTACGTGGAATGACACACTTCCTTGGATCTTCATTAATTTCATGGGGGACCGACGGAACTTCGATTGCATTATCCTTGTTGTTGAATATGTCTCGTGACCTAGTCTTTAATGCACAACTATTATTAGATGGGCAGTAGCTTGAAGATGGCGAGTTCTTGTTGGCTGTGTGCAGCTCATGTGTGACAATACCGGTGCCTTGAACATGGCAAAGAATGGGTTGAACAAAAGAACCAAGCATCGACGTACGCCATCATTTCATCCGGGATAATGTAGAAAAGGGACTTATCAGCATGCGATTACGCACCACGAGGACCGGGTGGCGAGACATCTTCACAAGGCTGCAGGAAGGCATTTTGAAAGGAATCGAATGAAATTGGGGTTGATTAGATCCCGACTTGTAGTTTTAATTCTAGTGGTCCTTCTTTCACCTTTAAGTGGCTAGATGCGAGATGTGGAGGTATCTTTGTAAAAAATTGGTAAATATAGTCTTGTCTAACTTAGCTCTATACTCTTTGTCGTAGGTATGCTTGCATGGTGAGAACCAAGTTGTAAGGAGGTAAACGGGATATTCACTCGTCGAGAATGTCAAGACTGCGAGGAACTCTCCCGAACCAAGTCCTCAAAACGAGGTTAGCTTCTTAGTCATCCTCTAAGCGGTTTCTTTTAAAAAACATGTAAGCAGCGTGCCACGTTCTCTTGTTTCCCTCAATTCGACACCGTTTCAACTTCTCTACTATTACTTGTCAGTCAGTTTTTGATACCACACCAGTTCCCCCATAAATGCCTTGCACGCTTCATTTCTTGTTTACCACATTCCTCTGTCCACAACACATTGTCTATCTCTCATCCTCTCTTCTCTAATCTAGTTTTGTCTCCACTGCTCATTTCAATGGCCGGATCAACCTCCCCTTCTCCTTCCATTGAAGGTCACCCACTTTAGATGACCTTATCTTAGACGCCCCGAAGTATCCTCAAACCCTTCTTCTAACCGGGAGCGCCGAGCCTCCCGCCTCTCCTAGTCCCAAAATTTCCTCTCCCAAGGCGGTCGGTGGTCGATTCCTCTATCTGAGATGAGGGCCCGACGGGGAAGCGCTACAAGCTGTCGGTCCGGTGGTGACCAAAGATGGGTCAGATTTTTCCCTTTGAAAATATGTTCGAAGGTGCGCTAGCGAACGAGAAGGTACGTCCAATATTCTTCAAAGCGAGGCCAAAATCATTGAGGGTTTTATCACGGCTCACAGGGGCTAGGGAGAAGGATGGTGGAGGAGTCCTCATCGGTGGAAGAGTGTCGACCAGGTTACGTTCGTTCACTCTAGCGGGGAACCCTCGTCTCAAGAGGTCCCGACAATATATGCCTCTCCCAAGTGGGATGGCACTCCTACTCGGCCCAGTGGAAGTCTGGTTCCGGGAACCTACGGCAACGGTGAAACTTCCTCACCCCACGATGAGGATGAGGTTCCCATTCATTTGGTTTTTAAAGAAGGTCGTGTCATGTCACTCGGCCTGCAGGTTCGAGTTCGTTGGGAACCTCGGGAGGACCTACTACCGGGGACAGTCAGGAAGTCCTTGGACCAAATTTTGGAAAAGAGCCGTCGAGAATACTCGAAAGACGCCGCATCACCAGACAAACGGTGCTTGAGGAGGAATCTTTATCGTCCTATTTGTGGATTTGGAGTGTGGGCTTCATCCCATTCCAAGATGGGAGCTCCGGATACGAGAAGCGGCTCGTGTTGGGGGAGAGGGCTCTTTAAGAAAGAAAAGGCACTTGATGCTATCAGGCTTCTTGAGGGCCGGGTGCCCACAGGTACGTTCTAAAAGGAAGCACACTCTCGCCAAGAGTTGCGAGGTACCACGACAGATCGCGGCCACGGTGGAGATGATGTCAAGGTGAGGTTGCTAACATCGAAAACAAAGGTCTTAGGAGGCGAATCTTTGGCCGGATATTGCGAGATACGGGGCATGCGGGAACTCATTGAAATGGTCGATTATCGGGGGTGGGAGCATTTGTTTTCTCTTCCCATGCCCATCATGTATGAGAGCGAAGTGCTGAGTTCTGTGCGTCTGTGTTTCAGCGATGATGATGAATCTATGTTCTGGCCCATTGGAGGTCATCGACTTAGCATTTGATTCCATTTCTCTTGGAAAGATACTGAATGTACATGTACGTAGGGAGTTTATGGTGAAGGATAAGCACGCTACGGGATTTTAAGAAAATAGGGAAACTTGAAGGGAACACGAGCAATCGATAGAATAGCAAGCGAGATGAAGCTTGTCTATCGGTACATTGTTTTGAATTTGTGAACAGGTCGTTCTACCTAGAGTGAGCGTCGTCTGTTCTTTGCCCAGGCGTCTGTTTGTCATGGAGGCCTTAAGCTCGTTTCAGCCTATCGAGTCTACATTATTATGATTGAGCACATGACCAGATCGTTGGTTCCAAAGACGGAAGGCATGCAGGTTGGCCTACGGGTATTTGCTCACTCCGGTATTCAAGCATTTTGGAGTTCCTCTTGGGAAAGGTCAATAGCCACTTTCGCAAACAAATGTTCACTATTGGCACCCTCGAGGAATGTGAGTGTGTGGCTAGGCAAGGAGGTGTTGGTGGGCAGTACACTGTCTCGACTCTTATTGAGGCATAACGATGATTTGAAGAGATTGAACGCCTTACCATGTTGGTTGCCCCGGGATGCCCGAAATTGCTATTCTTAAGGCCTCTCGATCCGATGTGGGGCTGGTGCGTGATGGATCTCGAGGAGGAGAATGCTCGCTTGCAAGATGCCACTTCCCTTAGGGCCCAGTTTGGGAGGAGCTCACTCGTCGAGATGATACGTGACCAACGGGGCGGAAAATGAACGCATTGACAAACCTGGCCAAGCTCTAAATACCCATCCTCTTTCTCTGTTTCCTTCGATATATCATAGTTTCCCATTGCGTAGCCTTTGTTGTTGTTTTTTTTCTTGCTCGCTTATTGTATGAATTTGAATGCGCCTGCTTTGTCTCTGTTTGTATTTCCCTCATGTATGCTTATTATTATACGATTTGAATGGATGTTTTGTTTCTCTCCTTACTTCTTGTGCTTTCTTATTCGTGTTAGTGTTGCCCCAGTGGTCATAAGTTAACAGATTACATCCAATTTTGCTATTAATATTCTTGTGTTTGTTTTTTTATGATGCCAAAAGGGAAAGACGGCTAAACATGGAGGTTTTGTGGGAATTGGTTCTGATGTGAGGGGAAAGACACGGAGGTTTGTGGGAGGTTTGGTTCACATTGTGAGGGGAACAGCACGGGGTTTGTCATCATCAAAAGGGAAATTGTTAGAAATCGGTTTTGATAATATATGATAAACCTCTTTGAAGAGACTCCAGTCGGTGTATTCTTAACAAGAAAAGTCAACCTTGTCTGTAGACAAAAGGTTATGTGCAAACATAGCTGCTGTAGTAACTTAGCTCTGATGTGAACTGCTTGGCCAAGATACTTGGTTTATCCATTGACAATGCCTCATTTGTCTTGATCTTTTTGATATAGACTTCACACAAGACAAATAAGAAGGCACTTTTTGCATACACAAGAAGAACCTTCCTCTCTTGCAAAAGTCATCAGAAGACAAGATTCGGCAACAACAAGAATAGAGGCCATTTCACGTGTATTTATCTGGTTCTAGGTTGTTGATTTGTTATCGTTTGTTCTAAATTTGTATACCTACTCCTCTTGTGAGAAGCTTTCGTATGTTGCTATTTTCGGTTGTAAAATCATTTGTTTGATAGGCTAAGAGTTAGTAGTTGGTTTTCTTGTAATAGAGTTATTGCAAAGGCTTACAATAGAGTTGTTGTAAGGGGAAGGGATTAATAGGTTAATTCCTAGGTTACATTAGTTTGTAATCTAAAACTTGCCTGTTGTGTTTTTAGGAGTTTGAAAATCCTACAAGTGTAGGTCTTGGTTTTACTCTCTTGGGAAGAGGTTTCCACGTAAAACGTCGTGTGTACTTTACTTTATGTTTCTACTGTCTGTGAAACACGTAAGAACCTGGTTCTCACCGTGTTATTAATTGGGCCTTACGTATTCCTATCAATATCACGGTGGACTTCAATCTTCTTAAGAGGAAATATTCGTGCCTCGGCGTGAATATTTATTTTTATTTTATTTTCAGCGTAATTTAAGATATATTCACTAACACGTGCAAAAGTGTAGAAACATGTTGGAGATGCTTTAAGACTAGTGGAAGCTATGAGAAGTTAACGAGGTTTTACGCGGGTTGGGTTTGCCAAGTAGGTTTGAATTCAAATCATCATTTTGAAGTTTAAAGTTTGATCTTTTGACTTCTTTTTTCTTTTTCTTTTAGATTAAACTCCCTTGCGTGCGGCCCTTCTCTTACCCCAGGTGAATTCGAGATGCTTCGTACTTTAGGGTACCTTTTTGGGGTTTCAAGATTATACACAATGAAGAAACATTCGATTGTTCTTCATGTTTCATATTATTTATAAAGTCATTTAGTATAAGCTATAGAAGTAATCTCGTATTTATATGATGCTTGAATCTTTTGATTGTTGGTTTTCTTTTGAAGCAATTCTCGTTGAAGTTCAGAGATCAATATGATAGCTAAGACTAAAGGACTACAAGTGCAATTATTGCAATGTTAATCCACTTGTTTCTTCTCACCCTCGTATAGTTGTCAAATTGCTCTTTCAACTTGGATTAGTCTAATCATTTTTGTCAAAAATAGGCTGTCTTTTGTTCTTTGATAGGTGATACCTAATGCACTTAGTTTCCATCGGTGTTTCAATGTATGAAGTATGCAGCGTACGATGGATTTACTACGCAAATGGTGTCGGTTTATTATCACAATTTTGCTAATATATGTGAGTTTCGGACTTTCCTTTTTTGCATGCGCCTAAGGAAGAGGAAAGTCAATCTTTACCTTAGATGACATGCAGTATTTGCTAATTGAATGTCCGCACCTAGCGATATTGTCAATAAGAGGTAAGCTTGTGCCTTTCAAAGCACTTACACCTTATTTTTTTTCCCTCAAAAATATTATTTACACATGTTTACAAATATAAAAATACAAAATGACGGACTCTCAAAAGAAATAACCCTTATGTATTTATTTCATCAGCAAAATTTTTGGATGTTGCCAAATTATCGTATTAACATGATAGTAGTCGACCATCTATTAAGACAAAAAATATTAGTAGGCTCTTATAAAAAATGTCATTTAGAAAATCGAAATTGCTATTTAGGGAACTATTTGAAGGCGACCTACCTCAAAATATCATATCAATCTGAAAATGAATCTTCAACGCACATTAGTATTTGGTATTTGGTCTATAATCAATAAAGTTAATCTTGTTCAATCTCACACATCAAGCACTTTCTCCCGGTAGCTCCTCACATTCTTACTTTTACCAACATTTATTGACCAATTTAAGTTTCATGCAATGGCCCAGTATAAATGTAAATAAATTTTACTATTGATACGATCAATAAAATATAACATTTGTAGAAGCCAAAGAAGTTCTTTCTTTCGGATATATAGCAAGTACAATGAAGATAAACTGAATTGTTAGACCAAGATCAAGTATCCAAATCCTAAACCTAAAAGAGTCAAGTCCCTTTCTTGCAATGTAGGCAGAGCGATGAATGTCAAGATCAACCTCCGAAATAATTTAGCCCTGCAATAAACGGATCAACTTGGGTGTTCATGTCGATAACATCCAAATATTGCTCAACTCGAGATAAATAAAAGGATTTGAGTTATATGCACTAATAGTGTAAATTCTTTTGTTGATTAATTTAGTTTAACCTATTATACGGGTTTTGTTACTATTTTTATCAAGTCGTGATCGATGCTTATCATAGAGATTTTCCTTTTGGGTAAACATATTGCAGCACGATTGTGTAAATATGCTCACAAAATGAGTGCATGACAAACTCTAAATCAAAAGGATAGAGTATCCACACGATAAAAACATGTTGAGGTCGGTAAGCACGGGCTTCGTTGTAAGCATTCAAAAGCTTACTTTCAGTAGCATTTGAAACAAGTTCATCTGGATTAACCACTCCAACCATAATCTTCAATCTCTCTCTAATAGACAGATGATTCTCTTGCAAATCCTCTAATCATTCCATAGCATCCTCAACTACTCTCTATCCTTATGAATCAATGACAGCACAGTAAATTTAATATTTAAAGTTCTCCAATCCCTATTACCACTGTAGACCAGTCGATAGAGCATAATATCAGCTAGGATAGGCGGAACCAGCATTTTTGCATGAAATGTAGATGTATAAGAAAAATCGGTGATATTTCAACAAATGTTAAATGTTGAACCCCATAATTTCAAAGTGTAAGGGTTAGGTTAGCAGAGCCTAAAGGTTGAAGCCATCAAATTTGAACTCTCGGTTCACCTCAGGTTCATGGATAGATACATCATATAACACAAATGATTTAAAGTTACTAAAAATATAACACAAGCTGGTTAAGCAATAATTAGACATTTGCCAATTTCGGAGAAATATTGCGGTTCTAGCAAGAAAGCCATGCAGAGCAAAGAGTCATGAGTATATTACCTACTTGCAAGTTGCAAGTGCGGAAGTCGAAACAAAAATTTTTTTGAATACAAATCACCTATTTGTTATGGTTTGTTCCGCCAAGAGAAGTGGTGAAAGAAAATGGAGACATTGTGTTACGTAAAATATGAAATTGTTCCAAACAAAGAGTAGAGGTGTGTTCCTAGAATTTGCATATATCTCAAGTAAGATACGTGGAAATTTTTACCTTGATCTTGTCCTGGCCAGGGAGAATGTCTTTGTCAAAAGCTTCAGAAATTTTGAAATATATTACAAGGCTCAAGCCTTCCTGATCACCATCACCAACAAACATAGGAGGCGGGATAAGTGGGCAAATTTGAATATTCACAATTAGTAATGGAGGAAATTTTCCATGTCCTTTTACAGACGGAAGCACAAGGTGTTGTGCTATGTGATTCATCTTCTTAGGACACACAAATAAATCAACCCCAATAGGAATATAAGGAGACACATTTGGAGCAGGGCATTTTCTCTTGTCCTGTATTAATTAAATGTATCGATAATATATAATCATTTACAAGATATGTCACACTTAAAATGAATTCAAATTAAGAGTGTACACAGAAATAACTATCACTACGTAGCTTAAAGTTTGAGGATCAATCTTTGACCTTTGCAGTTTAGCTTTTCTTACGTACAACAAGGAATTTGCGGCCGCCCTTGGACGGTAAATATATTTTGATGAACCTACAAGCAAAGATGTCTCAGTTTAAACTTGAAACATTTCAAGATTACGAGTTATTTGAAAATATGGTTCAAGACTTAATACATTCTAAGCGATAGGTGAGATTATGACTAAATCACCTTGCATTCTCAATAACGAGTTTGTTCACCTATATTTTACATTTTAGAATAGGTCTAAAGATATGACACTTGGAAGCAGCTCAGCAAAAGTTAGCTAATAAAGAGAGGATTGGCCAAGTCTATGCAAGTAGTTAGCGGTTTATTCCACAGCCATATAAGACTCTAACCCACTCTAACGAAGAATTGGATGCAAAATGATAGTATTAGGTTCATTTGGCCAGAACATAAATTTATATGTAAGATTTTATAAAATTTGCAATGGATAGTAGGTATTAACCCATAACTTTTAAAATATAATAAAGTTCAACATTGAGAATCTTAGAAATTGAATCCATAATAATAAAATCTAGATCCGCTTCTGACTCCAACACTCACTTCTTGCACATGCCCAACTAGAATGTGCACTATATAAAATGGGGCAAAAACAGAAGTACACGACTCTGATAGCATGTAATTAAATGGAAGAAGTGATATCTATCTATACGATTACAAGAATTTTATAAAAAGGAACAAATCAAAATAATTAAAAGGAAATATTCTACGTTGGCTCCTATGATTTGAATTATATTACGTATTCAATAGAATATTAGTTACAAATTTATCATCATAGCATGATCACAATAGAATTAGATTCATAAATGATAAGGAGAATACGGGGATGCCACGAAAAAATCCATGTAATGATCTTTGCACATTAGCTTGATTTAAGATGAAAGAGTAACATCGAAATGGTAAGTGGCGAGGTACTTACAATATTTATCCTCTTCTTTACCCATCCATAGATGTTCTCTCGTTAGAAAGCCTTAAAGTTGATTGCTTTACTTGAGAAACTTGGCACAATTTGATGCACTAATGATACATTCATTAAAACTCAAGGGAAGTAGCCATCTTCGGTAACACGGTTTTGAGCACATTCTCTTGTGTTTTCTCATTATACCGAGTTTATCCTCTTTAACACAATTAAAGCAATGTGCATGGTCCAAATATCTCTTCCTTTGGGCTCCAAGGACTTCATGCTTCCCAAGGGACGGAACTTCATATCATTACCTAAGTGCAAGCCCTTTGGACTATGAACTCCATCTTTGAGCAAAAACATACGATCTCTTTTGCCCGTCTATCTTGAGATATCTTTAGTAGTACTCCTTATACTTGGTTATTATCCATAAAGCATGATGAAGTTTCATATTGAAGTAGTTGTCCAGTTTTAGGGAATAGATCTACCAAAAGTGAAGAGTATGAATTAGTAAATGAGAAATTCGGACATGGTTCTTATTATGTTGGAAGGGATCCTTCTAGCAGCTAATTTGCTAATTAATAGGGTATTGATGTCAAAATGTTATATAGTAGGTTCTTATCAGCATGAGTCTACCAAAATGTTATATACAGAAATATAGACGTTCATTACCTCCATGGGCCTTCTGAGAAGTCATCATGTAAATTCGGAGTCAACATTCTTGTATGTGTCAAACCATGCTTCTTCTTGGCTAAGAACTGAAAAGATGTAAATTTTCTATTCACTTTGAAACTTTTAATGCTAATTTTATTTCAATCGTTCATTCCTTTTTTTTATTTTTGGGAATAAAATAGGGAAAATTTACATAATCTGCATCATAAGAGTAAAAAGATGACAACGAGATATACTCTTTTGGCATTCTTCTCTTCAACAAAATAGAGTCTCAAATGTACTTAGCCTATAGTTCTTTTTAGAACCAAATGGACGATAATATATTTTTGGATTATACCATAAAAGAGGAGGGATGGATAGTATAAGGATTCATATAATCGACATCAACTAGCTGAAAGATTGAAGCATAATTATTGTTTTTGCTTTCTTGTTGGGTATACTCGGGTTTTAGGGTGTGTTCGGTATGGAAAACATTTTCGCTGTTACCAAAAACAACCTTAGTCAATCTCACTTTATCTAATACATATCCCCTACATTCTTGATATCTTTTTTTCAAGGTATATTTCCATCAACCATTGGCATTATAGAATTGACAAGGTCAGAAATAATCACGTACCGATTATCTGTTTGAGTATGATGCCCTTTGCAAGCCAAGTAAAATGGTATTTGAATTGGAGACCTCGAATCTTCTAACAAACTTCGATACTGACAATATGTGGTCTACATCCTTTGTTTCTTCTTATGGTTCATACGTAAGAGATCAAATTCTTTCCATGGAATTTCCTATGGCGACGATGGTGTCTCTTCTTTACTCTGATTGCTATGGCACAGGTTGATACACAAGCGCCCATTTCTTTGACTTTCGGTGGTGAATTTTGTTGCTAATTTGTCTTTGTCCATGCCGGATACCAATTATAATTGTGGAACACAAGAAATAAAGACACCTAGTAATTGAGCACGAAAAAATAAAAAAATTAATGTCTGATATGTATACATCTTCGCTAGAGCTATAAATGTACCAAAGTTTTTAAATAACACACTTACAAAAATACCGTACCTATAGTCACAAGGAGTAGTGAAACAACGATATCACAGGACTTTACGGTCTAAAATCTTGAATACGCTACTGTACCATAGAATTTTGTAAGTTAACATGTGAAAACAGGAACTCATAATCAATCCAAATTAAAATGGAGTGGATAATGAGTTGAAGTTGGTTAAGCTTGTTTCCAATTACAAACCCTTGCAGCAAAGGAGTACTAATATCTTGCACTAAGCGTACGATCACATATACAAAAGGTGCCAGTTCTAGAAGAGAGAACATAGAAAATGAATGATAATTCTTTAAATCTACATAAAAGATCCAAAATTGTACAGAACACGTCAAAAGGACCTGCAAAGTAGCATTAAGGTAAAACAACTTGAATTAGTCTTGATCTAGTTTTGAACAGCATATTGGAACTCATAAAGACAAGATAGAAACAAATATTTTGAGGTATAGTAGAAGAAGCTGGCTAATATGACTATGAATGGAGTATAGAAAGTAGCGAGAAGAGGAACTGTTATCCATGATTCTTCTTTTATTTTCCATCCATACGGTAAGACCCCCGATGTGATAATAAAATATAGCATTACATACTAGCTATAGATGCGAAATGAAGCACTTCGTTTATAAGCACTTGAAGAAGATATAATATGAGCCCAATCACTATTCTCGAATGCATTAGTACGATGGAATAGGGAATGTAGCGAGGAAAATGCAACACAATAAACCGCGTAAGATCCTTGTATCAACCACGACTATAAAGGTAGCATGCTTCTCTCTTAGAGAGGTGAGCAACTTATAAAGTGGTCACCCTAAAAAACTTAATAAAGCTCTTAGCTACAATCTTGAAGACTTGCAACTACATGAATACATACCAGTAAAATATTCCATCATAACCTTCCGTTGAAGTGTGCGATCTCATCTAAAAGCTTAAGATGTTTCGGAAAACTTTTATTAACTTAAAAGTATTCCCAATAGGCACCCTCTGAATGGACCTTTTTATTTTTTAATAGGAAGCGCAGAAAATTCTTTACGTGTGGGTGGCGGCCCGAGATCGAGATCCTTAGACCTTAGCACACTCTCATATCATATTGAAATGCGTGATCTCATCTAAAAGCTCAAAATATCAGAGAGAACACACTTTATTTACTTAAAAGTATTCTCAACAAGCATCCCTCACGTCTTTGTCTGATTTTTTCATGAAGGCTTGCTATGTTGCGTGATAATCTCATCCAAAAAATTAAATTATTAAAGACATCACGCTTCTATTTACTTCATTATGTTTGCAAATACATTCATTAAGAGTATGATCCAAAATGCAGAATCGTGATGTAAACCATTATATTATTGGGGACTGTCAACACTTCCTTGGGTGGAGCCATCAATTGTAATAAAGGGATTCGAAATATGCTAGAATGCCACATTTGAGAATCTTATTTGTAATTTAAAGATTAATTTAAAATTACAAAAAAAAAAAAACGATAAATTATATATGTATGTATTAACTTTTTCTTTTATTAAATTATATATATATATATATATATATATATATAAATAAAACATTTTATTATCTATGCGCATTATCATTTTCAGTTAATGGAATTCAATATGATCCCCATTGAACCATATAACTCTGTCCCTACCACCAAGTCCATCTCAACATACATATATCAAATTAATTAGCTAATAAACAAAGGATAAATTTTACCTGTTAGATGTTAGGTAATGTCTGGGAGGAATATTGATAAAAGAAGCTTGGCTTTGTTTCTCCCTCTCTTAGGGAAAGAACAAGCAAAAGCCAAAAGGAGGATCACGGCAATTCCAAATCTTCTCTTTTTTTCAAATAGATCTATTTATATTTTGGATATTTCCCCCTGTTTTTATGTCAAGGAATTTGAAAGTGATCTTTTTGTTATATATAGATGAGAAAATGAATGAGAAAAGAGGAAGGAAGAAGTAAAGGAACGTTCTTTTAGCTTCATGTGCGACTCTTTGCTTATTTCGTTTCCACTCAGTTCATTTTGTATGCAAACCCTTTATCACCCTTCATTATTGACCAAACACTTTTAAAAAGTTCGTCCAAAATTTAAATTCTAGATTTTAACTAAGTTTATTGCATTTTTAAAATTAAAGGACAAATTTAATATTTGTGCAGATAACACAAGGCTCCACAATAAATATCCGAGCAACACCTTAAGAAGAGCTATATCCGCCCTTGACACTAGCCCGGAAAAAAATACCCGCGCCTAATGTTTAAAAAAAATATAGAAAAAATAAATATCAACAAGTTTTTTGCTCTATTCGTCATTCCTCATGTCTCCATTTATACAATTATAAAAGAAGAGAAAAAGCAGAGAAAAGAATCCTATAGGCTATTGACTACAAGCCAAACTATACAACTATTGTGGCCAAATATTTTATAACCACATATGTACTATTTTGTGCAAGGAATGGTATCTGCATTTGGTGGCCATTTAGGATATTTTGCTTTATACTTGGCAGCATTTTGTTTGTCCTAATCAAATTCTTCAATGAACCCGTAGGAGCTGAGATTTAATCTCGAAGGATATGATCAAGGCTCAACATTTTGCCACATGTATTGTTTGAGTTGCCAAGAGCGATGAATCGAATCAGTGGGAGACTTTTACTTCATCTCGTTTCTTTCCTTTGTCTTAATTCTGAAATTTGGGCGAGTCATTAATGGCCCAAAGCTAATGCATGACTTTGACTTTCAATTCCAACACCCCTCCCCCTCTCAAGGTGGAGGAATGAAACAGACCCAACTTACATAGAATTAAAGATCCAAGAGGGCCCAAATAGTGGTTTGGTAGATAATTTAATAAATGAGATGAAGATGGAACAATTCAGAAGAAATATTCTGAAAGAAATTATTGCCATACAAAATGACAATCAATTTCGACATGCTTGGTGTCTTCATGAAATACTAGATTGCGAGCAATGAATTATGATATGGCTGTCAGAGATGAATTTGGATGCAAGGAACTAAGGAGTAACCCTCAAATCGATGAAGTAATTGAGTTAACAAAAGTAATTTCAGACACAACTCTTCGCATCGATTTGATATTCATGCTCTAGGATGATAGAAAATCGCTCCACACCTTTTTGGATTTTCGGGAGATTGGGGATCCCCAGGCTTATGAAGAAACCATTGATTGATTTTCGATTGTGGGGCGGGAAACCCAATCTTGCATATAGAAGAAAACAATTCAAATAAAGTATTATTCAGAAAAACAAACCTTAGTTGAAATTGATTACGAGGTAGAGGAAATGATGTATGGTGGTTTTACAACACTTTGATGCTTAAAACATAGAAAGATGCTAGGACTTGGGTGTGTTTATACAAATATGAGGTTCTTTTATTGTTTTTTGCGGAAATCGGTTCAGTTGGATTGTGGAAAAAAAAAAAAAAGTGAAAAAAAGTGCTGAGAAAGTGGTGTTTTATGGGTCACGGCCACAAATCGTACTATCACGGTACGGGTTATCTAGTGCCAAGTAGCGGAGAATCGGAGGAGAATGCACAAGTGCGGGACTTCAAGGTACAACCCGGATACCATGGTCGTGACAACATGGTATGACTCATACGACGGCTCATGGTGAGAAGCGAGAGAACCAACCATGATATCCTTAAGGCACGAGTGGAATGCACAAATGATAACAGCAGCAAACTCACACTTCACGAAAAAGTATGAAGCGGACGTTGTCAATAAAGAACCCGAAAAAGAGGTTGGGATTGAACCCACAGGGAATAGGTAAGATCTAGACTAATGTCGGTAATTGAATTTGTTGGTGAGTTATCTCCAAATTGGGGAGTTTCAAATAAATAATATTAAAGCAAAGATTATAATTTTGATTTAAATCAAGATGTGCAAACAACTAGGGTAAGTTTTCTCCATGGATTCATAACTACTTCGGGTATACACACGTGAACAATTTCAATGCTTACTTGTAAATGATAACTAAGGAGGTCATACAAGCGATTCATCCCTATTGGATGACTATACTCAGTGCAGAATTCGGGTCTCATGACGATTACATACTAATCGTGTTACACCCCATAAGTTTCTAAAGTTTAGTCGGCCTATTAAAAACATGTTAGTTGAGAGTTTTAGAGTGCCATATGTACGAGGAAAGGGCGAGGAAGGCCGAATGAGTGCAAAGTCGGGATTTCATAGGAGGAGACCGAACCAAGTTGCGGAGGAAGTGGCACGGGACGGCCTCACGTTACGAGTGCCATGGAGCGAGAATGTTCAGCGATGGGCGAGTGCCACGTTGCCTTGTCTGTTGCCTCAAGTATATAAAGACCTCACACTTATAAGTTAGATCATTATTTACAAATCACGGCCAGAACAGAGGGAAACCGAGGAAAACATTTGGAATCATACGATTACGGCGCTAACGCCGTCTAAATCCAAATTAACTCAAGGGTATTGAAGTATAAAGTTGTAGGGAGCATCGCTACGGAGTTATTTTCGTAAAATACTCCAGGAAAATCATTGTCCCGAGCCCCAGTTGATGGAATTATTTCAAACTAGTGTCAATACGATCCACGCGCTTAAAGTAAGTATTTCTCCCTTTTAGATTCTAGAAATTACGAGTTTTGATGTAGATCTTTTCGATAAGTTGAAGTATAGTAGTATATATATATATATAGTTATCATTTTCTTTGAATATAGTAATAAAGTAGCTCTATTCTTAGTTAATATGATTCTGATTTGAAGAGCGATTGCACACGAACGAAACTCGCAGTTAATCGGTAAACGGTAGCAGAGGTATGTTAAGGCATTTTCTTTCGGCAAGTTAGTTTCTTGACATGGTAGTCGATTATGAATTCGATAAAGCATGTCGGGGAGTATGTTATCATGTCTAGTTGTTGTTGTTAGTTGAGACGTAAATTGTATTGTTTTGAAATTTGGATTATACATGTATAGCTTAGTAACACCCGAGGTTAATAGTTGTGTCGCCGCCGCGGGCGAGGATACGTCACTCTACGGAGCGGCATGCCGTCGCAAGGGACGAAGATGGGAATCCGGATCCTGCATGTGCCGTGGTTGGCCTTATATACACCCTGTAGAGCATTTCTACGCTTGAGGTGTAGATATTAGGAGTCAGGACTCGAACACGGCTCTGATCGGGGGCCAAGTGGGCTCGATTGAAGACGGGGATCGGTAGGATGCTTATAGACGTAGTTGACTCATTATGACCTAGATAAGGTATATTGATATGGGGTGTACTCACCAGGGCTAATGGGGCACAGGTGGGTTATTAAATGGCGATTGTACCTTAGGCCTATGGGGGCGAGGGTAAGGTTTATGCTTTCTTTAGTTCTTGACCAAGTAGGCTTGATGGGATGCCTCGTTTGTCGGTATAGACCCTACCCTCCTTGTGCAGTTATGTTTAGCCACGATTACTACTTCGGTCATTTTCGGTCTGTTTCCTTTACTTGATTATTGTCAATTCTATTTCCTTACTTTTCCAGTTATTTAAAATTCTTGCTTTACATACTCGTATACGTAGTACGCGCCCTCTTCTGGTATTTGCATTACTTGCACAGTGCAGATAGACAAGGCTTGAGGTCCCTCACAGTTCCGATCAGTCGTGCAGAACCCGTCAGCTCCCCTTCTTCGAGCTTGTGTGATGAGTTTACTTCTTTTATTTGTACAGTGTGGGTAGGTCGGGCCCTGTCCAGGCCATCATATTACTCTAAATTACTGATTTGTTACTTTCCTATGGTTAGATGATATCGGACGTGGCAGGGCCACTTATGTGGCTTTTGGGATTATGTGTGTTTGAGTCGTGTGAGGCCTTGTTTAAACATTGATTGGCGGCATGTAGGCCATTGTTCGGTTATCATATATTCCTTTAGTTCTCTTCTGGAAGTATCATGGTGGCCTTGTCGACGCATAGGACTCCCTATGATTTTTGTCTACAGTTAGAAACACATTTATTTTCTGGTGGCTATAGGCCTTGTCGGCCAGGGGGTTGTATTTACAACCGCTATATAGCCAGTTGTTTTCGATTCTAGAGTTAGAGTTAATCACCGCACCCGAGTGCTGCGACTCAATCGGCTCGCGGTTCAAGTCTGGTAGGGCTGGGTGCAGTCATGCCTCCAAGGTGGGGCATGACAAACTGATATCGAGCGGTCGTATCTCAGTACGCAAGTCGTGCTAAGTAGAGTCTTGTCTATGGATGTGTTGTGCACCACATACTATAGGCGGGAGGCTGCAAGGCATGATAGGATGGTTACTCTTTCTTCTTATTTAGTCGTGCTATAGGTGATGTGATATAGGTTTGAGTCCTAAGCTCATTATACTCTTTGCTTACGAAATGTCGGACCGAGCACCCAACAACATGTAGGAGGCTAGATGTAGCAGCTGGGAGGGCACCATCGGTGCCTCATTTCAGTCAAAATTGGCCCAATAATCGAGGACGATACAAGGTATCATCTCGGCCTCCAGTTTCCACCATGTTAGGAGCCTCTTGGGACGGCGGTGTGACGGCACGCGCCTCCGACAATTTATATACCCGTACCATCCGACCCAGGAAGTCGGGAGCGCGGTAGTTATGCTAGCTCGGATGATGAGTGCCGCTTTCGGTGCCGGCGGTGCCACCTATAGTTGCGGAATCCTTAGAAGGGCACAGTAGCTCAAGGAATTACGAGTTCCTAGCACTAAGTCCCACCAATTCCACGGGAAGATCGGACCGAGGATCCTCGGGACTTCTTAAGATGGATGCGAGAGGATTTTCAGGGGTGATGCATGCCACCTACGAGTCGGTTGAGTTGGCGGTATTCTAGGTTTATGGGGCATCGTGTTGTGGCTGTGAGAGTTGGGAAAGGTCTCGGGGAGAGATGTTTCCCCTCCTACTATTGACTTCTTAGAGGTTTCTTGGATCATTACCTGGGAGATTCGACGAGGCTCGGGTTGGTCGGTTCATACACTTGGAGCGGTCGATGAGTGTTGAGAATATGCCATGCGGTTTGATTCTTGGCTCGTTATGCGCCGGCTTTGTGGACACAATGCCGAAATTTAGTGCAAGCTTTATTATGAAATTTGAACCGGAATATGTTAGGACATCACAGCCACCTTTGCGAGAGGATATTAATATCGCTCGTGTACGAACTTTTTGCTCGAGAATATTGAGGGTATCGAGACGACGCGGCGGGAGACTAGGAGGACAAGTCGGGAAGCGTGCCGCGAGATAGGTCGGGTGAATTACAAGAGGAGTCCACTGCAGGAAGGACCTAGGCCACGGTTGTCAAATGTGGGCGCCTAGACCCCCACCTCCACCACGGTGGAAGAGGAGCGGAGTCCTGATCGAGGCAGGCAGAAACGAGTTCGAGACCAGTAGGTTCATATGAAGTGGAGGCAGTGGAGTTTACAATACCACTTTGCCTTATTTGCGTCGGCAGCCACTATGGAGCATGCAAGTATGGTTCCATAACATACCACATTTATGGACGGGAGGGTCATCGAGATGAGGAATTGTCCGGCTAAATTCGGGGTGGCCGGATCGTAAATGGAGTCCTCGCGGGATCACGAGCTCCGGTATCACAGAACGGGGCGTAGGCCCTCGGTTTCGACGAGAGGCCGAGGAAGATCGGGGGCCTCCGGTTCGGAGTGCTGCCCGAGCCCAGTACTTATGCACTACGGGGTGACGGAGTCCAGTCGTCACCGAGATGTTATGACGGTATGATGAACATTTGCTCTCATCCTCCTTATGGAGTTGATAGATCCGGGATCCACCTTTTCTTTGTGTTACACCATTAGTGAAAGCTCAAGAAAGTTTAGTATTATGACAGAATTGCTTAGTGTGACCTTTCTCGGTGTCTACACCGTGGAAGCTCTTATAACTTGGAAAAGGGTCTATCACGGGTGTCTCAGTGGGAAAGGTTGCCGATCAGTGGACTCTGACAGATTTAGTAGAACTAGAAATGGTTGATTTCGATGCCATTATGGGTATGGATTGACTAGCTCATGCTATGCCAATGTGAATGTTGGACCAAGATTGTCGATTCCACTTTCCATGGGAGCGATGCAGGGAGTGGAAAGGTAGTATAACCACGCCAAAGGTAGGTTTATTTCCTATCTTCGAGCGAGAAAATTGATAGCAAAAGGGTGCATTTATCATATTGTTAGAGTTCAAGATGTCTGGTGAAACCTCAGGCCCTTGATCTATTCCGATGGATTGTAAGATTTCTGACGTATTTTCGAGATGAGCTTCTGGTGTTCCCGAGAAAAATTGATTTTGCAATCGATCTATTACCGAGCACTCAGCCTATATCTATTCCTCCATATCGGATGGCTCATGATGAACTCGAAGTAAAGGCAATTAAAGGACTTTCTTGACAAGGGCTATCGGGCTGAGTACCTCACCATGGTGCGCCATTTTGTTCGTGAGGAAGGACAACTCTCTCCGTATGTGTGTAGATTATCGACGGTGAATAAAGTCACTACTCCAAAGAATAAGTACCGCTTTTCCCTAGAATAGATAACACATTTGACCACATTTACGAGGGGAAATGAGTATTTTCAAAGATCGACTTAAGGTGAGGGTATCATCGGGTACGTTCGTGAAAGAGATATTCAAAGCGCCTTGAGGACCGAGATATGGCCACTTTGAATTTCTAGTCCTTATCCTTCGGACTAAAAATAGCTAGCAGTGTTTATGGACGATGAGCGATATTTTGGAATATACAGACTTATTCGTGATAGTATTTATCGATGCTTAATTACGGTGTATTCAGCTGAGGCGGATGCGGGGATCATGTACGGACAGGTGCTCCGAGATTCTCGAAATCGCCCGGCTATATGCAAAATTTTCTAAATGTGAAATTTTGCTAGTCGGTAGCCTTCTTAGGCCTGTTGTATTAGATGTTGGTATATAGGTAGATACCTTTTGGAAGATAGAGCGGTGAAAACATGGCCTAGACCTCTGAGAATCCGGCCAGTACGTAGTTTCTTGGGGTTAGTTTGGGTATTCTGAAGGTTCGTGGAAGGATTTTCCACTTTGTGCACCTTTAACCAAATTGACACGGAAAACAAATTCCATTGGTAGAGGTATGTGAGCAGGCTTTCTAGAACTGAAGAGCAGATTGACATCAACAGGGTGCTGGTGCTAGAAGGAGCAGAGGGTTATGCAGTTTTATTGTAATGGCGGGTGTTGGGTTAGGATGTGTTTTGATGCAACATGGTAAGGTGATTGCACATGCTTCCAGAGGAGGCGGTGGGGAAGCATGAGGAAGAACTCCCCTACCCATGACACAGAGTTAGCCGCGGTAATTCATGCCTTGAAAATATGGAACACTACAGCTATGGCGTCCCCGTAGATATTTTCACTAATCACAAAAAGTCATGATGTTACTACCTAAAGAGCTTAATCTGTGGCTGATTATCCATTTGGTTGGAGCATTAAAGGATTATGATGTGAATATTTTATATCACCCGAAGGGAAAATGTTGTAAGAAAGTGCATATTCTAAATCCATAGAGGCTTGTATATTCTGGCCGACGACGAGGAATTAGCCGGGATTGCATCGGCGCTGGCCGAGTTTAGCGCGTTCATATAGTAGAATCGGGAGACAATGGAGGTAATCCCGGAATGCGTAGTGTCATCATTCGTTGTGGAAGTGAAGAAGCAGCGTATGAAGATCCTACTTTAGTTCAACTCGAGAAATAGGGTCAGGCGAGGGAAGTAATGATTTCCGGAGTAGCAGGGACGGAGTTTGGAGATATAGGGATCGCCTCTATGTTCCAGGATGTGGTAGGGCTTCGCTGACAAATTATGGGTGAGGTACATTACAATTCGTTACTCTCTCCATTCGGGTTCGACAAAAATCTACCATGATGTAAAGAGATTTGCGGTGGCAGAATGAAAAAGTGGATAGCGGGGTGTAACTCGATGTCCCAATTGCCAACGGGTGAAAGTTGAACATCAAAAACCAAGCGGTGACACGGGATATAGCCAGGTGCCTTTATGGAAATGGGAGACGATTAATATGGATTTTGTAGTAGGGTTACCTCGTACGAGGCGTAAACATGATTCTATGCAGGTAATTGTTTAATGATTGGCGAAATAAGCTCACCTGCCGCATTAAAGGCTACCTTTTTAGCCAGAAGATTATGTTGAGTTTGTATATTAGAGAAATAGTACGATTGTATGGTGTTCGTTATCAATTATCTCTAACAGAGGCGCAGTTCTGACTAAATTTTGGCAATCTTTTAGAGGGCTGGAGACACGAGTTAACCTAAGCACAACCTTCCATCCTCGGACGAGACGGGCGGGCGAACGTACAATCCGAGACGCTCGAATATGTTACGGCGTGTGTGCTAGATTTAGATGTTTGGGATGAACATCTCACAAGCATTGAGTTTTACTATAATAACAATTATCATTCATCAATTCGGATGGCACCTTATGAGCGTTATATGGGCGGAATTGCAGGTCTCTAGTTGGTTGGTTTTAGGTAGGAAGAATCGGCATTGATTGGGCGAGATATTATTCATCGGTAAGAAGAAAGTAAAGCATCGAGACGTTCTTTGACATTCAGGCCGTAGAAATCTTATGCGACGTGCGGCGGAGAAACCTAGAGTTTAATGTAGTGGCCCGAGTATTCTGAAGTTTCTGCAGATGAAGGGTGTGATAGATTCGGTAAATGCAAGCTCAACACGAGGTTTATTGGACTTTATCGAGATTCACCGAAGGATAGGCGAGGTGGCTTATGAATTGGATTTACCTCCGGAGTGAAACCGTTCACCCAATTTTCATGTATCGTCTTGAGGAAGTGCGCGTAGGAGATCCCTCCACAGGATTGTCGAGTCAAAGGCGTCAAATCAAGGAGTTGAAAACATGAAGAAGCTCTAGTATCCATACTAGATTGGCATATCCATGAGCTAAGAACTAAAGATGTTGCTTCGTTAAAGTGTTATGGCGAAATAAGGTCGAGAGGGAGATGACTTGGGAAGCGAGAGACGATATGAAAACCAAATATCCTCAATTATTTCGGACTTAGAGATTATGCGGCTAGAGGTATGTTGTTTTTCATAAGTTGCATTATAGGTATATATGAGATAATTAATTTTAGTCTATTGTGAAATGAATGCCATAGTATTGTGTGGGAATTTTTGTATTGATTTTAGACGTTTCGGGATTTTTGGATAGTCCATATTACGGGAGACTCACGCCAAAACTTTTCGAATAAGTAATTGCAGAGTTAGGTTCTTGCAAGTGAAGTTAACATTCGAGGACGAATGTTTCTTAAGGGTGAGGAGGATGTTACACCCCATAAGATTCTAACATTTAGTCGCCTATTTGTATGTTGGTTGAGTTTTAGAGTGCCATTTGTACGAGGAAAGGGCAGGAAAGGCCGAATGAGTGCTAAGTTGGGATTTCGCGAGGGAGGCCGAACCAAGTTGCGGAAGGTGCAAAGTGGCACGGAGTAGAGATCAGCGCGATGGGCGAGTGCCACGCCATGCCGCTACCTCCAAGTATATAAAGGCCGCACACTTATAAGTTAGATCATTATTTACAAATCACGACGAACGAGAGGAAACGAGGAAAACATTTGGAAATCATGGAATTCATTGCTAAACGCCGTCCAAATCCAAATTAACTCCGGGTATGGAAGTATAAAGATGCGAGGGGAGCATCGCTATGAGATTATTACAAGTAAAATACTCACAGAGCAAATGTCGTCACTTGTAGAGATTAAGTTGATGGAATTATTTCAAACTAGTGTCAATACGATCACGTGCTTAAAGTAAGTATTTCTCCCTTCTAGATTCTCAAGAAATTATGAGTTTTTGATCGTCTTTCGATAAGTTGAAGTATAGTCAGTATATATATATATATATAAGAGTTATCGTTTTCTTCGGATATGGTAATAAAGTAGCTCTATACTTGTGTTAATTTGATTACGGTTGAGAAGGGCAGTTCCACACGAGCCGAAACTCGCTAGTTGGTGGTAAACAACGAACGAGGTATGTTAAGGCATTTTCTTTCGGCAAGTTAGTTTCTTGACATGTAGTCAGTGAATCCCGAGTAAAGCATGTCGGGAGTATGTTATCATGTCAGTTGTTGTTGTAAGTTGAGACTCGTAAATTGTATTGTTTTAACGGATTATACATTGTATAGCTAAGTGACCACCCGGAGGTTAATAGATGTGTCGCCGCTCGCCGGGGGGGCGAGATCGTCGCTCTGCAGTGGCATGTCATCGCAAGGGACGAAGATGGGAATCCAGATCTTATATTGTCATGGTTGGCCTTATACACACCGCCGGCGTTACGCCGAGGTGTAGATATCGAGTCTCCGGACTCGAGACACAACTTCTGATCAAGGAGTCGGCTTGAGCCAGTTGCGAGACCCGAGGGGATCGCGGGGACGCTTATAGGCGATAGTTGACTCAGTATGACACAGATAGAGTGTATATTGATATAAGGTGTACTCACTTAGAGGCTAATGGGGGCACAGGTGGGTTGATACGTGCGGTGTACCTTCGGCCTATGGGGGCCGGTAAGGCTATGCTTGCTTTAGTTCGATGGCTAGACGGTAAGACGCCTCGTTTGTTAGGTATGAGCCCTACCCTCCTTATTACGGTTATGTTTAGCCACACGATTTCACTACTTAAGTCATCTTCAGTCCATTTCCTTTACTTGATTATTTTGGTTCTATTTCCTTACTTTCGGTTATTTAAAGTTCTTGCTTTACATACCTAAAATTACACAATAGTGCGCGCCCTCTGGCTGTTGCATTGCTACTGCAGGGCATATGAGCGGAGCGGAGTCCTCGTAGTTCCGATCGGCCGTCACGGAACCATCGGCTCCTTTTAGGAGCTTGTGTGATAGAGTTTACTTCTTTTGTTTGTACTTGTATAGTGTGGGTAGTCGGGCCTGTCCGAGCCATTTTATTACTCTCTTAGAGGCTTGCGATTGTGTTACTTCCCTTTGTGGTTAGATGATATCGGACGTGTGGGGCCATATGTGTTTTTAGATTATGTGTTAGTAGGTGTGGGAGCCTTTGTTTGAAATTTATTGATTAGGCCTTGTCGGCCATAGTTTAGTTATCGATTTTACTTTTGATTATACTAGATATCATGGTGGCCTTTTCGGCCAGCATAGGACTCCCTATGATTGTTTGTCTCTTGTTAGGCATTTTTATTTTTACAAGTGGCTATAGGCCTTGTGGACGGGGTTATGTTCACAGTAAGCTATATAGCCGATTGTTTTCGATTCTAGAGTTAGAGTTAATCCCTGCACGAGTTCTTAGGCTCAGTTAGCTCAACGGTTCACGTCCTAGTAGGACACCGGGTGCCAGTCATGCCTCCCAAAATTAGGCGTGACAAATAGATTATCAGATATGTTTCAAATTTAGCTTGTCCTACG
Organism: Datura stramonium; assembly: GCA_018107945.1. NCBI lineage: Eukaryota > Viridiplantae > Streptophyta > Magnoliopsida > Solanales > Solanaceae > Datura > Datura stramonium. The sequence continues at coordinate 64,648 of JACEIK010001000.1, read as the reverse complement.
ATCACAGCTCAAGTTAATTCAGTCGCAAAAACCAAGGCTTTATTGTAATTCTTTTTCCTAATCTACTTCTCTAGGTTCAAGAATGTAAAGAATTCGGGCAAGTCCTAACGTTGTACACCGTAAAAGAAGCGTTTAAAGATGAAGAATACAATATAAGCGTTTGCTGTGGTTTTGAATCACTTTTGTGTAACCCTATTTCGTTATTGCACCATGGTTCCCTAGCCCTAGTTGTGGAGCTTTTAGCCTTTCATATATGTAAGATTATAATTTGCATTCATGAACAAACACATAATTAAATATTTATAACAATAATTGGAGGAAAACCAGATTTGAATATCAAAGAACAATCTCAAGAACAATGGATGAAATCAAGAGTTTAATCCTAAAATTGCACTCCAAAACTTGATAAAAATTCACAAAATTTTGTTACACGTCTACTACTTCGTTTCTATGTTCTCGGCTAAAATAAAACATAAAAGATATTTATACGGACATTGAAACCTTTTCCTAAGCTAATAAGGGAATTTTTATATTTGGCGCAGCGTAATGCGACTTGTCATGACCCAACATGAGCTGAATTGAGACAGGACAAGGAACCACAGGGACTCCAAGTCGACCCATGGAATGAACATAACATCTAACTCAACATAAAAACAGAATAATTTACATGATAAGCTTAGAGGAAGTCTAAAATAAGCATAACATCAAAAATACACATGAATGTGAAGTTGATTGCATTCTATGTCGAAAATCCTCTAATAACGATAAGTTGATGGGACAAGACCCCAACTAACTCTCTAGAGTCGATGCGGAATACATAAAGAAAGCGATAAAGCATGGTCTCGGGAGATAAGGACTCACCAACAAACAGTGGGATGCTAACTCACAGAAAGGGCGCTAAGGGTGGGCTGAGTCGAGTGCGGGCATATATCATAAAATGATACAACATAAATTATGCGGTCGGTACGTGAAATATGCGAGTATGCAAGGTAAGTAAAATCGCTTAAATAAGTAAAATTATTTAAAACATGCATAATATAAAACATAAACATAATAAAATGCGAGAGTAGGGATGGCATGCTATTTTGAAATCATGATCTCAACATTAACATAACATCATAACGGAATCGGTTACCCAAATTTGAAATCTAATAATCATAAGTAAAGCTGAACATTTGGGTCAAACCTTCTCTAGAACATATATATATATATACACACACACACACATCACGAGTGATAAACATGCATAAGCGGAAATCATGAGGAACAATGGAAGACTCGTCTTATAACCGACATACCACGATAGGCGACGTGGTCCGGCTATCATATTCAAGTGTATAGGGTCGTCCAAGAAACCTTGCTAGGCTAAGGATGATACCATGATATCGATATCAAGTTCGGGGCCCAATAGGGAAAGGGATAGCTCATAAGGGAGGTCCCAAAGTATATATATGATATGTATAAACCTACGTTGGCGTAATTTTGAAGCATGGGTGATCTACCCTTGGCCTACTCGGTGCTAGACCTTTACTCCAAAAATATGCATATGCTGTGCTTCATTTATTTTCAACAAAGCTCACCATAAGTCTATTGTGAAGCTGATAATTAAATACATCTCAAATCTGAAATTATATATATGAGAAGCTTTAGCTCAAGCCATACCACAAAATTTGAAAAATAATTAAGTCTTTGCTCCAAAACCATGTGGTAAGCAATCAGGAAATCATAGATCATACTTGAACATGTGGGTCATTGCCCAATACTTCAACATGCTTGGAAATACTCAATTCACTTGAACCATGATTATAAATATGAGTAACTTGAAAACATGTTTTTCATCAATAATATCTCATCATACTTGAACATTCATCATTAATCTCAACTTTCATGAATTTCTATAATTGAGCATTTTGATTTATAAAGCTTGAAATATGATTTTAATTGAAAACAATGTAAAACTTGAGCATGAATCATAATTCAATCATAGAAACATATTTAAATCCTTTCCCATGTAGAGAATTAGAAATTTCATGCCTTGGGTTAAAACCCCATCTAGAATCAACATGGAATTTCCATGATTTAGAGAGATTGGGCATGAGTGTAGCGAATTCACCCATGCATAGCCCTATGCCGGGGAAGATATGATTTTTACCACTCCATGATTACTGATGAAATATTGAAGAAAGGGTGAAGGAAAATGAACTTGATCACCTCTCTAGCACTCTAACTTTGCATGGATGAGTAAGAATGACCTAAAATGAACTTACCCCTCTTAAAACTCATCATTCATAGCTTAACACGATGTAGTTTAGGCTTAGGATTATAGAAATTATGGAAAAGCCCTTACTAATTTCGCAAAAAATATTGACTACCCGGTCCCCATGAGGCCAGGACGAATCATTCCCAAGGCCACAACTTGTGGCATCAGCCAGCCAAGTGTCTTTTGTCCAATAATTCATCTAGGGCTCGCCACGGGGGATCTACGAGTTATTCTTGGTGACCACAACTCGTGGTCACCACTCGTCCTTCAACGCCCAAAATTTCACACCATAAGTAACCGGCTAACCACGACTCATCCCACGAAAATCTTGGTGTCCTAACCCACGACTCGTGATGACCCGATCGTAGAATTACCTTTGCCAAGTTTTCCTTCTCCTTCCCAAAGCCCTTGACCACAGAATGACTCAGCGATTCGTGGGGACCTTAACCCACGACTCATGGTTAGGTTCGTGGGGACTTCCAAAATCCAAAATTTCAAATCAAGCCTTGTACCTCACCATGAGTCTCCTCGACTCGTGGTCTGCCCCACCAGTCTGAGAATGAGTCGTTTGTGACCTGGTGCCATATTTCCAGTTTCTCCGGAGTCACGATCTTTGGGCTTTTGGGGTATTACAATATCTCCCCCTTGGGAATATTCATCCTCAAATGTTGGTAAACATACAGAAAAGCAAAGAAGGCAAATCATCATATTCAAATCTTACAGTCATTTAAGGCTGGCCGGGCGAATAACTACTCCAGAACTAAACTATATTGCTAAAGCTGAATTCACGAACCATACATAGATATGTTGACATAAAAGAAACTTGGGCACATAATCTAAACATGAAAACTAAGTAGAGTAGTGGGGAAAAATTGATACCTCAAGTTGGGACTGAAGTAGGTAGAGAATAAATGTGGGTATCTAGCCATCATGTCCATTTCGGCTTCCCACGTAGCTCCTCAACATGCGATTCCTCTATAAAACTTTATACGAAGCTACTTCCTTGTTCCTTAGCCTTAGCACTGAAGATCCGGTATTTCCACGGAACCTCTTCATAAGCTAAGTACATGTTTCTGCAGGCAACTGTCCACCGGGGTAACTAGAGTGGATCACCCAAACACTTCTTTATGAAAGCGATACATAGCAAGGATGAGCGAAGCTAGTCGAAATTCCAATTTCATATGCCACCTTGCCAATCCGTTTCACCGTCCATTGAGGCCAACATAACGAGGTTGAGTTTTCTTTCTTTTCCAAACCTCATCACTCCCTTCACCCAGGAGACACCTTGAGAAACACTCAACCATCAACAGGAGCTCAAGTTCTCTCCTTCTCACATCGGCATAGGACTTTTGGCGACTTTGTGCTATTTTCAACTTTGTCTTGTATGAGAGTTTTAGGAACCTTCTCCGTAGCCTCATGGTCTGAATTTGGTCCTATCATTGCGGCTTCACCAACTTCTAACCAACCAATGGCGATCTATATCTCCACCCATAGAGCCTCAAAACGGGGCCATTTGGATCTTGAAATAAAGTTTGTTATTGTATGCAAACTCGATAAGAGACAAATGATCATCCCAACTACCTTTGAAGTCAATCACACATTCTCTCAACATGTCCTTGAGAGTCGAGATTATCCACTCGGTTGACCATCTATTTGCGGGTGAAAATCTTTGTCTTGAGCTTAGCTGATACCCGAGTCCTTTTGAAATGACCTCCAAAACTACTGGATGTAATTGAGTTTTATAAATATGATGGATGAGCTCTTTCTAACAACCACAGTTGTTATAATAATAGTTGGCATAATCCTCTTATGGATCGATGGTATTTATTTTGTGAAAGTGGTGGTTTTGTCCAGCTTTGTCTACAATAACCCAAATGGAGTCATATTCTTAGGAAAGAGTGTGAGGCAAACTTGTTATGAAGTCCATATTGATTTCTTCCCACTTCCAAGTAGGAATTCTAATATCTTGGAGCACACCTCGGGGTCTTTGGTGTGCTCGACCTTCCCCTGGCAGCCAGGTTTGGACACTTAGCCACAAATTCTTCCATGTCCTTCTTCATGTACCATTCCACCAATAGACTTCCGTGGGTCATGGTACATCTTGGTGGCACACCTGGATATATCGAATATATGGGCAGTTAGCCTCATGCAACATCCAATTTCTCAAATCATCAACGTCCCAGGAACATAAGTTACCACTGGTACTAAAGCACACCATCTCCCCTTTGAGAAGAACTCTACCTTTTGATTAGAGCGACTTCCTTTAAATTAGCAAAATAGGATCCTCTTCTTGTCTAGATTTTATATCAATCACCAAGGGCCCGATTCTAATCCATTCGAATAATAAAGCGCCATTGGTCGAGTCCAGCCAAGTAGCTCCCAACCTTGCAAGTCGATGCACATCCTTCACCTTCTCCTTTCTTCCCTCATCCATATGTGACATACTCTCCATAAAGAGTCTAATAAGTGCATTTGCTACTACATTAGCCTTGCCCGGATGGTAAAGGACACTCTTATCATAGTCCTTGAGTAGCTCCAACCACCTCTTTTGATGAAGGTGAGATCCTTACAGGTAAGCATATTGTAGGCACATGGTCAGTAACCATCCTACATGGACCCATACAAATAATACCTCCATATCTTCAAGGCGAATACCACCTTGCTTAGTTCAAGATCATGGTTCGCGTAATTATTCTCATGAACATTCAGTGTGCGGAGGCATATGCTATAACTTTGTCGTCTTTGCATCAGCACAAAACCAAGTCGATTCTTAAAGCATTGTAATACACCACAAACCCAGTCGGCATCCTCGGGTAGAGTTAACATCGGTCTTGAGGGTAAGTCGGTATTCAACTCTACAAACTTCTTTCACAAGCCTCCAACCATTGGAATTTCACTTTATTTTGGGTCAATTTGGTCAATGGCCTTTGCAATGGATGAAAAACCCTCAACAAATCTCAATAATTATTTTTGACTAAACCCAAGAAACTCGATATTTGGAAGGATTCAGCGTGGTCTAGGCCAATTCTTCACCAGCTTCTATATTTTGAGAGTCCACCTTTATACCTCCTTGATACCACATGGCCCAAAAGAACCACTAAGTCCAACCAAAACTCGCACTTGCTGAATTTAGCATATAGTTGGCGATCCTTGAGTCTGTAGCACCACTCTCAAATAAGCGGCATGATCCTCCTCGCTGCGAGAGTATATGAGGATATCATCAATGAACACAATCATGAATATATCCAAATGTCTTGAACACCTATTCATCAAGTCCATAAAAGTTGTTGGAGCATTCATTAGTCCAAAAGACATAACTATAAATCCATAATGTCCATACCATGTCCTCAAGGCTATCTTAGAGATGTCACTCTCCTGACCACAGCGGGTGATGGTAGCCGGATCTGAACTATCTTCGAAAAACACTTGGCACCTGAAGTTTGGTCAAATCAATCATCAATCCTAGGTAGAGGATTCCTGTTCTTGATGGTGACCATTTGGTATCGATTATCAATACACATGAAGAGAACCATCTTTCTTTCGGACAAAGGAGTGGTACCCATTGAGGCTTGCTCGATCTAATGAAACCCTTATCTAACGGAGATCCTTCAGCGCTCCTTTAACTACTTTAACAAGTGTTGGGGCCATTCTATAAGGAGGAATAGATATAGGAGTCTGCGTATCGGAAGAGTCAATACCAAAATCAATCTCATAGCTCGGGAGAGAGTTCCGTAGATCATTTGGGAAGACTTATGGATACTCGCATACCTCTTTTGGGGTGGCGGATAGTCGGGGTCGAGCGTTGCATCCTTATCCCTAACTAGATGGTTTACACAACCTTTGGGGATCATATTTCTAGACTTAAGGTAAGAAATGAAAAGACCTACGAGTCACGAAAATTTGAACTACCCTTCCACTCTATAGTGGCTCACTGTAAATGTCGAACTCTCTTGCCGGGTTCTACAATTCGCGAGGCATAACATGCAAATAGCCAATGCATGCAGGGATAACGTCAAAATCGATAATGGATAACTCCATTAAGATGCTTGAGGTGACTTTAAGGAGCGCCCAGTAGTAGAACTTCTATACGATCTAGCGATGCTTGAATAAGTAGGGGCGAGAAGGGTTCGACAAGATTTTGGGACGACTCAGGAAACTACTAGCCATGTAAGGTGTCATAGAAGACAAGGTAGCCCTTGGATCTAACAAGGCATATACATCAAGATGGAAGATCATAATATACTGTTAACTACGTCAGGAGTTCCTCTTTGCTCTGGCGGGATCTTCAAGAGCATAGAATCTATTTTGGCATCTGCCGCCACATGTGCTAGTAGATGTCCCTGTTTGTGCTAAGAGTGTGTGGGTGGAGAGCGATCCAAGCTGGAATGGGCCTTGACCCCTACCATGACCACTGTCTAGCTGCTGGAAATCTATGAGCATATGTGCGAGCTTCCATACCGAAGCAAGCACCTATACACAGCCAAGCTTGACCCATGTGCTACGAGCCATACCTTCCTGGCCCAGGATACTTGAATCGGCGGGCTGCTGCTCCTAACCCCTCGAGCACGATGCTCTCCCTTTACGTCGTGCTAGGTGGATGGTACTCATCGGCCCGAAGATGCTAGGGCTAAAATTCTACGGTGGAATTCTTCGTGGTGCCCACCACAGCTGTTGAGAGAATCCATAGCATACATCTGGCCCTCTTGTCCTCTTTCTCCCTCATATGTGTCGCCTCCATCTTCTAGGCGTACAATACTATCTGATGGAAATCCATATCACAGTGGAGCATAGCGGTCCTGCAATCTTTGTCTAAATTGCCTTCACCCCATGAACAAACACCATCTCACTCGCCTTTGATCAACCACAAACTCTGGGGCGTACTTAGACAAACAAGTGAACTACAGGGCATATTCTTGCACCGTTATCTTCCTCTGCTTAAGATTCACGAACTCGGTTGTCTTCAACTCCCTCATTTCACGAGAAAGGCAGATCTAGAAAAGCAACGTGAAACACCTCCCAAGCGATAGGGCTTGCTCTGGTTGCCCTATTCCTCTCCTCCACTTTATCTAAACCATATGTGTACCTTCAACTAATATGAGGCCAACTCGGCACACTCAACTACCGATTCACCCCCATCCTGGGTGATCTTCACAATCTCGTTTGTGCAGTGCAAAACCTAATGCTATGATACCAAGTTGTCACGACCAGAACATAGGCTAGAATAGAGACACGGGACAAGGAACCCCTAGGGACTCCAAGTCGACCCATGGCATGAACATAACATCAAACTCAATCATAAAAACGGAAGAATTTACATGATAACCTTAGTAGAATTCTAAAATAAGCATATAATAAAAAATACACACGAATATGAAGTTGATTACATTCTATGTACGAAAAGCCTCCTAATGCGATGAGTTGATGGGACAAAGATCCAACTAACTCTCTAAAGTCTGATTACGAATACATAAGAAAGCATTAAAGCATGGTCACAGGGAGATGAGGGCTACCAACGAGATGTGGATGCCTTCTTTCTGAAAGTACGGCTAAGGGTGGGGCTAAGTCAAAGTATCGAGGCACGTATCATAAAATGATACAACATAGACAGATTATGCGGTCGATGCGTGAAATGTATCAAGTATGCAAGGTAAAGTAAAACGCTTAAATAAGTAAAAATCATTTAAAACATGCATAATATAAAATAAATAAGATAAGAATATGAAAGTAGGGCTTGCATGCTATTTCTTGAAATCATGGTATCGACATAACATAAAATCATAAGCCATGATTGATTGACCCAATTTAATCGATAATCATAAATAAAATTGAACATTTGGGTCAAACTTGCTCTATAACACACACACACACACACACACACATATATACATACATACATACATACATACATCATGAGTGATAAGCATGCATAGCGAAATCATGAGGAACAATGGGGAGACTCATCTTATAACCGACTCTACTGACGATAAGAGCACGTGGTCCCAGCTATCACACTCAAGTGGGTAGAGACTTCCAAAGCTTTGCCAGGGGTAAGGACGATACCATGATGTTGATATCAAGCTCGAGGCCTAATCGAGGCAGGGGATAGCTCACAAGGGAGGTCCCAAAGTATATACAATATATAAACCTACATTGACGCGTAGTTCGAAGGGAGGTCCCAAAGTATATATACAATATATATAAACCTACATTGACGCGTAGTTCTGAGGCATAGGGTGATCGACCCTTAGCCTATTCAGTGCTAGACACTACTTCTAAAATCATGCATATTCTCTCCATCGTTTTTCAATGAAGCTCACCATCGTCTAAGCTCAATAATCAAATAAATCTCAAATATGAAATTATATATATGAGAAGCTTTAGCTCAAGTCATACCACAAGCTGAAAAATAATTGGGAGTCTTCACTCAAAAACCATGTGGTAAGCTTAACTCGGGAAATCATATTTCATACTTGAACATGTGGGCATTGCCCAATACTTCAACATAGCTTGGAAATACTCAATTCACTTGAAGACATGATTATAACTATGGGTAACTTGAAAACATGTTTTTCATCAATAATATCTTATCATACTTGAACATTCATCATTAATCTCAACTTTCATGAATTTCTCATAAATGGGCATTTTGATTTATAAAGCTTGAAATATGATTTTAATTGAAAACCATATAAAACTTGCCCATGAATCATAATTCAATCATAGAAACATATTTAAATCATACCCATGTAGAGAATTAGGAATTTCATGCCTTGGGTTAAAACCCCATAGAATCAACATAGGAATTTCCATGATTTAGAGAGAGATTGCGCATGGGTGTGAACGGATTCACCCATTCATAACCCTACATACCTGGGGAAGATCTGATTTTACCATTCCATGATTGCCCAATGAAATATTGAAGAAAACTTGAAGGAAAATGAACTTGATCACCTCCCTAGCTCTCTAAATTTGCATGCATGAGTAAGAATGGTTTAAAATAAACTTACCCCTCTTAAAACTCATCATTCATTTCTTAAAAAGACGTAGTTTAGGCCTTAGGATCATAGGAATTATGAAAAATCCCTTATTAAATTCGCAGAAAATAACTGACTACCAGTCCTCATGGGGGACTGGAAGAATCGTTCCCAAGGCCATGACTCGTGGCATCAGTCGTCGAGTGCACTGTCCAATAATTCATTTGGGGCTCTCCACAGGTTACCTATGGGTTGTTACTGGTGACCATGACTCATGGTTACCACTCATCACCTTCACTGCCCAAAATCTCACACCATAAGTAACCGACTGACCACGACTCATCCCACGAATCGTGGTGTCTAACCAAGACTCGTGATGACCAATCATAGGGTACACTTCCAAGTTTTCCTTCGCCTTCCCAAAGCCCTTGACCACGAATAACTCAATGAGTCGTGGTGACTGACCACGACTTGTGGTCAGGTCCGTGGGGACTTCCAATACCCAAAATTTCAACTCAAGCCTTGTACCTCACCACGAGTCTCTTCACGACTCATGGTCTACCCCACGGGTCACAGAACGACTCGTTATGTGACCTTGTTCCATATTTGCAGTTTTCTCCGTTTCAACTCCCGGTCTGATCTTTGGGCTTTCGGGGTATTACACGACTGGACCTACGACCTATAGTAGGATTGTACAGGTCGTACCTGCTTCTCGTAAATCCTTGGCTGCTACATATTTGTCTAAGTGTTGCCGGGCTGGTACGACTCGTATCGCAGTCCTACGAGTCGTACAATGCATCCGTGACTTGACCTTGAGAACTCTAACATCTTCTAAAGTTTTCCACGAGTGTTGTGGTAAGCCTCATACCTTACTCCTACGACTCATACTGTTTGTTGTGTCTGAAGTTCTGTCAAGTCTTGAGTAATTACTTGAAGTTCACCATGGCTCATGGTATGGGTCGTATGTGCATGCTATGATCTGTGAGTCCATCTGTACCAAGAGACTGCCTTTGTGAAAATTTCTATGAACAATTCCACGACTTCAGTTATGGCTCGTACCATCCTGGTACCGCTTGTATTGAGTGTCGTATGTTGCCTCCCTCTTATTCCAACCTTCTAACTTTCACCATGATTCTTAGTACGGCTCGTTCAATCAAGGTATGGCTCGTACTGAGAATTGTACTTGGTTGATTTCTGCATTTTTAGGCTTATTTTGCATTTTTTTTCTCCAACACTTATTTTTCCTGAAATCAAAGTAAACGTGCCTCATATCCATATAAACATACCTAAGTCCATGCTATTTTCTCAATTTTAAGCATTGAAAGTGTTATGAACTCACAGTACATCAACACCCTCAACTTAAGACTTTTGCATGTCCTCAGGCAAAGAAAATAAAAACTAAACATGACGCTTAACTAGAAAGTAAGCCTACGATACTACAGCCAACATCAACTAAAACTTGCACTATAAACTCAAATAGCTTCTGACCTTTTTCCCCATGAACCAAATCATCACATGCATATCAAGTAACCACAAAACATGATAAACAAGGATCAAGATATGTCATGTAGCTATTAATTGATAGTCAAGTCATCATCAATATTTTTCACACAGAAAACTGGTAGAGTTAAACACAAACTATGTACCCTCACAACAAATGAAGTCCCCCACTCACGAATATAGTAAAATATGACACATGGGACAGAACAAGTAAGACTCTCACTCTCACAATGAAGTTTCAAATACTGTATATCGAATACCATAGGCTTGCCTTTATTTTCTCTACTTCGGTTTGTCAGATGGTCAGGCTAGGATCACTATAGGACTTGCTTTAGCTCGTAATGTAGGCTTTCAGATTGGGTATGGTAGATATGGGATTTTTTGAGTGACTAAACCCCTCCTTGGAACTAAATACATGTGGTTCCATTCTTTTACTTTTTCACCCTTTTACTTCTTTCACTTTTCCCTCCCTTTTCACCCTTTTTTGTACACTAGTATGAATGTGGTGTGTTCTCAAACTTTTATGCATCTTTCTCTTTTTGTATTTTGTTTTTCAATTTTTTTCTTTTTCTTTTGTCACACCACATCTCATTTTTCACCTTTTTCTTTTCTCTTTCTTTTTCACCTTCCCATTATTTATGCACCCCTACTCTAGCCATCCTCAACTTAGACATTTTTCCTATGTTAAGGTTCACAATGTCCAAGGAGGGACCAGGGCCAAAACAGGTTTATTATAAAAAAAAGGTACGATTAATTGGTTAATTAAAGAAAAATGGTCTATTTGAGACTCAAAATTGGGATCAAGGGAATCATATCATTTTGGTAGGGTCATTTAAGCTAAAAATTGGCTAAACAAAAGTGGCCTATGATCCTTTCCTAACCAACCATCCTAAAACCTATTTAAAGACCAACCGGGCAAGTTCTAGATCCTCTACAAAGTATTCAACTAGGTATTAAACCTCATTCACTTATGGTACATGTCTTGCATTCACTCTACCTATCCGGTTTATACATTGCTAACAAAAACTATACATGCTAATATACTAAATGACATAAAAAGATCCACAGAAATCATGCTTTGCAATCACAAGTATATAGCTAATCATCAAAATATTTTAAATAGGGTCAATTTTTACAAATTCAAAACTAGTGAAATTTATTACTGAGTACTCCTAAGCTACTTCCTATTAAACAAAAATCACAAAAAAAAATCCTAAACATGTCGGTTTTACTAGATAGCATGCCTGAGGGAAAAGAAACACGACAAGAAAATCCCTCGAATGAATCAAAATCCCAAAAAATACAAGTACACCCTCCCCTTTTAAAAAGCATGATTCGTTCCCGAAGCATAGAATGTAAAGCAGAGGGAAGGGAACATATCTGCGATGCACTAAGCACTCCTGTCATCCTGCGGAAGAGGTACCTCAACTGCAATCGTGGTGCTGGCGGTGGACGACACACTCACTAGTGTATCAATAGGGGGAGTGGATACCCCCTCAGTAGTAATGGTCGTCTCTACGACCTCTGGAATCATCGGGGCTGAATGTGGCTCACCTGAAGGATCCCTACCACTCGCAAGCTCTATTTGGGCCGTGGTGGAGCTACTCGCTCCTCTAGCTCTCTCAAGCAGCTCCGACTGATGCACATTGTGAGTCTGTTGACTCTCTACTCTTGCCCGCTTGCGCTCTATCTTCCTCTTCTTCTTTGGGGTCTCGTCTCCAACATCCTTAGAGACCCTCTTTTTTCATTTTTCCTTGTCAATTCCTGTAGGCTCCCAATAAGCCGCCAGGTTAAGCTCCTCGTCAATACCAGCATCGAGGTTAGGAAGAGTGGGGGCTGTTGTGATCGCTAGATTTCGTGATGACAGCTCAGTTACTTGGCTCCAAAGAGCCCCTAACTCCTCATAGAGGTTGCCTGTGTTAGTCTGCTCAGCCATACGCATGTTGAATTTGGTCTCAAAACCATCTAGTCTAGCGTGTAGGGCAGGTGCAGCTATCTCAGTCTCAACCTTTACCCAAGGCTTGACGTTCTCCATCATTGACTGAGCCTTCTTCTCAGCTACAGTCAGTCTCTTGGCCAGCTTTTGGAAAAATTCCTGAGGCAGTGCATGTACCCGACTGGAGTCTGGCTCGAAAGGCTCATAGGTGGTGCGACGGAGGTTCTAAGAGCTGCATCTGAATGACCACCATCTATAGTCGGTGTCTCACCTTGCTCCTATAAAGTGAGGGCATTCACCTGTGCGCCCCCAACTATTTGTAATAGTAGGAATGTGGTGGAAAGTCGGGCTGACTTACTGGTTTCATCTCATCCCCGATTAGACCAATATCAGCGAGCTGCTGTCTTCTGATCAGGTGCTCCTCACCACAACGCACCTTGATGCCCGCCTCTGTGCACAATCTGAAATGAGACTCGAGAATGGGATGGTAGTGCTCAATCCCATAGCCTCATCCCGCATCTCATTTGAAATGACCCTCTGGATATTGATGGGGTATGATACAAGCCACCAAAGTTGCTCTGTCTGCGCTGAGGGTGTTATCATTTACAGTCGGGGTCAACCGGTGCCGCACTAACGTCTAATAAGATTTTGCTATGAAATTCAGAGAGTTCTTTGTGCGCTGCTTGTGCTAGTTACCTATGATAACATCCAAACTACACTCCTCTTTTACTAAAGAGCGTAAATGATCGTTGTATCAAAACAAATATCCTGACGGATGTTGGGGTCGAATCCCACAGATAATTGAGTCGACAATTCAAGAGTTATAAACTAATTCAAACTAGAACGCATAATTGTTCAACATTTAAAAAGTAAAATTAGGGGAAAATTAAAAAAAATAACTATCTAATTCTAAACTAAGACTAATTGGGGGAAACTCCAATTGAAGCAATCACAAGTGATATGGCTAGAGGCATTCTACATATGAGATCACAACTAAATTGGGAACTTCTTCAATGCCTTAGACTCATAATTAGAATAGATAGCAGTGGATAACACATTCTCTAGTTTTTCAACCATAAGAATGTTTATTCCTTAGGTTCTTTCTAACCCCAAAGCCAATTCAAGTAATTAACCACACAAGCTTGAGGAAGGACTAGCTATTTCTAGCCTTGACCTTTAATGGAGTGAAAATGTGGGTTTTAACTATCTCTAGCTTAATTCCACACACAAACACTCCAATTCCTCACTATTATCTTCTCACCCATTTTTCACCTCTCTCTCAAGCAAAAGCAAGAAAAGTAAAGAACAATTCATGTTTGCAAACCATCAATTTTAGCAATTATCACTTCGGAGAAGATAATAGATCTGCAATTTCAATAGGAATCCAAGAGAAATTTATCAAAACCCAATCAAATTAATAAACCCACCATGAATGTACCTCTAGCTAGCAAATTAGTCAAGCATATTTAAAGGTATAGAGAAGATACCAAGAGTATTCCTCTCACATTCATCACATTAGCTTTACAAATTTGCTTCACAAGCTCTTACAACAATGGTGGAATTCCCCTAATTTGGGTTAAAGAAAAAAGAGAAGAAAAAGTTCTATATAACTCTTTAAATCTATGGTGAGAGCATTCTACCAAAACTTCTATGAATAAGATAAAGTCTAGATGAATGAATTGTTGAATGAATGAATGGTGTACAATGAATGTTATGTAAATATTTGTACTTTCTTGTGTACAGCTTTTCCCAAATTTCCTTGAGGCTTTTAAATGCTTTGGAGACCTTTCTAGACCTTTTTACCCTTCATTAGACGGCCTCACCTGCGAAGCACCGGCATTTAGCCAGTGCCAATCCGCTGAGCACCGGTTGTTCATCGCACAAAATAGGCAACGAGCAGTGACCACCGGTGGTTCAACCGATGTTTATCTGCTGCCAAACCACCAATCGCTGGTTGGGTCGCCAGTCTGGGTAGTAACTTTGACATTTTTCCCATGTTTCGCCCTTCCGGCTCCACATTTTTGCAATTCAAAGCACGTCCCTGCACCTCTTCTTGAGCTCAAATCTTCCATTATCTTTGGCTCCTCTCCTTCATTTGCTAACTCATCAAATTTCATATCAAACTTCATGTGTTTTGCTCGATTTCATGCTTTCTCCATTCACATGAATTACCTATAAAGAATCAAAGAGAAAGAGCATAAAAATCCACATAAACAACTCAAAAAATAAGCAAAAACTCATGCTTAGGAGCCTAATGAGTTGGTAAATTTTTAACTCATCAAAACCCCCAAACTTGAACCATTATTTGTCCTCAAGTAATGAAATTCTTTATAGTTGAGAAAATAAAAAACATGCTATATCTAAGTTTTTGCATCAAGGGCCAATCAAGACATTCTTTTATAAAAGGACATTGCTAAAGCTTAGAGAACTACGGTAGTTATACACAAAATCATCAATCCTCAAGATAACTCAATATTATACACCAACTCAAGAAAAAGAAAAGATTCAAACCATGTTGCACAAGCTTCAATAGGCGACCACAATCATTAAGCATATCTTGCATGCATTCCTTCCATTCAAACAAGGGGCGTAGTTCATCAAAACAAGTTTAAAGAGCATTTCAAGTCATTGACAATTCATATTCAAAGCTTGCTTTAAAGTTCGTCACATGCTTGTCTCCTTCATACCTCTCTTTTGAAAACAATTTTAATCATATGCCCTAAGGAAGTGATGCCACTCATAAGAAGAGAGAATCCCAAAATATTTTTTTTAGCATGTCACACGTAGGGATTATAAGATAAGACAAAGGCGCTCACTCTCATAAAGAAATTCAAGTGCATACAAATTGGCTCATAGGCATGCCCTTCATGTATATCGCCACTAATGTAGTATTTCTACACACAAAATCAATTAGGACTTGCGGGTCATAATGAAGGCTAGGGATAAGGGTAGGATAAATGTTTAGCTTTAATTACTAATGCCTCCTAATGTCTTTACAAATGCTTGTAACATCCCATCATCTTATTAAGATCACTCCACCTTATTTCTCCTTGTTTATTGTCTTCATCTTTTGTGTAACACAAGACACCCTTATAACATCTATGAATTTCACATTTAGCCTTATATATGCAAGAGATAGAACCTTTTTACTATTCTTTTTCTTTTTATGATTCGAGGTCTTCCAACCCATCGATTCATTCATCTCATCACAATTTTGGTGCTACCTCACATTGAAGCTCTCATTTTCCCCCCTATTCTTGCAAACTCTCAAATTTAGGCTTTTGCCTCATTTCATATTCATTTTCTTATCGCTTCCCATTTCATGGGCTTCAAGCCCCATTTTTCATTGTTTCATTACTAGCAAGTAGGGAGGATGGGTGTCAAAGAGAAGGATTAAAAATGGTTCTTAGACTTGTAATGTGGTTTCCAAGAAAAGGTCCAAGGCTCAAATGTTGGCTATCAAAGATTAATGTTCAAGGAGGTCATTTTGGGTGAAGTGACTAAGAGAAGAGGGCCTAAGATCATATTCTAAGTGCAGCCCCATCTAATTATTTCGCATTGAATCACACTTAGGGAAAGTTCTCAACAATCATGCATATACAAGAATTAAGCCAAAAGCCTCACCACACAAGGCATCACAATCCAAGGAGTTCACAGACTTCCTTCATCACATTAAGAGAATGAATTTTAACAAGATAGTTACGAATCAACAAGCCAAGCAAGAAATGTATAATTCATGACAAGAGAGTGCTCAATTTTCACATTTGAATTTCCTCCTTTTCTTTTCAACACTCATGCACAATGCCAAGCAATAAATTTTGGTGGTACCTCATCCAAACAAGTGCACAAAGACTCAACAAGACTCTAAACTTGACATTTTTTCTTAAGAAAGTCGCCTCTCAATCTATCATCGAGAAGTGCCAATCCGGTTCGACAACAAAAATAAAAGACAAAGAAATTGCTCCTTGGGAAAGAACTGTAGTATAAATAAAATCCTTAGAGTTAAATCAAAAACTACTATCTACAAAAAAGATACTACTAACAAGTAATGATGATTTTCCCTTAAAAATGATGTCACCCAATCTATCATAGGGCCATATCGTACATCACTTAATAAGGGGTTACTCAGACTTCACCCCTAACAAAAATAATGCATTGTCCTCAATGCCTAAGGTTAAACAAAATAAGGAAGGAATGGGTGAGAGAACTTCCTGATACGATGGAGGCATCCGTTTTGCACACATGCTCTCCTTTTTATTCTTTCACTATTTGCCATGTTCCACATCTGTTCCACTCCTGCACAATCAAAGACAACACAAATGTAAAGAAAAACAAAATAAAAGAAAAGAGTAAAAAGAAAAAGTAAAAGCACTTGGGTTGCCTCCCAAGAAGCACCTTAGTTAACCTCATGGATCGATGACTTCAACTTCACCATTTTTCTCTCCACTTTGAGATTTTGGATCGCACCCCTAGTTTATTGTCCATTCCCCTATTTCGCTTGAGGTGTGGTGGTGTAAGCATGTAGGTGCCAAGCAATGGATGTTGCATCTTGTATTCCTTGGCCCTTAAAGAAGGGATGTTCTTTGACCTTGTTGACATGGTATACTCTAAAATAAAGCCACCTTGATCGTCCTCCTCAACTTCCTCCATTGACTTGGTTTCCTTAGTTTTCATTTGTCAACCAAGTTCAATGTTGAAGAATAATAAGAGGGTGGTTTAAGTCGCTCCCTTTTAAGAATGTTTCTTGCTTGAAAACCTCCTTTTCAAGTGCACTAGAGTCTTTGAGCATGATTTGTTGGATTTCATTTGGAGACTCTATTGACACTTCTTCAACCTTGGCATCTTGCATTTTTGCAATGTTGGTTGGTTGGCACACCTCTATGACTTCTTCAAATTTCACCTTGACTCCTTCTTCATCATCATTTTGAGCTTCCTCCCATGAGTCAAGTTGAGCTATGCCCCATTATTCACTTCTTCTTGTTATGCTCCTCAATGTCTCCTCGACTTCTTCTTGTAGAGATTTATAGCTTTCTTCTTGAGGAGTTGATGATTCCATGGACATGTAGGGATTGACATTCTTTTTCGCATTAGACTCCCGCTCCAGAAAAGTTTAGAGCATGGATTCCATGCACCCATATGTATTTCTCTTTCCCCCCACTTTCCATGGCTTCATTTCTATCAAGCTTAGGAGCACAACTTCTGTCATAGCCACTATAGCGAGAAGTGACCCCAATTGGGCATTCATCCCAATATCTCCCATGACTACCATGTGATGTGTATCTATACCCATCATAGGAAGGAGAAGGTGCACTCATCTCCCTTCTAGGGGCATATTTGCAATCTTGCCAATAGTGTTGTCCTCTGTAATAGGGACATGGGTCATCATAATAAGGGTTGCAACCAACAAACCCCCTTCCAATCCATGATTCCATCATACAACTATAAAAGAAACAAAACAAGATGTAAAAAAATGCAAAACTAGTTCGAATCAATAAATAACTAATGGCTTATCACAACTCAATTCCCTGGCAACGGCGCCATTTTTTATAACGTCCAAAATACACTCTTCATTACGAAAGAGCGTAAATGGCCGTTATATCAAAATAAATATCCCAATGGATGTCGGGACCGAATCCTACAGAGACTAACAAGTGATATGCGCAAGTGTTGCTTGAAAAATTGAAATTAGTTCGCACCACTCAAAAGAAAACAATGCAATAAATATTTTGGGGAGACTTGATGCTAACAATATGGTATAGATTCTAACTCAGCTAATTAGAATAGAAAATAACCAAAGTTGTAGACAATAATGAGAGGGACTAGAGTTGTGGTGTAGATGATGTACTAATTAAACAAGGCTACGCTAGATCATCTCATCATTTCAAATTATATAAATAACTCTGGATAGGTGGGCATTCTATGTTTTTCAACCTCATAAATACCTCTTTCTAGACTTCATTCAAATCACTAGACACAATTAAATCAGCCCAATCAAGTTTGGATTAATAGATGCACTAATCTCTAGCTATCAGCTACTAATTAGGAATGAGAATATGGGTTTAGGCTATGTCTATCCCAACTCCACAACATCACATCCATTTTTTCCATTAAATTCTCTCTCATTACTCAATTCTTCTCCTTTAAGCAGAAATCAAGTAAGAAAAGTAGACCCATATCTGCAACTATGGATCATCAATTATAAATTGGAGAGAACTTAACAGATTACATTAATTAAGCAATATTGAGATGAATCTAGCAATACCCAATCTAATTAAGCACTCATCGCCACACACCTCTAGTTGATGATTTAGCTACTCATCGTTAAGAAACTAAAGAGAATATTCAAAAATAAACTCATTGATTTCAACAATAAGAGTAGTAAAATCAAATTCAAAAATATGTCTTGAACAATGACGGTACTTTGCTAAAGAAGAAGATGAAGAAAATAAAAACAATATTTAACAATTTCCACCAATAAAATTCTACTTTCTTCCTCAGCAAAAAGAATGTCTCTAAAAAGATAAAGTTAATATCTGATATGTACATAGTACTTCCTTCTAGAATATATCTAAAGATAGGGAAACCAATCCCCTCTTTTACAGTGTTGGACACATTTTCCCCTGCTCAGGCATTTTGGTACTTGTGGAAGTACTGGCAGTTCACCATTTACATTCTGCAAACCGCCGTCTATCATCTATTGCTCCTTCAGTGATTTCCAGTCTCCTTTAGCGGGACCTTCGGCGATTCGTCGGCCTCTAACCACATTACGCCAATTTGCTTCTCTTTGATCCAAAAGTTCAGGTGCCAGTAGGTGAGTTAATCGGCGAGTCACCGGTTGATGTCTGTGACCGCCGATTGCTTTAGTTCCTTAAGGAAGTGATCATCTGCATTTGTTCGGTGTTTCATCGATGTTCTTTGGTGAAGCACCAGTTTTCACCTGATTTCCTTCTTTTTACTCCACTTATTGCTCTTTTTCTTCAAATTAGAGATCTGCACACACAAAGGCAAAAAGGGCATAAAATTCATCTAAATGACTTGAAAACTAAGCTAAATCTCATCAGTCACAGAGTTTCCAGCAAGCAACATGTGAAGTATATGTATGGGATTATTGGTATTATTAGTTTCAAACCCTTAAGTCTGTAAGTCTGTGGTTTATTTGTGTAGTATCAAGTTGTAGAATGAAATTTGGCAAAAGTTTATCGCAAACTTCTTTCTTAACATTCTCTGAAATTTGGGTCAGATTCTTGGAGCTTTTCTCCCAATATGTAAAGAATTAGGGGCCCATGACCTATCAAATTAAAGGTCAATGAGTTTAGTTTCCAACGCATTAAATCGTTCATGAATTTGACTTCATAATAGAGATATACTTGCATTTTTGCGAGACCGTGCAAGAAGGCACATCAAAAGTGGCTAAGGTGGTGGAGGACTACTTAAGCCCCTTTGGTTGGTTGTTGGTCATCCAAATAAATTCTCCAGCAACTCTCTTTGTAATAAACCTCTATCAAGGTATCTCCATGGTCTTTTATGGGTTTTGGGGCTAGAAGTCATAAGTCCAAGTGATTTTGGTGTCGGAGAGTTAGATTCTTCGAGTAGATCACATTGTTGAGTTGCCTTTCCGGTAGTTTGGTGACTGCTTCGAGTTTCTGGTTGGTAAATTCTTGTTTTTTGTTGGTTCTTAATATGTTTAGGATGGTAAAGGAGTTTTTGATGTTGGTAGGTTATTATTTATAGATTTCTTATCGCCGAATCCATAAAGAACTAGTCGGTAACTTTGTTTTTGTGTTGTTTCTCTTGTCGGATCTTCTAGCAGTGTGTTGGTGGTTGGTTTGATGCTTTTAGGAAGTATATTGGTGTTCTTGGGGAGTGGAGGTTCGGTAAGCTTGGTTTTATCGATGTCCAAGGTATATTTAGGCCATTTCTTTCCTTTTTCGGCATGATTTTCATAGACTTGTGCGAGTGTTATTATCGTTCCTGTGAGCTATCTCGTGAAGCCTTGAATTCATGCTAGGTGAACCCTTGGTTAAGCTACTATTTTTGTGGTGTTGTGTGATGATATTGTCAAAAGGTCGGGTTAGACTCGTGTGTCAGTGGACACGCCATCGAGTCGAGCAACCCTTAGAATTGATTTGTGTAATGGGTGTCGATTGATGACGTCGTGAGTCAGTTAGGAGCTATTTAGTGTCTTTACTTGTGAATGTTTGTGATTATGATTGTATGTTCTAATTGAGTCCTTAGGGTTCATGGATACCCGACGAATGAAAGTGTTTCCAGTTGAGTGGTTGATCCCAAGGAGTGAAATGACCTACGTGGTTGAGGATGATTTCCTCCATATTGTCGAATCGAGACATGATTCAGGAGTAGTTTGGTATGTCTGAGCCTTCCTGGGATTGCGTTGGTTCTCCCGGATGGATTGAGGTAACTAACTGCGTAGATGAGAGATGGTCCGATAGTGCCTGATTGATGACACGGTTAATTTGTGTTGTCTTTATATTTATTGTGTTGTCTTTATATTTATTGGTTATGTTATATGGTTGTTTGGAGCTTCCTATATGTCCTAGGTATGTGCTCTGCCAAGTTATGTTTCTGAGGTTGTCGCTCTATCTTTTGTCAGCTGTCTATTATCTTTGAACTTTTGTCTTATTTTTGCCTTTCATACTCGATACATCGTGTGCTTACACCCTAGTCAGGTGCTGCATTCATATCTTCAAGTCCTTACCATCAGGTTGATCGAGGTCCCCGAGGTTGAGTTGAGTTCCATACGGGTATGGTAAGCTCCATCTTGTTTGGAGATACCTCTTTGTGATTTGGTATACATATTGGGTAGGTCGGGGCTTTGTCTTGATCAGTATAAATTGTTAAATTCTTTAGAGGCTTATAGATAGTACCTGTTGGGTTGTAAATGTTGTAGTAGGTCATGCGAGCCCTTGTATGTGCCTTTTGGCTGTGTGCAGTTATGAAGACCCTAGTAGCATAATACCTACTTGCTATGTTTTGTTGATTACTATTGTTAGTATGTTGTTATTATGTCTGTCAATTCTAGCTTGTTGTGGTTAGTCTAGTGGTAGGGTGTGCTCGATTAGGTATGGCATAGGGTTCCAGTCATACCCCTCCGGCTTTAGGATCTGACAGACTTGGTATTAGAGCAATTCGTATCCTAGGGAGTTTACAAGTCGTGTCTAGTAAAGTCTTGTTTATGTATGCGTTGCAGTGTACTTATAGACAAGAGGCTACAGGGAATTTAAGATGGTAACTCTTCTTTCTGAATCAAATCGTGCGCTAAGTATGAAGTTATAGGAGTTGGGTCTAGACTTACATTTGTTAAATTATGCAGGGATGCCTGTAGCTCGGAGAACAACGGTCGGACAATAGCTAGATATTGCAACAGGTTAAGGTATTAGCAGGGTACACCCTATAGAGACCCCGTCTAAGGCCCAGGATGAGGTAGTCACTTATCACCAGAATCGATACCCCCAACTAGAGATGTTCCAAGGGTTGAACAGATCCCGAGAGTTGCAGCACCTACGGCACCTCCCTCAGTTGCGACAGATTAGGAGTTGAGGGCTATGATACAGTTGTTGGCCAGTGTAGTGGTGGGACAGCTATAGGTTGGGGAACAATCAAGTGTATGGTTTGGAAAGCGAGTGGGGAGTTCCAGGACTCAAGAGTCATAGCTTTGAATCCTCTAGAGTTCTCTAGGACATAGGTAAATGAGGACCCGCAGGAATTTGTGGATCAGTTGTATTACATCGTCCAAGTTATGCATGATACTTCCATTGAGGATGCAGAGTTGGTGGTGTTTAGATTGCACGAGGTGGCGGTGTTGTGGTATGAAGGTTGGGAGTGCTCGAGAGGTCAAGATGCACCTCCGATCAAGTGGGTTGATTTTGCTGACTCATTTCTAGATTAGTATCTACCTTTGGAGGTTCAGGATGATAGGGCGGATTAGTTTTTATACTTAGAGTATGGAGATATGAGTGTGCGGGATTATGGACTTCGATTTGATTTGTTGGTCCGATATGCTCTTTCTTTTGTTAGCACCATTCAATCCAGGATACATCTTATTGTAAACGCGTTGCTTCCAGAGTATGTATAGTATTGAGGGTTGCTACTATGCAGGTGGGTGCAAGCATAACACGTATACAGGCATTGGTGCAGAGTTTGGAGGATGATAATTTAAAGCGGCTAGAGCGGGAGCAGACTTAGAGGGAGCAATGAAAGAGAATGAGGCATGCGGACTTCCAGAGTGGATCATGGGTTAGTTCTAGGCCACAGTACTAGGGGGAGCTATCTGGAATCTGATACCAGCAGCATCAGGTGGAGAACCTATTTATGGTACCCTAGTGGAGTTAGGACTGTGACAGTCTAGAGGGTCGTCAATACTGTTTTGTAGAGTGTGTGGTAGGAAGAACATAGGTAGGTGCAGAAGGGAGCCGATTATTTGATTTACTTATGGTGGTGAGGGTCACAAGTTCATGGATTATCCTATTTGAGGATAGAGTGGCACGGCAGACCGACCAGGTCTGTGGCAGGGTCGTCTGCACCAACAGGTCCGAGTGGACCAGGGGCACAATTGGGCTAAGGGCAAGGTAGAGGCGGAGCTTCCACTCTGTATTATGCTTATCCTCATCTATGTATCTACACATTGGATAGCCAGCAAGTCGCAGAGCCTCCAAAAGGCAACATGTCAAGTATATGTATGCTACTATTGACATTGTTTATGTCAGACCCTTAGTTCAGTAAGTTCATGGGTTAGTTGTGTCATATCAAATTCCCAAGCATGAATCGTGCGTGTTGTCAAACATTCGAGGCTGAATATTTCTAAGGGGGAAGGATGTAACATCCTGTATAGTTTAAGTGATGTCGTCCAAGCGCACGTGGTCGTCAAGTAATATAGAATTGTTAAGTCCAAATATCGTACCCACAGGGACTTTTCAATTTAATCGTTATAAGGTTGTTCTTTTGATTTCACTAATCTATGAAATAAATAAAATGGAGATTGATTTAAGAAAATTAAACTACTAAACTTCAAACGTAAATATGAAATAAAACTAATGCAAGCTTGATTATATTTCGATAATGATGACAAACTAGGGCAATGGCACTTGGTTGATTTCAGGTTGAGTTTTACAGATGTAATTAAACTAGCATAATTCTTCCTACAGTTGTTAGTTGCAAGTTACTATCCAATTTCTTGCCACTATCCCTAACATCCAAGAACTATCTCATGAACCCTAATGCTTATATCCATATGGTCGCAGGAGAACATGATATGACGATTATGCCTACTTGTATATTAACTAAACGGGGTTTGAAGGGTATATCCATATCCTCAACAACAACTTCTATCCTATCACCAATGGGTTCAAGGGTCTTTGAATTCCCGCTCTGTATTTATCTTTAACCCTTTCGATTCTCTTTTCCAAGTTCAATCAAAAGCCAACAAATTACTTACAAGGTGATCAATCTCATAAATAATAAATTAAAACAAATCAATACAAACAATTATAAAGAAGAATCAAAACTAAGTTTATTACGATTTCAAACAATCAACCATCCAGCACGGTCACAATCCTAGATTATAAGTTTAACCACTCATAGATAAGAGCAAAAACAAACAAGCAGTCATCATCATATGAAAATACGAAGTAAAGAAGAGAAAACCTAGTTGTAAAGCTTTGTCTTCCTTCCAAATGACTTACAAGCTTTCATTAACAAACTATGGAATGTAAAATGAATAGAGACTACTCTCTGGCATCTATAAACTCTTCAAAATGCCAAGAGATGCTTAACAAACGACCTAGGCCTCATATTTATAGATGATCCTTCAAAGGAGGCTTCTGCCCTCCAAGACTTGGCTTTAAAATCAGCGTTTTCACCCCGAAATAGCCTGGCGTGCCGCCCCATGTATCTCGCCATAGACTTGATCACATTTTTAGCAATTTCAGCTTCGGACAAGGCCTGGTGTGCCACCCTCTCTATCTCGCCAAGGTGTTCGTCAAATTTCTCCAAGTCTGGACACCTCTTGGCGCAAGGCGTCTCCTATCTCGCCAAGTTTGTGAATTAAAATTATCTGAAGTTTGAGGGCTAGTGCGGGGTGCCAGCCATAGCGCCAGAAAGAGATTTTATTCTCTAAAGTTTGGGACGTGGTGCGGGGGGCCAACCATAACACCAAACCCATTAGAATCTCAACTCTTCATCTCTTGCATCATTTTGAGCTCCTTTTGCTTAATTTCCTACTCAAATCAACTAAAATCATTTGTTAGCACATAAAACACA
>JACEIK010001000.1:27445-39555 GCA_018107945.1 Datura stramonium | reverse complement strand
CTAAAATCATGTTTCACCATCACACTTGACACCTCTATCGACTCATACTCAACTAACTAGCATGGAGCATATAGAGAGTGGTTTATCATCATACAATAATTCTCAACAAAGCACATAGAAAGATTTCACAATCAAGAACACACAACCTCTGTAAATGACTCCTCTTTTCATTACAAAGGGCCAACATGATTAAGTGTGACATATGCAACAAGTAGTATACCGAATTAGAGCTCTTGTGCCCCTCACGTTTAGTGATGTTACTGTCTCGACTTCATCAATATAAGACATGGAACAAGATAAGTAAGGCACATTCACTCTCACAAATGACGTAACGCACATATGCAACATACCATAGGCTTGTCCTTCATGTACGTTAAGACTACCTAATTGCTTCAAGAGATTAAAATCACAGGGACTTTTCTTAGTTGTAATGTCGCTAAGGGATGGGTAGGATTGATATTTCATTTTATGGTGACTACCACCCTAAGCACTTTTAAGACATATTTCACTTTTCGTGTCCACCACCTCTTTCCTTGCTTGTTCACCCCTCATCTACTCACCCTTGTCTTTTTTTTCATTCCCTATTTTTCACTACTTGACTGCTAGTTTTCTAATCATAGCATATTTAAGGATTTTGAAATTAAAGCTCTCTTTTTCATTTCCCTACCAGCAAGTAAACAACACAATTTTTATGGACACCCCCTTCTCTTAGTTTTCTTTTCTTACCATAATTTTTTCTTTTTCCCTTAAAATTATACTTCGGTAGGCCTTACTTTCAAGTCTCAAAATGCTTAAGACTACTTTGGATCAATAAGTATGAAGTCTCACAACAAGAGGGATTAAACTACTATTGATGCTAAGAAAGAATAAGGCTTTTAGGCTCAAAGGGGTTAACTAGGGAGAATGACTAGGAAGGTAAAACAATTATGGGAAAACATGGCTTTTCAAAGAAATGCCTTGATCATCTCTCGACTCCCTACCAACTAGTTATCCGGCATACACTAAGGCAAGTTCTAAATGCTATTCTATATACATACAAAGCAATCCACCTCACCTCTTATGGCAATAAGAATCTAATCAGTTTCTATAGCTACACATTCACACAATCATATGGAATGAAAAGTTAAATTCATAATGGAGCCCTAAGGATATGCTGAGTCAAACTAAAGAGATATGTGCGTCTCTCAAGGATTCTAACTTATGGAATCAAAATGACCACTCTATTTACTATAGCATAACAGCTAAGCAGAATATCAATAAGCATACAAGTAGATGATCTACGACTCAATCCTAAAAAAAATAAAATTGTGACAAAACTTCCCTTAAGACGATCGTCATCCATCTATCATAGGGGAATGTTATTACTCTACGATGACCCACAAAAATAAAAATTTACCCGGTTCAAAGGGCTCCCCTTCAAAAAATAATCGAGTCCATAAGAAAAACTGAAGGGTGGGTAAGACATTCCATTTTCAAAAATTATTTCAAACAACACATGATGGCTTACTCACCCTATACTACAACAACTCAAACCAAACGAAACAAAAATTTAAAAATTACCCTAAAATAAAGAAAATCAAACATAGCATAGTCAAGACGAACATAAGTCAAACATCTAGGCATCCAAAGTCAACATCATCATACTATCTATTACAACCTATGATCTACGAATCATCAAGCTACTGCTACTAGAAGTATAAAGATGCTACTACCTACAAATATAGAAATTAAAGAACAATAGGAATCTAACTTTCCTCCACCCCACACTTAAAAAGGTGCACTATCCTCAGTGCACACACAATCACATCATAAAGAGAGAGAAAAGAAACTTCCTGGTCGCTAAGCATCACCCAGCATGAAAACCTATAGCATCATCATCCTCCTCTATGTCTATATCATCAATGCCATTAGTTAGGACAGTAGCCTCATCAACATCAATCATCTTCTCAAAAGACAGCCCACTCTGCACATCAACGCGGCACTCTCTATGAAGGGGTACTAAGCCTCTAAAGCCGACGTCTCCTTTGCAATGGCTGGTCGGCCTCCTATCTGTAACTATAGCTCCATCATCCCAAACCTACGACCCTGCCAACTCTCATCTCGGGCCTGTCGATCAGCTATAGTAAGAGAGGGGCCTACGGAAGGGGAAATCTTCTTTACCTTTTTGGCGTCTATCATCTATCCGACTAAGTGTCCTACCAAAGGTAAAATAAGGTCTGCATCCTCCTCCTCGATACCTGCCTCCTTCAAGTACATGGTTAAGAGGCTGCTGTGACAATGTTACAATTGTCTCAAGATCTCCTCATATTGTGGTGAATCACAACACCAAAATTCATTGATATCCCCTTTATCAACATGTAAACCAAGACAATCTGATCGCGAGTCACCTCTATCAAATGTGTCCCCGGGAGAAAGACAGCACACACCAACTTCACCCATACATGTGCCTCCCTATTCAAATAGGAAAATGCAAGTGTAGAGTAGGTGCCACTTTAATCTGTCACGCCCCATATTGGGAGGCATGACTGGCACCTAGTGCCACATTGGGATCTGAACTAACGTAACTGGACTTGTGCACTCTTGGTGCATGACTGCAACTCAATTCAAGAAAACGGCGAGTTATATCTCGACTGTAACTACAGCCTCTGGCCGATAAGGCCACCTGCAAATAAAATAGCTAACCAACAACAATGCAACAACAGGGATCCTATGCGTAAAGACAAGACCACCATATTGTCTACTTATAACTGAATGAAAACAGGTAATCATAACTATACTATAGCTGACAAGGCTGCTAAATGATAGCTAAACTAGGCCCCACACGGTCATCACGCAAAATAAAACATACATAGGCCCCACACGGCCATCACGCAAAATAAAACATACATAGCCTCCCCACAGCTAACAACAAGCTAATAACTGGAAATCTGTAGCCTGCAAGCCTCTAGGAGTGGAATAATGATTGAGACAGGACCCTGACCTACCCATAAACTATACAACAAAAGAACAAACCTTTTCTAACTACCAACTCTAAAGGAAAGAAGCTGAATGAACTGCTGACTCCAGATGGTGGCTAAGAAGGTCCCGAACCACGTCTATCCGCACCTGTAGGCAGGTAATGCAGCACCCCAAGAAAGGGAGTCAGTACAATATATACCAAATATGCAAGGTACTAAAGTAATAACTGAATGAAAATTGAATAAGCTGAGGTAGTCAGGAAGGAGAGTAAGAATTTAACCTGAGAAATATTACCGTTTGAAATATCTAAATAACAAGTATACATATGCAAACAAGAACCTAACCGGGCCCCCATAAGCCTAGAAGGTACAAACAACATCGAATAACCTACCTGGGCCCCCATAAGCCCCAACAAGTACAAATAATGTACACTCCTGTTATCTGGATACTAAAGGTTCATAAGCATACTATAACTCAGTAATACTTATCCTCTAAAGCTGTATCCGAGCCTGATAGGCTCCTATAGATGTGTCTGTGTCTGAGACATCTGGGCTCCTGTAACTGGACCCCGAGCCTTGGCTCGACTGTGGGTCATAATGTAACTATTGTAATTGGATACGACACTCACAGCCTATTTGGTGTAACTCAAGACGACCCTCACGGCCTCAACCTGGTGGAACTCAATATGGCCCTCATAGCCTCAATCTAGTGTAACTCAGTAAGTCCCTCACGGCCTCAATCTGGTGGAACTCAATATGGCCCTCATGGCCTCAATCTGGTGTAACTCAGTACGGCCCTCATGACCTCAATTTGGTGTAACTCAGTACGGCCCTCATGACCTCAATCTGGTGGAACTCAATACAGCCCTCACGGCCTCAATCTGGTGTGATTCAATATGGCCCTCACAGCATTAATCTGGTATGACTCAATATGGCCCTCAGGTAATAGCATCGAACACCCAAACATCATAAGAAAAACCAATCTAGCTAGGGTTAACTCTGACGAGGGTTACTATATCATTGTTGTCATCTCAATTCTATTTATAGCAACTGACCACAATAGGTTTACTCTAAAGTACTATAGATAATTAAGTCGTACTAACTATATGACGAATGTAACTTGCCAAAAAGGATAGCCTTGCATAACTCGAGTGCTGACTTTCATTTAACTGGTGAGTTTCAACTTGTGACTGGCGGTTCTATCCAACTGCAGCCCTTATACTGAGAAAATAGGGCTAATTTCAATACTAAGTTCAGCAAATAATGATAAGTATTAACTATAACTCAACTCTGAATAACTCAGCGAGAACCCACAATTTCTCGAGAGTTCAAAAGGGATAAATGCTTACCTAATGCATGTGGCCATTTAGTATTCAATTTGGAGCAATTCTAACAACTTTTACTCGGCGGGGTTTCGGTACGCCGAGAGAATTTTTGAGAAATAACTCAGCAGATATGCTTCCCATAGGCTTAGGACTTGTTACCTGAAGTTAATTTGTGTTTGGACGGTGTTTAGTAGCGTAATTTGATAGAAATTTCATGAACCTTGCGTGCTTTATCTGCTTAAGTCATGGGTTTTGTTATATTTCAACTGAATGAAATGAACAAGACTTGTATATATATCTATTTCCTTTATGAATCATGAGGCCGACAACTTTAGTCATTAAATTAGTATAAATTATTATAAAGCCTTATCCAAGGTGTCACTAATGTTGCTTTCTATAGTCACCTATTACTCCTTGCCAAGTTCCCATGTGGATGAATCATTAACACCTAGCATTTATTTCATTATCTCCAGGTAGGATCTATATTACGTATACACATGGATATCGCGTATGTTCGAAAAATATTTTGCTAAAATATTAATAAAACATAATAATATTGAAAAATTTAACACATACAATAGTATATAATAGTTGGAAATAATTTTCATAAATAATGNATATAATAGTTGGAAATAATTTTCATAAATAATGAGGCATAAAATATATATATTTTTTAAATTCTAATTTAATCGGACGTCCTAGAACTTGCGGGGTGTTACATGATCCCTCACCCATCGGGCGGATGAGTGCTCACCGCACAAAGTGTGGCGGATGTCTCTGTATGGTGGCTTCTCCAACAAAATGAAGTATCTCAAAGGGTCTACTGCAGGTGTCTCTAAGAAAGCATTGAACCTCTTAGCTGTGAATCTCACTATTTGTCCTCTAAGCTTGAACTTTGTGTTATCTCTGAATGAGGTGTCCCAATTAGCGTAGAATTCCCTCACCAAGGTGAGGTTGTATATCTCCGGCTCATTGAAGATATAGCCAGCTCCCAATGCCCTTATCTTTTCCTAAATAGCCAAGAACTCCAATGCTAAGTGGCCATCATCTATCCAGTTCTCGGGGGCATACTTGACTTCTTTTTGAGTGTTAAACCAAGCAAGCCCATGAGGCTCAACTGATTTTGCTCCAAATCTCCTTGCGGGTCCTGCTTTGGGAGCCGAGGAACTAGCATCCGTCTTTCTTGGTCTACCCCTCTTTTGGCTTTTCTCGGCTACATTCACCTCCTTTCCTTTTGATGCCATTGTACCTGTCAAGAAGAAAAAATCAAGAACTTTACAAAATTAGTTTGTGAATCAAGTGGCTAACTAATTAAGTGTGGAAAGTGCAAAACTCACCCCACACTTGATTTGCTAGCGTATATGTGAGAATTTTTCAAATAGGATACTCAAGACTTCCCCCATCATCATCCAATCTCACAATCTACTTTTAATTCACTTACTCATACTACACCAAGTTCATGCATTTTTTTCAACTCTCCTCTAGCTTTTATCTTTTAATCAAGAATGCAAAATCTAAACTATCCCTCTCACTTTCCTTCTCTAATTCCCAATTCAAGTAATTTAATGTAATGGAGTAACAATATTCAATTCAATCAACCGATAATAACCATTTTACTACCATTCAACATGAATTAATCAATAATTTCACCAACTCAAGCAATTATCACATTCAAGGATTCAAAGTTTCATGTACTTTCTCTCTCTACAATCAATACACCTACCCACCAACATTCAAGAATTCAATTCACCTACCCCATCATTCCCTACAAGTTCAAATCACCATATTCAACCGAAAATCAAGCTACCCATTAAAGATAACATGCAATCATGAAAGAATTTAATACTTTAAGCTCATAAAACCCAAAACATGAAGTTCAAGATTTTCACCAACAATGGTGATTTTTGAGTTCTAAATCTTGAGGAAGAAGGGTGTGGAAACATGCTTGCACCATTAATCAAATAATAGAGAAGAAATATACTTACTTGAGTTGAAGATGAGAGCTTTACCAACTTGTTAGAGAAGACAACAATGGAGGGGAGAGGAGATGGGAGAGTTACGGCCTTAGGGAGAGGGAGAGAGAAAATTTTTTGCTTTTTTTTTGGTTTTTCAACTTTTTGAGGGAAAAAGGATGAATGATACTTTAAACAAAAAGTGTGGAATGGCTTTTATGTAATTTTAAGGTCTTTTGAGTCAATATTGACCAAAAAAAATTTGGCCATTTTTGCCTTGGTACGCCGCCCCTCCTATCTCACCACAAACTTAGAAAAAAAATTCTTTTGGAGATAGGGATGCCTGAAAAAAATTATTTCTTCTAGGATTTAACTCCTGGTGTCCATGCCAGGCGTCTCAACCCAGACTTACACTTTTTTATCTCAATGTCCCAGCTTATTCTTGCCTTTTATGCCCTGTTCGTCTCAACAAATCAAAAAAATAAAAAGCATACAAAATGTTAAAAAGGATGGGTTGCCTCCCACCAAGCGCCTTATTTAATATCGTGGCACGACATTCATGGGTTCTCTCCCACGCAGCACCTGATTTAATGTCATGGAACGACTATGGTCACCGTCACTCCTTTATTCGAGTGGACTTGTGGCCATACCACAGATCTGATAAACTATCATGTAGCACTTGTTTCACCATCAACTGATTACACCCTCCAGGTTCTCCCGTCGGCTTCATTTTGAAGTCCTCATAATAAGGTGGCATTCGTGTTGCTCTGAACATTTCGAACACTACCTCCTGACCATCTACTTTCATAGACATCTTTCCCGACTAAACATGTATAACTGCATCGGCGGTGGCAAAAAATCATCTATCCAAAAGGAGGGAAACTGTTGCATCTGCTTCATTGTCCAAGATTATAAAGTCCACAAGTAGGATGAAAGGTCCTACCTTAATCAAGACATATTTAATGATTTCTTCAGGATAGGCCAGAGACCGATCCGCAAGCTGCAACATCACTGTGGTAGGACGTGGTTCACCTAATTCCAATGTTCTGAATAGGGATGCCATCATTAAAATTGATGCTCGCACCCAGATCACATAAGGATAAACCAACTTCCTTGCTTCCAATAGTGATCGGAATAGTGAAATCCTTCACCTTTTTAGGAATTTCGTTCTTGATTTGGGAAATGCACTCTTCCATAAGAGCCATGATTTCAAACTCTGTATGCCTCCTCTTATTTGCCATGATATCCCTGAGATACTTGGTATACTTTGGAACTTCCTGCAAAAGCTCCATCAACGGAATATTCATATGAACCTGCTTCAACAACTCAAGAAACTTACCACAAGTTGTGTCCTCTGTCTTTTTCTTCAACCTTTGAGGAAATGGGGGAGGTGGTCTAGCTGCTGCAATTTTTGATTGTGAATTGCTAGACCCCCTTACCTCAGCCTTGGATTTCACTGTTTGTTTCTCATCAGCTTTTTCTTTGCTGGGGACAACCTCCCCCAACTCCTTACCACTACACAAGAAAATAGCAATTACATTTTCTTTGAGGTTCTTCTCAGTATTACCCGGGAGTTCCCCCTATGGTCTGTTGTTCTGCTGTAGAACCAATTGTCCCATTTTCCTTTCAAGCTCATGGATGGATTTCTGCATTTCATTTACCACTTGCATATACTGCACCATCCATTGCTTTATTGTATCCTCAAGAGAATTGCTCTGCTGCTGACCCTGTGGACTTTGATAAGTGTTTTGGAGCCTTTGGAAATTTTAATTCCCTCCCCATAGGGGATTTTCTCCATTCTGGTACCCCTGATTATAGCCATTACCTACAACACCTCCACCACGACTTTTTTGTCCCATAAAATATATAGACTCAGGATTAAGAGGACAACCTGAATAAGCGTGACCTTCACCATACGCCTCACATGATAGTGGTGGGATTTGTTCCTGTTATACCTGCTGCACTTGGCCTCCCACTGGTGTGGTAACCAACTTACTAATCACATTCACCAACTGGCTAATATCTGCACTGATTGCCGCTACACCATCTACCTCAAGCTTTTCCAGCACCTTTTGTCACACCCCAAACCCGGGGAGGCATGACTGGCACCTGGTGCCACCCCTGATATGAGAATACTCGACGCCCAAAATATAAAACAAAGACAAGAATATATGAGGTCCAACAACAATACAATCAGAATAAAATGATAGACTATAGCGGAAGCTGGCTCACCTAACCAACTAAGAAAAATAAATACAATGTGCCGTCGAGGCCAAAGAATGGAAGAACAACTATACAACATGGCCCACCTGTCATATAACAACATATTAAAACCACAACAATGTCTATGAGCCTCTATGAATACATGAGTAATCAAATGATCGGGACAGGGCCCTGAACTACCCTAAACTCAAACACCTGCCGACTCCGAAAGACCTGAAGTGCACCAGCTCACCTGAAACTCCACTCAACACCCAAGAACTCAATCTAACGGCCCACCATCACCTGCAGGCATGAATGAAGTGCCTCGACTAGGGCATCAGTACAATAGTGTACCGAGCATGAAAGGCAGAAACAACTAGAAGACATAGATTAGAGATCAACAGATATACCAAATATCGCAGAAGAAGAACTTAACTTAAGTAAACACATAAAACTACCTGGCCCCCATAAGCCTGGCAACTACAAGCAAACATACAAACAGAACCTACCTGGCCCCCATAGGTCCGGCAAGTCCAAAAAGTAAACAACAATACAACGTCACCTAGCTGACCCAGCTCACCTGTCATCGCCCCTAGACCTCTCAATAGCCTCAGCTAACACCAGCCAATATATAACATCCACTGCTATCAGATAACAAATAACACAAGCAACAACCACAATATAATGACAAACAAATCATAAGTAAACACCAGTTAATCAGCACCATCAATCAGGAACTGTCAGACACTCTCTTGGTTGCGCACAATTAGTGGAGCTCAATCCATATGGGAGAACCAATCGCGATCCCAGGAAGGCTCAGACATGTCGGAACACTCTCGAATCATGTCTCAACTCGACACTATGGAGGACATCATTCTAAACCCCGTAGGTCATTTCACTCCTTGGGCTTAACCCTTTAGCTGGAAACACTCTCGTGCGTTGGGTATCCACAAGCCACAAGGTACCTCGGGCTCGACCCCTAGCCGGAACAACTCTCGTGCATCGGGTATCCATAAGCCACAAGGCCTCAACCACAGCACACACACAATCAACAACAATAATAATACATGATCAAGCAGCCCACAAGCCACTCTACTCACCACTAACATCAAGGAACATGGCCAAACCAGCCCAAGTGTCACCACGGCTGTCACGTGCCATCGACACGATCGCCGATTCTAATATAAAAAAAGATCATTGCAGCCATCGACCTTAACCATTATAATACCTCATTCACTTTCCAATATAATCACCTAATCTTATTCACACTAACAGCCCATAACTTTCTACAAGAACCACACGCTTCACACACGACCTCTCGATACGAGCCTAACAATTTGCCATAGCTACAATTCTCCGCACTCAAGCCCGAGCCACCAACCAAACCAGCACCTTAAACACACCATTATCACCATATAAACATAAGAACAAGAGTTCAATAATATCAAAACACAAGCCATCACAAACAGCCAACACACACGTCAACACGGACGATAACGACTATGGAATTTATGTCGACAAAGGGAGGGACAAGCCTAAAATACCTTAGATTAAATCCTAGCCAAACTTGATCCTTCAACTCCATGAAATTACTGCCTAAATTCAGTCCAAGATTCTGCCAAAACGCAGCCAACACAACTCAACAATAAAAAAAGACAATGAAGCTTACCCGACAAGATTCATAGGAATTCGACTATAGAAACTCTGAGACAATAAGCTACTAAGAAGAAAACACCTATAACCAACCTTAACTACTAAAGAAAACCAAAGGAAGAAGTCATACCAACACTTCACCACGAAACATCCAACAACAGTCCAGAAAAAACACCAAACCACGGACTACACGCAATTTTCGACTTCCCGACGCCAAAATCATGTTAAGCCATGGATTCTAGCCCCAAAACCTAAAGGAAACCATGGAGAGAACTTGAGAGAGGTTTCACAAGAAATATAATCTGGAAAAATGAATTTGGATGACCAAAAACCAACCAAAGAGGCTTAACCTTCCACCGCCTTAGACCCTTGTGAGGTGCCTGCTTGCGCGATCTCGCGAAAACGTGAATATCTCTCTACTCCGAAGTCGGATTGACAAACGGTTTGATGCAATGGAAACTAGAATCATAGATATTTAATGTGATATGTCGCATACCCCATAACTCCTTATATATTAGGAGAAAAACTTCGATATATTTGACCTAAATTTCAAGGAATCTCAAGAAGAAGATTTTGCGATAACTTTTTTCGAATTTCGTTCCACAAATTGATCGACGTCTAATCTTAAATATGATCATAGAGTGATACAAATAACTCATAAAACTTCCTTCTTAGCCTATTATGTACTCTTAGTCCTATCTCAAAAGCACGATTTTATCGCTCAAATTATCCGAGGTATTACATTCTCCCCCCTTAGAAACATTCGTCCTCGAATATTGGACCACACGTATGACTCCAACTCAAGGACTGACACAGCACAACATCACATGACATATCCTCACATGAAAAGCCTACCACAAACAACTCCAAACAACAAAACCTTGCACCATGTCGAGGCTCGACACAATTATAACCATAATAAAAATAAGAATCTTACCTGCCTCCATGTCTAGCCACTGGCCGGCTATAATCCATCAAGTTACATGCATCCCTGCAAGAGTCAACAAACGTTAGTCTAGACCCGACTCCTGTGACATCTGACTTCTCGCACGATTTCGATCCAATAAAAAAGGGTAACAATCCTAAATGTCCTGTAGCCTCCTATTTATAAGTACACTGCATAATGCACACATAAACAAGACTCTACTAGACACGGCTTATAGACTCCCTAGGAGGAACTGCTCTGATACCAAGTCTGTCATACCCCAAACTAGGGGAGGCGTAAATGGCACCTGGTGCCACCCCTGATATGAGCATACTCGACGCCCAAAATATAAAACAAAGGCCATAACCGATAAGGTCCAACAACACAACAACTATACAATCAAAATAAAATGGTAGAATATAGGGGAAGCTAGCTCACCTGACCAACCAAGAAAAATAAATATAATGTGTCGTCGAGGCCAAAGAATGGAAGAACAACTATACAACATGGCCCACCTGCCCTATAACAACATACTAAAACCAAAGCAATGTCTATGAGCCTCTATGAATACATTATTGATCAAATGATCGGGACAGGGCCCCGAACTAACCTTAACTCAAACACCTGGCGACTCCGAAATACTTGAAGCGCAGCCACTCAGCTGGAACTCCACTCAACACCCAAGAACTCGATCTAACATGCCACTATCACCTGCAGGAATTAATGCAGCGCCCCGACTAGGGCTTCAGTACAATAGTGTACCGAGCATGAAAGGCAGAAACAACTGGAAGACATAGATTAGAGATCAATAAATATACCAAATATCGCAGAAGGAGAACTGAACTTAAGTAAACACATAAAACCTACCTAGCCCCCATAAGCCTGGCAAGTACAAGCAAATATACAAACAGAACCTACCTGGCCCCCATAGGCCCAGAAAGTCCAAAAGGTAAACAACAATACAACGGCACCTAGCTGACCCAGCTCACCTGTCATCACCTCTAGACCTCTCAATAGCCTCAGCTAACACCAGCAAACATCAAGCATCCACTGTGTTGACACCCAATTTTGACCTCCCTATGCCCTAATATGCTCC
>JACEIK010000999.1:297371-328147 GCA_018107945.1 Datura stramonium | reverse complement strand
ATATGATTCACCCTAGGGTGATGCACATATTTCCAATACCACCCTAGCCAGCTAAATCCAAGAAACCTCCGAATGTGCTGTCTTCGGGATGTCACACTCCCGAACTCTGAGCTGATGATACCCCGATCTGAGATCTATCTTTGAGAAACACTTGGAACCTTGAAGCTAGTCAACTAAATCATCAATCATGGGTAAAGGATACCTGTTCTTGACGGTGACTTTGTTCAATTGCCGATAATCAATGCACATGCGAAGAGAACCATCTTTCTTTTGGACAAAGAGAACTGGTGCACCCATGGGGACTTTCTCGGTCTAATGAAACCCTTATCTAACAGGTCCTTCAACTGCTCTTTTAACTCTTTTAGCTCGGCTAGATCCATTATGTAGGGAGGAATAGATATAGGCTGCGTGTCGGAAGGAGGCCAATACCAAAATCAATCTCCCACTCAGGAGGAACACCTGGTAAATCATCAAGGAAGGCCTCTGGATACTCACGCACTACTGGAACTTACTGGATAGTCGGGATCTCAGACTCAACATCTTTAACCCTAACTAGATGGTACACAACCCTTAGAAATCATCTTTCTGGCCTTAAGGTAGGAAATGAAATGACCTACAGGCACAATTGAACTACCCTTCCATTCTAAGACTGGCTCACCCGGAAATCTTAACTCTATTGCCCAGGTTCTATAATTAACTAAAGTTCATAGCATGCGAATAGCCAATCCATGTTAAGAACAACATCAAAATCGGTCATGGCTAACTCTATCAAATATGCTGAGGTGACCTTCTGAAGGATTGAGACTGGGAAACATCTATACACCTATCTAGATATAAGTGAGTCACCTACTGGAGTAGAAACTGAAAGGGTTCTGATAAGACTTCGGGACTGACTCCGGAGCTACTGGCCATATAAGCTGTCACAAAAGACAAGGTAGCCCCCGGATCTAACAAAGCATAAACATCAATATGAAAAAATCGTAACATACCAGTGACCACATATGGGGAGACCTCCTTCTCCTGGTGGGATGCTAAAGCATAGAATCCATTCTGGCACTGACCGCCAGTCGTGCTAGTCGATGCCCCCTAATGGGCTGAGCGTGCAGGAGGGGTTGCTGTGCTAGAAATTGGGCCTTGGCCCCCATCATGATCCTGTATCGGATCTGGAAAATCTCTAAGCATGTGTCCGGGCTTCCCACACTTGAAACATGCACCTAAACCTGCCAGACACTGGCCCGTGTGTCCTCGACCACACCTACGGCAAGTTGGGATGCTAGAATCTGCGGGTCTGCTGCTCTGACCCTTGGAGCCTGATGCTCGCCTTCTCTAGTCATACCTAGGCCTAGATGGCACACTCAATGCTGAAGATGCTGGAGCTGATGACCTCTGGTGAGTTTGCTGTCGATGCCCACCACCTGATCTCGGCTGGGAGAATCTATGGCCTCTTGGCCTCCCTCTCTCTCAAATATGTCGCCTCCATCTGCTGGGTGTACAACACTATCCGTGGGAAATCCATATCATGATAGAGCATAGCGGTCCTACAATCCTTGTCCAAATAGCCCGCTACTCCATGGACGAATCTACTCACCCGCACCCTCTGATCGACTACTAAATCCGGGGCATACTTTGATAGGCGAGTGAACTCAAGGGCATACTCTTGTACTGTCATTCTCCCTTGCTTCAAATTCACGAACTCAGCGGCCTTTAGCTCCCTCATTTAACGAGGGAAAAATGGGTCTAGGAATGCAACATGAAACTCTTCCCAAGTGACAGGGACCGGTCCAATGATCTTGCTATCCTTCCATTGGCGAAACCAGATGTGCGCGACCCCTTTCAAATGATATGAGGCCAACTCCTTGCAATCCATGCCATTCACCCCCATGATTTGGGTGATCTTAATAATCTCATCCAAAAACTCATACGGGTCTTCCTCTACCTTTGACTCGAGGAACTCCAGTAGGTTAATCCTCAAGAAGTCTGACTTGAGCCGCCGCTGCATTGCCATTTTATGGAATAGGCACAACAGCCTGCTGATTGACCTGAGCAGTCAAGGCCTGCGCAAGCATCTGAATAACGGCTCGGAACTCAGCATGGGCAGCTGGCTCCGATGCCTGGGGCTCCTAAACTGGTGGGGCTTGCTGATGCCCATTTCCATTGCCATCCTCGTGGCCTTCTCCATTTTTATTTCTTCTTCCGTTCATTCTTTGGGGAGCCATGATTCTGCAATCGAGAATAGCACGAATTAGAAGGATAGAAAAACTTTTCATCGCATGACATAGATAATTAAAGAAGGGAATATTTCCTAAACATCTTGTAGCCTCTTCGTCATAAGTGTGGCGTGCTTCACACCCATGAAAACGACTCTACTTAATGCAGCTTTCAGACACCCTAGGACACTTCAAACCTATAGCTCTGATACCAAGTTTGCCACGACCCGAACGGAGGCGCGAATCGTAACACGGGACAAGGAACCTCGAGAGGCCCCAAGTCGACTCATGTCATAAGTATACATCTAACTCGATTAATGAGATTGGAAAAATAAACAATATAATTAAACGGAAGACTAAACTTAAACATAACATCAGAAAACATAAATCTAAACCTGAGTTCTTACATATGTATGAGAGCCTCTAAACAAGACGAGCTGTTGGGAGAAGACCCCAACTAGCTCAAATAGCTGAAACTGAAATACATGAAGAGAATCTATTTAGACTAGTCCTCGGGAGATGAGGACTCACCCAAAAGAAGATGCTAACTCTAATAGGCTGACTACGAGCGGGCTGAACCTGAGGGTCGGGTCCTGTATCATGAAATGATACAACTTAGAGTATGCGTCAGTACGTGAAATGTACCGAGTATGCAAGAGAAGTAAAACCGCTATGTAATTAAAATCATTTAAAGACAATGCATTAGGTAAACATAAACAACAAGAATCTGAGAGTAGGGCTTGCATGCATTCTTTCTGAAATTATAATCTCTTCACAACCTAACATGACATAGCTTCATAACATCATGACTGAATCGATTGACTCAAAGCTAAATTCTGACATTTATAAGTAAAGATGAACATTGAGTCGAACCTACATTAAAACATGCATAAATATATAAATCTCATGAGTAATGAATTATGCATATCTGAAATCATGAGGAACAATAGGAGACTCGTCTTTTAACCGATATACCACTATAGAGCTTACGTGGTCCCAACTATCACACTCAAGTGGGTAGAGCCGTCCAAATCCTTGTCAGGGCTAGGGATGATACCATGATATCGATATCAAGCTCGTGGGACAATAGGGCCGGGGATAGCTCACAAGGGAGGTCCCAAGTAATGTATAATAGTATCAACCTACACTGGCGCATAGTTCTGAGGCATAGGGTGATCAACCCTTAACCTGCTTGGTGCTAGACACTACTCCCAAAAATATGCATATGATCTACATCATTTTATAACAAATCTAAACATCATCTATTGAAGAAGCTCAATAATTTAATATATTTCAAATATGAAATCATGCATATGAGAAGCTTTATCTCAAAACATACCATAAGCTGAAAATATAATCGGGAGTCTTCGCTCCAAAACCATGTGGTAAGCTATACATATGAAAGGCTTAAGCTCAAAACATACCACAAGATGAAAATATACTTGGGAGACTTTGCTCCAAAATCATGTGGTAAACTTAATTGGAAAAAATCATCATTCATACTTAAACATGTGGGCATTGCCCAAAGCTTTATCATGCTTGATAATACTCAATTCGTGTCGAAAACATCATTATAAACGTGGGTAGCTTTAAAATATGTTTTTCATCACAATATCTCATTATCGTCATATATTCATCATAAATATCATCTTTTATGAACATCTCATCAATGGGCTTTTAATTCATAACACTAGAAACATGATTTTTAAATTGAAAATATTATAAAAATTTCCCATGCTTCACCATTCGATAATAGAATCATAATCAAATCATACCCACGTGTAGAAGTAGAAAATTCATGCATTTGGGTTATAACCCATAGATTAAATATAGAAATTTCATACTTTAGAGAGGGATTGGGCATGGGTGTGAAAAGAATCACCCATTCATAACCCTACATACCTGTTGGTAGCTGATTCTTACACTTCTTTGAATGCCCAATAGAAAATTGAAGGGAATTGAGGAACACTAGCTTGATCACCCTCTCAAACTTTTCTACCTTGCATGCATGAATGAATAATGTCTAAAATAAACTTAACCCCTTTAAAATCCACTATCCATAACCTAAAATATCGTAGTTTAGGCCTTAGGAGCTTAGGACTTACGAAAAAGCCCTTACTAAATTCATAAAAAATAACTGTCAGGTGGTCCTAACGAGGGACCTAACGACTCGTCATCACGAGTCACGACTCGTGGCTTAGCTCGTGAGGTTAACTACTTCTCAAGTCTTTAGGGCTCCTAATGGATAACCTAACAATTTATTCCTGGAGACCACGACTCGTGGTCACCATCCATGATGTAAATTGTCTTGGCTTTGACAAAATTTGTCCCATGCTTGATCACGACTCACCCCACGAATCGTGGGAACTGACCATGGCTCATAGGGTCCTTCCGTCACGTCCACTGCTCCATTTTCTTTTATTTTCTTACTTACCCTCCCCACGGCTGACCTAACGACTCGTGGGGCCTGACCACGAGTTGTGGTCATGCCCGTGGGGTCTCACTTCTCCATTTTTCTCATTAAGTCCCTGTGCCTACCCCACGAGTCACATCACGACTCGTGGGTTGATCTCACGAGTCTCCCCATGACTCGTTACTATGCTTGATGCCAAATTTTAACTTTTCTCCATTTCAACTCTCGGGTCTGATCTTTGGGCTTTCAAGGTATAAAAAATCCTCAGTGCTTTGTTGAATCTTTGTGGATACTTTGATGGCCTCCTTAATAACTTAATCCAGCTTAACATGAATACGAGCAATGTTAGTGACGATCTCTAATGACCTCTTTAACATCCTCCATATGAAATCGAGTTAAAGATTCTTACAGGAATTCAATTTTACATTCGAATGTTGTCAACTTTGCAAGAATATCAACAGAGTGGTCGATAGTAGGAGGATTGAGAACAATTGAAGGTTTATAGGCAATGGTCTATAAGAATCAGATGTTTGAACTCAAGAATCATTAATATGAGTATACCCCATACTGACAAAGGCTTTAAAATTGTAGCGCTCTTTGACATGTAGGAGGAAATTCATCCAAACTATTATTGTTTGCTTTCATTATGATAGTAATTAACATGATATAAGAAATACTTGAAAGGTCTAAGGCATGTTTCAATGTGTAGTTAATGGAAAATGATGAAAGCTTGACATTGTATTTGGTCACTAAATAGTAATTAAGAAGAGCATCACATTAAGTGATAATGGAAAGAGAACCCGCTTGAGGAAGAATGGCAGTCGTCACAATGTGAGCAATTACTTTGATTTCAAAAGATAGTTTAGTAGAACTAAGTTGACTGGGAAAATAGGCGGAATGATCTATAGCAATGCACTACTTTACTTGATCAAATGGCCGGCGCTTGTATTACTTGTACGACCACATACGCTTGCGTGTGCNCTAAGTTGACTGGGAAAATAGGCGGAATGATCTATAGCAATGCACTACTTTACTTGATCAAATGATACTTCAAAATGAGTAGGCTAATAATTTTTGGTAAAATATAGTACCCAAAACTACGAGTTTTATAAATTGAATAAAAAAAGGCAGAATCAAGAATAATACGATTACCAAGAACAAGGGTTTCTAGTTCGTTAGGCCTAGAAGACCTAAAATATGCATACAAAAGGCGAATATGACTTTTATATACACGAGAAATAGTAATAGAGAATATATTTTTCTCTTGAAACTCAAAAAGTATATTTATATGAAAAAGAACATCGGAGAGAAGATTCAATTTAATAATTTTATCATACACTAAGATTTTACCTTTTAGAGAGTGAAAGACTACTTGGTTAAAAGGGTCTCAAAAATTGACTTTGTCGTCAAAATCACTATATGGCTCGAACTTGATTCTTTTCTTATACTCACAACATTCATCTACTTCAACAATTCATTTCCTTACAAGTTTCTACGACAAAATGCTAGATTCAAGATTAGAAGAGTATCCTGAAATATC
The DNA here is from genome assembly GCA_018107945.1 of Datura stramonium. Lineage (NCBI taxonomy): Eukaryota > Viridiplantae > Streptophyta > Magnoliopsida > Solanales > Solanaceae > Datura > Datura stramonium. The sequence continues at coordinate 321,987 of JACEIK010000999.1, read as the reverse complement.
ATAAATAATAGAAAGGGAGAGGACGTTTTGCCTTTGCCTTTATTTCGAGAACTCTTTCAAATATAGAGAGGGGACTTCTTTTTTGAGTTTTGGCCATGGAGAAAGAGGGACAAACAAGTGGAGAAGATTAGTAGAAGTAGAATGAGAGAGAATTAAAAGAATATCTAGAGAAAGGAAACAACATAAATAACAGGGTGGCAAAACTGAGGATGGGATGTGAAAAGACACAAAGAGAAGAAGAAGCACACACATAGTAATTATGACAAAAAAATACACAAAAAATTATAATTAGTTGGACACGCATAAATTAGGAAAGATAATATTCAAGAAATTACTAATGCGAAAAAAATGAATGTATTAATTCAACACAAGGTTAGAAAGAATTTAAAGAGATTCCTTGAGAGCATAAAATTTATCCTCAAGTAGAGGTTTGTTAAAGATATTTACAAGTTTGATGGTCAGTGATTACAAAGATATTTCGATATCACCCCTAAGAACATGACAATGGTATCTAATATCTCTATAATTCACCCTAGAGTGATGCACATAATTTTTTGATAAACATAACACTTGAGTTGTCACAAAAAATTAAACAAGCTAAAATAAATATCTTTTCATCAGATTTGGTGGTTGACATAAGAATATCTCCTAACTTGATGACTCTTCAAATTTTTACATCATAAGATTTGGTATATGTTTTTATTATTACCTTCGGTTGAGAAAAGTATTGTCCATTAAAATAGGGTGGTCTTATTTGAGAGGTTTCTTTTAAAAATAAAACTCCAATAGTAATGTGATTCGACATGATCCTTATTTACTTGCTGTAAGAAAAATAATAAATATGAGATTTTTCTTTGATTCCTATTAAAAGTGCAATAGGGAGGATGATTTGTAATTTTTTTGATAATTTAATCAACTAGCAGTTAGTAGTCGGCTATCGATTAGGGCAATAATGAACACTTAATAGAATTGCATAAATTAAAGTGCAAAATGGTAAAGTAACACCTAATATTATTACACTGGTTTGTTTTCATAGTGAATTTTAGTCCAGTCCCCTTGAATTATAAGGTGCTCTCTGTAAGCTCCTGTAGGTTATCTTGTAAAGTTGTGATGAAATGTAACTCTTATGTCTACAGTCTATCTCTTTTCTTGTAGCCTTTAATATATTGTCTTACCAATAATATTTTTTCTCTTATCCTTTTTTAATAAATAGTTAATCACTATAATTACAATGCTTGTCAAAAGTAGAACAAAGAGTTTGAAAATGGTTGAGAGAAAGTATATTTTGTCCTTTATAGAGTTGCTTATTATAGTTTTCAATCTAGTCATTTGCTTCTTTACGCAGATGACAACCTAAGAGATTTGATATTGGGAAAGAGCAGATTGATTGATCTTATTTTTAAGAATAAGGTTGAATTTAATTAATTGTATCTTCAAGTCTTGATTCATTGTGCATCTTGCTGCTTGTTTTCCTCCGAGGCTTCCTTCAATCAAGCGCAAATCTATTTGATTTCATCTTCAAATTTGATTTACTTTACTCCTTGATACTTGTTTTGTTTATTTGCTCTTCAAATCTTGCTTCAAATAAATGCTGAAAATCTCCTTCCTTAATTGCTTTCTTGACTTTATTTATTTACAGTTTTCACTTCTTTATTTATGTTTAGTCTTTTCTTGCTAGTAATGCCTTTATTTGGCATGTCCGACTCACTTTATTAGTGAAAAAGTCAACCTTTCATATATGGCTTGCTTCCTTATGTATGGGCTCTACGTCTTTTCCTTATTGCAGCATGCAAAATACTTTTCTGCATAATTAAATTAGTCGTCATTAAAATATTAACTCTGACAAAATTTACTAGGCTTTACAATCTCACGAGGAAGATAGGTTCCTTTCATGGAGTTGTAAATAGGGTCTTCAAAGAAAGCTAGGGGATCAATTTCACGATCCCAAATTGAACATGTTGGGTCGTCTAGATTTGCTAGTCATCTATAAAACACAGTTCCTCATAGTCTAACTCCATTACATGAAGTTGATAAGGGGTTTGACTCCATCAGCTACTAAAATGCAAGACCCTTCTATTGTTCCAGTGATGGAGACGCCTAAGGTGTTACTAGTATAGTCAGTTATTGTTCCATTGCTAGAACTTCATACTGCAGTGGATAATAAGCTGACTGAGATTGATATTACTATTCCATTGAAATAGAAGAAACCAAAGTCAACCTGATTTGATTTATTCACATGCAACAGAGGTGGCACCAATGGTATGGTTCTAACTACATAATCCCTGAGATAGTTAATGGCGATATTGTGGTGACACTTGTTAAATTTGAAGTTGAAAGTGAAATGAACTAAGAGGTCGTTTGGTTACTAAAGTTATCCAGGTATAAAACATTGTATAACTTTTACAATGTTTGGTAGAATTTTTTAATCATGTATAAAATTTCACACACATAATATCATGTTTAGTTAACAAATTAGAATCCCACATAATTAATACAGGTATAATTTATGAGTCAATTTGTGTATTATTTTGTGCGGGGTAGAAGGTGAAATAACTTATACCTAAATAACTAATTCATGAATAAAATATTTAAATGATAAATTTACCCTTATTAATCTTCAATTAAATACTTCATTTTTCTATAAACAATCAGACCCTCTTACTTTCACCCATTTTCTAGATCTAAATGAACGTTCATCTTCTCTGAAGCATCAAAAGGTGAAAATATTTCTATCGGTATTTTCTTTGAGGTTAGAAGCTCCTTGTTCTTCTTCTTTCCATTCTTCAAAAGACAAACATTTTTGCAGCCTTGTTGGTTGCCAGAGAAGATTAAGAAATGGGTTATTTTTAATCTTTTTTCCATTATTCAAAAAAGAAATATATTTTTGTAATCTTGTTGGCTGTCAAGAGAAGATTAACAAAGGGGGTTACTTTTTAAAAAAAAAATTATGCCGCCATAGCTGGTCATATTCAATTAAGTCTGATAGTAGTTACCATTTTGGTTGTACAATACTAGCATACCAGTACAAGATAGTGATTTGGATATACTCAAATTTGATGTCGATATTTTGGGATTTTGCAACAAAGTTTGATGTGCGTTTTGTTTTGTTGTTCAAAAATCTTTCTTTTTAATGAAAGGGGATTTATTGATTTTTTTAGTTTCTTTAGCTTCAAAAACTGCAAGAAATGAGCATGTCTTTGAAATATGTCACTTACCTTTGAAGATTTAGAATCAATACTTGAGTTATTTATCAAATGTCAAAAAAATAATACTCTAATAAGTATGCTCTTTACTGATTTCTTAAGCAAAAAAAATCCTTCAAGCTACAATCTTTTTCTCTCAAAAAACTTCAAAAGACCAAGCAAAAAAATCATAATATATTTTTTCAAAAATCTCCCAAAAAATGGGGTTGCCCAAGAAATCATTTGGTTGCATCTTCTTTGTTTTCTTGGTCATTCTTGCCATTTTCAAGTTGATAGGACCAACTGAATCTGCATCTGGAAACACTAATTTAGGGTCTGTTTGAAAATTTAATTTTCCAAGAGAAGAGAATAAGAAATCAAAATTTATTCTTTAGTATGTAATGTATGTTTCAGTATATATATGCTTTGTTTGATTATGATTCTGCAATTTTAAATGAAAAATAAGTGTCTATGGATCCTCAACAATTGCGCAATGTTAAATGTTATATCATCCTTGAGGAGATTGTGGTGCAATCATATGTTGTCCTTATTTGTCTTTTTATGGCGATATACAACATGTTTTTAAGAAGACGATCTAGAAATAGACGGGTTATTCTATATTGCATGAATGCTAGACTTTCTAAAAGGTCTTGTCTCATCTAAATGTTATTATTCATGATAATGATATTGTATGTCTTAATAAGCTTAAGATGGACAGAAATGCCTTTCACATTGTAGCTTCCTTAGCCAAGAATATTGGAGGGTTGACCGACAATAAAAATTTATCGAGTAGTGAAAAGTTAGCAATGTTCTTAAATATTTTTGGCTCATTATTAGAAGAACAGGGCTATCAAGGTTGATTATATTAGATGGGTTGGAATGTAAGTCAGACGTTTAATGAATGTCTAAGAGTTATTCTCAAATTAACTCCACTAGTACTTGTTAATCCTAATTCGGTACTCGAAGATGATGCCAATGATCGGTAGAAATGATTTAAGGCAGGTAAATTTCAATCCAATATTTACTTTACTATCGAAAATCTTAGAATATTATGATGAAAGTATTTTATTTTTAATTTTACCTTAGTATTTAGACTTGAATTTATTTTATAGGGTTGTCTAGCATTGAATGACACTTACATTCGCATTAGAGTTGAATTCATATATAAGCCAAGATACAGGACACAAAAAGAAGATATAACAACTAATGTCTTGGGGGTTTGTGATAGAAATCTCAACTTCATTTATGTATTACCTGGTTAGGAAGGATAAGCTGTTGATGGTCATGTATTGTGAGATGCTATTGTACGAAGGAATGGTTTAAAAGTACCTGAGGATATGCTAAAAACACAAATACCTACCCATTCCTATTACATCAACCATAGAATGATATTTTAAAGTAATTATTGTTGGAATATTTAAGATGTGAATGAGAAATGAGATGCACCTTTTTAATTACACCAAAAAGGAACCTTTTGAATAGTACCTTTTGAATTGCACCTCTCCATCTCACCCTTTCATTCTCTATAAATTCCAGGCTTGGCCTCAGATTTTAAACACTCAACAAATAAAATATATTTTTTCTCTCCTCTGTATTCTTTGCATAAGTTTTTAATAGTGAAACTGTAAGTGTCAAGTGTGATTCTGTGTTGTTATTTGAGTTCGCTAGAATTCTATAATTTGCATTGCGGCTATTACAAAAACGTTTTTCCGTTCTATCCTAGGAGGAAGTAACCCAAACCTTGGAAACAGTGAGGGAGTTATAATTCCTTAAGGACATACAAGAAACTTGTGGGATCGAATAATATTTTTTATTTCATCTATTTTTCTGATTTCAATATTGTTTTGTTCTTTCATTAAAAAACAGATATTGAGAGTTTATTGAACTAATCAGAACACAGTTACTAACAAGCTTAAGAACAATAAATTGTTTAGTTTTTTTGTGTTCAGTTTTGGTGTGGGGACTAAAACCTTTATGTTTTCTACTCCACTGTTGGAGACTAAAATCTTCGGATTTCTACTCCTCCTTTGAGATTAAAATCCTTGTGATTTTCTACTCACGTTGATTACTTGATTTAATGATATAAAAATTTTGCCAAGTAAATCTAATTATTTGCACTTGCTTTGAAGATATAAAAACTTCGCCAAGTATCTAATTTTTATTTGGTTTGAAGATATAAAATTTTTGTCAATTTACTAAACTCTCTTGGTGTCAATTTCCTAAGAAAAAAATGACAACTGAAACAGAACAACAAAATGTGTCTGTTGTAGATGCTAGCCGTACAAATGTTTCTCCAACAATGGCTGCTGCAGAGAAGCCGGGAAAGTTCACCAGTATCAATTTTAAGAACTACTTGAAGCATAAGCGCAAGGAAATGACCCTTGAAGAGCCGATTGTTCGTTTTAGAATAAAAGAAGACAACAATGCTACAAATAAGAAGTTTTGTGGAAAGTCAACAATATTGGGAGCAAATATTATTGAAGAAGCACCCACAAATAAGAAGAGAAAGAAGCTGTTTGGACCAAAAGGCTACCCGCCTAAGAAGAAGTTCAAAGGAAACTGCCACAATTGTGAAAAGTTTGGACACAAGGCCACTGATTGCCGTGCTGTAAAGAAAGACAAGAATAAGAGTCAAGAAAACATGGTTGAAGGAACCATAGAAATTGAGAACTTGTGTGCCATGTTGTTGGAGTGAAACTTGGTAGAAAACCCCAGAGAGTGGTAGATTAACTCAGGAGCCACTTGTCACGTCTCTGCCAACAAAGAGTTGTTTTCTTCTTATGCTGAAGCAGGTCCAGATGAAACTATCTTCATGGAAAACTCCTCAGTTGCAAAAATTGAAGGAGTTGGGAAGATATTCTTGAAGATGACTTCGAGCAAAGTAGTGACTCTCAACAAAGTCCTCCATGTTCTAGAAATTTGCAAGAATTTAGCTTCTACCGCACTTCTCGTTAAAAATAGATTTAAGTGTGTTTATGTTTTTGAAAAAGTTGTACTTAGCAAAAATGATATGTACATAGGAAAAGGCTACCTGAGAGAGGGCCTTTTTAAGTTGAATGTAACTGCCATTGATATGAATAAAGTTGAAGCTTCTTCTTACTTACTTGAGTCAAATTTTTTATGGCATTATCATTTAGGTCATGTCAACTTTAAAACTTTGCGTAAAATGATTAATTTAGAGTTATTGTCTAACTTTGAATGTAATTAATCAAAGTGTCAAATACGTGTGGAATCAAAGTATGTTAAACATACTTATAAGTCCATTGAAAGAATTCAAATCCTTTAGACTTAATTCACACTGATATTTGTGATATGAAGTCAATACCATCTCGAGGTAGGAAAAAATACTTTATTACTTTCATTGATGACAGTATAAGATATTGCTATATTTACTTACTAAATAGTAAGGATGAAACAATTAATGTATTCAGACAATACCAAAGTGAAGTTGAAACGCAACTAAACAAAAAGTTAAAATGATAAGAAGTGATTGGTACGACGAATATGAATCTCCTTTTGAAGAAATATGTTTGGAATATGGTATTATTCATCAAACAACTGCCCCTTACTCATCACAATCAAATGGGATTGCAGAAAGAAAAAACATAACGTTAAAAGAGATGATGAATGCCTTATTGATAAGTTCGAGTATACCTCAGAACTTGTGGGGAGAAGCCATTCTTACGGCTAATAAAATACTCAATCGATTACCCCCACAGAAGAACACAATTAATTCCATATGAAAAATAGAAAGGAAGAAACCCCAATCTGAAATACTTCAAACTGTGGGGGCGTTTGACAAAGGTATAAGTTCTTAAACCCAAAAGGGTGAAGATAGGGCCAAAAACTGTTGATTGTGTTTTCATAGGATATGACACAAATAATAAAATATATCGATTTCTGGTTCACAAATTAAACAATTCTGACATTTATGTGAATACAATAATTGAATAAGATAATGTTGAATTTTATAAAAATGTATATTGGTATAAAATTTAATGTGAGTCGTCTAGCGAAGGATGTAAACAAAACTCCGGGAAGAGACAAAGGCAGATATCCCTAATGAGGAGAATCCAATACGTAGCAAACGTCAAAGGATTTCTACTTCCTTTGGACCAGATTTTCTAACATTTTTGTTGGAAAATAAGTCTCGTACTTTACAAGAAACTATGACTTCTTCGAAAGCTCTATATTGGAAAGAGGCAATCAATACTGAGATTGAATTCATAATGAATAACCATACATGGGAATTGCTTGATCTTCCTCTAGGAAACAAACCTTTAGGTTGCAAATGAATTTTTCAAAGGAAAAATTAAAGATGATGGTACTATTGATAAATACAAAACAAGACTTGTAGTCAAATGGTTTAGACAAAAAGAAGGTCTGGATTACTTTGACACATATTCACCGATAACCAAAATTACAACCAATCGGGTGTTAATAGCTTTAGCCGTCATATATGATCTTGAAATATATCAAATGGATGTGAAAACAGTCTTCTTGAATGGAGACTTAGAGGGTGAGATTTACATGGAACAACCTGAAGGGCTCGTAGTTCCTGAAAATCAAAAGAAGGTTTGTCAACTTGTAAAGTCTCTTTACGGACTAAAACAAACACCCAAACAATGACATGCTAAATTTGACCAAATGATGTTGGCAAATAGATTTAAGATTAATGATTATGCTAACTTTGTTTACATTAAGAACAATCTAAACCATATAGTCATTGTTTGTTTGTATGTTGATGACATCTTGATAATGAGTAAAGACATTGCCGACATAAATGCTACTAAGCGTCTGCTTGCTAGCAAGTTTCATATGAAAGACTTAGGAGTTGCTGATTTAATTCTAGGAATTAAAATTCGAAGGACTCCTCAGGGTCTAGAATTTTCTCAATTTCATTACATAAAATCAGTACTTGAAAAATTTAAATATTTAAATTTTAATGTCGCAAGAACTCCAATTGATTTGAACCAGTATTTTGCAAAGAATAAAGGTCAAAGCAAGTCTCAATTGGAATATGCTCTAGTGTTGGGAAGTTTGATGTACATAATAAATTACACTCGACCTGATATAGCGTGTACTATAAGTAAACTAAGTCGATTCATAAGCAATCTCGACCAAAATCATTGGATGACAATGAAACGAGTATTGAGATACTTGAAATATACCTAAGATTATGTTTTTCACTACAATAAGTATCCTGCAGTTATCGAAGGATATAGTGATGCAAATTGGATCACCGAATCAAATGAAACTAAATCCACAAGTGGATATGTTTTTATCATTGGCGGAGGAGCAGTGTCTTGGAAGTCATCCAAATAGACATCCATCACTCGCTCAACAATGGAGTCTGAGTTCATAGCATTGGAAATAGCCGGTGAAGAAGCAGAATGGCTCCGAAATTTCTTAGAAGACATTCCATTTTAGCCCAAACCTTTGGCACCTATATGCATATATTGTGATAATCAAGTTGCAATAGAAAGGGCTGGGAGCATCATGTATAATGGAAAATCTCGTCATATATAACGAAGACATAATATCGTTAGGCAACTACTCTCTAGTAGAATTAACACGATTGACTATGTAAAGTCAAAGGATAATGTGTCGGATCCATTTAAGAAAGGCCTATCTAGAGAGGCGGTTGAAACATCATCGAAGGGAATGGGACTATGGCCAAGGAAAAGTCATCATGATGGTAACTCTACCTAGAAGACTGGAGATCCCAAGATCTAGGTTCTAGGAGAAAAACAAAGTTATGTTTGACGGTTCAACATTGTCAAAATAAATTTCTTTGGTCCATTCTCGTGATGAGATAATGTTCAGTAATAAGGATGAAGTATTAATACTTCTTAATGATTTCTAAGTTTGATACGAGTATATCAAATAGNACGAGTATATCAAATAGTATATCTAAAGGATAACACGTTTAGTAATCACCTATGTAAATTTGAAGTGTAAGGCAAATTCTCTACGCACTTATGAACCATGTGATTTTCATGGATGAAACGAACACAATAATAATAACTAAAGATAGTTAAGGTTTAATTATGTGATATATGGTTGTCTATATATACACCAAAGCTCGATGGTTCAAAGATATAAAATCTACCGATTGACCGATTATATCGATATATGTTAACTACGAAAAGTTCAAAGAGAAACCTACTTATTCAGATGCAATTAATTCTTACTTGTAAATCACACAATTTTTTCATGCATTTTTCATCATATAGTCATTCCCCATTCATGTGGGAAATTGTTGGAATTTTTAAGATGTGAATGGGAAATGAGAAAAGGCACCTTTTGGATTACACCAAAAAGACACCTTTTGAATGACACCTTTTGGATTAAACCAAAAAAGAACCTTTTGAATTGCACCTCTACATATTACCCTTTCATTCTCTATAAATTTCAGGCTTGACCTCAGATTTTAAACACTCAACAAAAGAAAAATGAGAAAAGGCACCTTTTAAATTGAAAGAGAAATGAGAAAAGACACCTTTTGAATTGAAAGAGAAATGAGAAAAGGCACCTTTTGGATTACACCCAAAAGGAACCTTTTGAATTGCTCCTCTCCATCTCACCCTTTCATTTTTTATAAATTCAAGGATTGGTCTTAGATTTTAAACACTCGACAAATAAAAAATATTTTTTCTCTCTTTTGCATTCTCTGCATAAGTTTTCAACAGCAAACTGTAAGTGTCAAGTGTGATTCTGCTCTGTTATTTGAGTTCCCTAGAGTTCTGTAATTTGCATTGCCGCTATTACAAAAATGTTTTTTCATTCTATCCTGGGAGAAAGTAACCCAAACCTTGGCAACAATAGGGGGTTATAATTCCTTAAGAACACACAAGAAAACTTGTGGGCTCGGAATAATATTTCCTATTTCATCTATTTTTCTGATTTCAATATTATTTTATTCTTTCATTACAAAACAAATATTGAGAATTTATTAAACTGATCAGAATATAGTTACTAACAATAACATCATTGTTTACATTTTTAGGAAATTACTATCTATGTGACAGAGGATATACAAATGGAAATAATTTTCTCTCTCCCTACCTAAGATATAGATACTAGCTAAAGGATTGGCAAGGTGATAATCCACCACCTCAATGCCGAGAAGAGCTCTTTAATATGAAGCATGTTAGGGCACATAATGTTATTGAAAGAGAATTTGTTCTATTAAAAGGACGATGGGGAATTCTTAGAAGTCCTTCGTGGTACTCGACTAAGATTCATAATAGAATTATTAGTGCGTGTTGTTTGATACACAACTTCATTTAAAGAGAGGAGGAAGCTGACCCTTTAGATATGGAAATGGAATTCCACATGGAGCATCCACATGAACATGAAACTATTAGTATCATTGAAGCATCTGATGAGTGGACCACTTGGAGGGATGAATTAGCTCAATCTATGTGGAATAAAATATCCGTAAATTAATTTTTTTAATTTTAAACTATGTTCTCATTTTAGTGGTGCTTATGTACTTTTAGTTTAGATTTTTTATTCATAGTAAAATGTAGTAGCTTTAGTTATTTTGTGAAGACAAATAGTTAATCTTTTTGTATGTCTCACATTATTTTTTGTGGAGACAAATAGTGAATCTCAATGTATATCTAACAATATATTTTTGAATTTAAGTGGTGAATATGTGTATATGTTGCACATTATTTCTTTTCCTGGAAGGTTTAGTTGTATTACAATTTTCTTCGTTATCGTTAAAATAATTTAGTAAATCATATATTTGTATTAACTATGATTTTAGTTATAATTTCACAGATTGAAATGGTTAGTTCTACAACAGCAACGTCTAACATGTCTCAAAAAAGGGCAAGAAAATCAACACCTTCGTCTCGAAGGGTATGGACTCCAGAAGAGGAACTCACTCTTATAGATGGATTAAAAGAATTGTGTGTTAATGCTTGTAGAGGAGATAATGAAACTTTTAGATATGGATATTTGATGGAATTGGAACACTACATGATTGCTCGTCATCCTAATTGCTGATTGAAATCTCTACTACATGTTGATTCTTAAATAAGATCATGGAAAAGAGCTATGCAATCATATCATTATTAAAGAATTGAAGCGGTTTAGGATTCCAAAATAGCGGTAGAACTATCTTAGTTGACTTTTCAAAAGTTTGGGATGACTTGATAAAGGTAATTTATATTTGTTTTAAATCATTACTAAAATGTTGCTTTTTACCTATGTTTCTCTTGGTGAATAACATCTCTGTCTTTGGAATATCATGTATTACTTCATATATTTCTTTCTTGTTTTCTTACATTGATCCAAATGCATGGGACTTAAATTCCTATACTTACCGGGTACAAGCCAGACTTAGGTATAAGAATAGATATTAGTTTAAAACTTCGTACATTCTACTTCATATATTATATGTTCAATTTTAATATTTATTGATATTTTAGTAGTAAACTTTGATACATAAATGTAGCTATTATGAATAAGCAAAAGAGATGGGATTGGGAGAGTGTCTTTGGAATAAAGAGGAAAAAATAATTTGGCAATAGATGTGCCTAAAGCTAAAAATAGTAGGCAGTAAAGAAATAAGCCAATCAGTTAACTTTCATCATGTAATTAGAACACCAGTTTGAAGGTATATAACTAATGTTCACAATTTCCACCATCTCTTTAATATATTTGAAGATTGTTATTGGCAGTGCTCGTTTTGAATTTTCTAATGCCAATCATTACACAGTTATACTGCTGCTTCAACTCAAATATGGCATAATTCAAATTTGCTCATCACAAACTTGCAAGTGGAACTACTATGTAGAACATCATCAGATAAGAAAAACGAAAAGTTTGAACATACCCATCCATCTCTATGTTACTTCATATATTTTTTTTGGTAAAGATAGAACTACTAAGAGTTTGCTAAGGGGCCAGAAGATGTCTTTGAAGAAATAGAAAGAACTGAAGCTCAAGAAGTTGCTAATAACATGTATTTGAGATTTCCTATTGTTGTGGTCGATGAAGATGATGTTTCAGCCACAGGAGAAGATTAAGTTGCTCAAGAGGAACCTAATATATCAATTGAAGCAACACAAAGTCCATTTACTGCTCAAGATGACCCTAATATATCAATTAGAGCAGCAAAAAATTCATTTACAACTCAAAATGATGGAACCCAACAAGCTCAGAAACAAGGTAATAAGTTTAAAGCATCATCACTAAAACCAACGAAAAAGGTAGGTGCAGAAAAAGAAAAAAAATAATTGAGGATGAGAATGAAACTGTTCTTAAAGGTTGAATGGAGGTGATGAAGCAATTTACTGAAAGTCATGATAAGAGGATGCTTGTTTTAATTGATAAATTAGGGGAGCATGACCTATACAATATTCATGGAAAGATCTTTTCTATTCTTAAATCCCCAGTATTTGAGTTATACAGCTGACATGCCGTGATTTTACAGCACTATCGACGCCTAAAATAAAGGAAATTATGCATATTCCGGGTATGTTTACATAGGTATGATGTGTTTTGTGCTTAATGTTGCAGGAAAATAAGTTCGGAAGTGAACTAGGCGAATTAATGCAAAAAATAACTGAAAAGATGACTGCCAGGCACTTCATGAGTCGTTGGCAGGAGGCACGACTCGTTGTTGAAGGCTTGGGCAAAAGATGGATTTTTGAAGAAGAGACAGTGGTAACAAGTCATGAGGTTAATTGTGAAGGCTGAGAGAGGAAATCATAACAAAGTGACAAGTGTAGATGACAACAGACATAACGAGTTGTCACATGAAGAAATGACTCGTTGGTAGATCACTGGGATCAACCATAGGGTGCACTAGACTTTTGGAGGAATTAGACCATGAGGGACCTAATGACTCGTGCTCAAGCACGATGAGTTGTTAGGTGACCCGTTGCCATGACTAGGTACTTTGTTGAGGACGACTGTTTTAAGCAAGGCACGACTCGTTAGAGGGCCAAACGAATCATCACCAAGCCCGTTGCCGCTGCCGACCTAGTTTCTAGTTTTAATTAGGAAAAGGATTTCTTGGAACTATAAATACACAGTTTAGGTTTATTTTTGAAGGACGATTAGTTACAGTTAGAGAGTAATTGAGAGAGCTGATTTTATTTGTTTTCAACTAGAATTTTGGTATTGATCAATTGTTCTTGAGTCAAGAAACAAAAGCAACATTGGAGTTTATTCATCAATTTTGGAGTTTTATTCAATCTACGTAATTTTTCTTCTACGATAATTTGTAAGTTGCAATGATGATTTATTCAATATTTTGTGATTGCGATAATACAAGCATGAATAGATAAACTCATAACTAGGTTTGTGGGAACCAAGATGAATTAATACACATAGGTAAAAACACTTAGTGATTCTTGAACAGGGTTTTATGCATGTATTGTTTTTCTCTTCGTTTTGATTGATTCTTGACGGTTGCAAACGTTAGGACTTGCCTTATTCTTAATTACCAGACCAAGGAGGTAAAGAATGGGAAAAGGGATTAACAACGGAGATTTGAGGCTATCAACCCTCATCTAATAGCTTGAACTTGTCCGGGATAGCTAATCTTATATTAAGGGTAAGGGTCAACTAAAGTACACCCGTATAGGGACCAAGTTGCGTGGTGATAATCATCTAGATAGGGGACCAACCATTTAGGTGAACCTAACTTACCAATATTACATGTTAAACACCGGAATAAATCACTAGTGTATAAGCCTTGTGGTTATAAAATCTTGGGGAACACAATCCTAGTCAAGTCGTTAATTGAATGCAAACCGAATTTGATTTCAGCATTCAGTAATTTTACTTTTGTTTATTATTCTATATTTTTTTCCCTTTTGAAAATAAGTAACTCAATAGTAACAGTTATTCACATTAACTTAAGTTCTTACCATATTCCCTGTGGGATAGACCTCAACCTTTGTTGGGTTCTATATTTAACAATCGACCGCATATATCTCAATTGTGAGGTGTAATTTGAGCGACATCAAATTTTGGCGCCGTTGCCGGAGAATACGGCTAAGGATTTTGTTAATTGTGTTTGCTTTACTATTGGTTCTTATTTCTTTTTTTTATTTTTCTTTTGTTGGTTTGGTTGCTTAACAGGTCTTAGGTTTGTGCATGCCCGATATTAGAAGCCAAGGAAATCCCCTGGTTCCAATTGATCACGAACTTGAGCTAACGTTAAGAAACCTAAGAAGAATGGCCAACATCACAGAGCAAGAAACCGTGGACCAAGCCGCAATAAGAATGTTGGCTGAAGAGCAAGCTCGGGCTAGAGATCGTGAGTTAGCCAGAGTTGTTGAAGAGAAATGTCTAGCTGTAGAAGCAGAGTGAGCTAGACGACACAGAGGTCCAGAACACCAGAGATACCGATATTTTGACGAAGAGAATGATGCAGATATAGATGAAGTCGGTGCCACTGGAGCTATAGTCCCTCCTCCTTTGCCTGCTGGGGCAAAGTTTGACATTACCAGTGCGATGATCCAACTGCATAATATGAAGGGAATATTTGTGGGTCACGCATCTGATGATGCCCACGCTCACCTGACAAATTTCGTGGGAATATGTAAGGTATACAAGAAACTAGGGGATGAGCCAGGACGCAATCAGACTAAGGTTATTTCCATTCTCTCTAGGGAGTGAGGCAACGATGTGGTTGGCTGAGTTGTCGAATGATTCCATCACTACTTGGGGAGAGCTTAAGAGAGCTTTTCTTGAAAAGTTCTTCCCACCATCCAAAGCATTGCAGTTGAAGGACAAAATATATAACTTCAAACAGCTAAATTTTGAGGCACTCCACGAGACCTGGCTACATTTCAACAAAAAGATCAAAAGGGTGCCAAATCACAGAATTCCGAATGATACATTGTTGGAGATATTTTATCGATCTCTAAATGCCAACACCAAGGCAGTGGCTGATACCGTCTCCGGATAAATTTTTATGAGTCACACTAATGCAGAGGCTACGGAGCTGCTAGACAGGATCACCAAAACCAACCGAGCTTGGCACACTAGAGAGTCGGAGGTTCCGGTTGGTTCTTATGTGGTTGGTCTGTCTGCAGAACAGAGGAGAAAAGATAAGGAGCGTGATCAAGATATCACTGAGATAAAGACCACCATAGGTTTTCTTGCTAAGCACTTGATGGGAGTCAGAGCAGAAAAGGAAAATGTTGTGGGTTCTCAAGAAAGGCCTCGAGAAATGATGGTTGTGAATTTGAGTCTGAAGAAGAAGTTAATTATTTAAATGATCAGAGGGCGGGTTTCCGAACCAACACCCAGGGGTCTAACCAAGACTCTTGGTCTCAAGATCAAGGGAACCAAGGTCGGAACTTTTACAAGGATAATAATTACAATCGGGGCCAATACCGAGATAATGGGAACTGGAAGAAGAGCGAGGAGTTCAAAAATGATAGAGGTGGTCTGTATATTCCACCAAGAAACCGTGAGCATGAGTCCATAGGTTCAAGGGTTGAGGACATGCTATCTAAAGTACTCAAGCAGATGGACACAACAGATAGCCACTTTAAGGAGCTTCGAGCTAATATTTCCGGTTTAAATCAAAAAGTGGAGTCTCATGCCGTGGCGATCAGGCAGATTGAGCAGCAGATGAGTCAGATATCTGTTGCAATGAATCAGAGGCAGAAAGGCACACTTTCCATCAACATTGTGTAAAATTTGAAAAATGACAGTCACTGCATGGCGGTCACTACTAGGAGCGGGAAGGCCACAGTTGATCCCCCGAGGCCAGTTGTAGTTAAGGAGTCAGAAAAGCCCATCATGACAAATGAGGATGATGTAGCCGATTTTGAAACCCCAACTTTGGTTGGGGACTCAAATGTGCAAACTGCTCCAAGTAGTGCAAAGGAGCAAGGAGTTGTCCATGGGAAGGAGAAGGAGGCACAACAAAAACTGACAGCAATCCCTAGACCTCCTCCTCCTTATCCACAGTGCTTGAAGAAGAAAACTGAAGATGGGAAGTATCAAAAGTTTAACTCTATGCTTAAGCAGCTGTCGGTGAACATTCCATTGGTTGAAGCACTTGAGCAAATGCTCGGATATGCCAAATTCATGAAGGACCTCATCACCAGAAAAAGAACGGTAAGTTCGAACCCTGCTGATAATTTGCACCACTGTGGTGCCATAACTACACGGGTTCTAGTCAGAAGAGGGAAGACCCAGGTGCGTTTACTATACCTTGCACCATTATGGAGGTTGAGTTTGCAAGGGTGCTTTGTGACTTGGGAGCTAGCATAAATTTGATGCCACTAGCAGTGTTCAAAAAGTTAGGCTTGGGAACCCCCACACCGAATACTATGCGGCTATTGATGGCTAACAAAATAGTTAAAAAGTCAGTGGGGATTTTATTTGATGTACTAGTCAAAGTGGACAAATTCATATTCCCAGCAGACTTCGTGATTCTGGACTGCGAAGTCGATTCTGAGGTCCCTATAATTTTAGGGCGACCATTCCTTGAAACAGGTAGGGCCTTAGTAGATGTGGAGGCAGGACAGTTGAAATTCAGGTTGAACAAAGAAGAGGTCACCTTCAACATTAGCCGGACCATGAAGTAGCCAAAAGAATTCAGCATAATCTCAACTTTAGAGGATGGAGAAGAGTCACTTGACGAATTCTGAGTAGTTAAGAGACTTGCGTGGTGTCGTGACGTTAAATCAAGCGCTTCTTGGGAGGCAACCCAAGTTGTAAATGTAAGAAATAGTTAGTGCTAACGTTTGTTGATGGGAGTAGGTGAATAAGATGGAAAATTTGAAGTTGGAACCAAAAATTGGAACTTCAGTTCTAGTGCAAAAAGTCACAGAACGAGTCGTCGTCTGACCTGACGACTCGTTCAATCAACTCATGAAGAAAATAGCAGAAAACAAGGGAGAAACGGGCGACTTAATGATTCGTGTATTCAGGAAACAAATCGTCATGTGCCCCGTCATGTACACTGGATCAAAGTCTTAATTAAAATAAAAAGGTTGATAACGGCTCACTCAATGAATCTTTGGAAGACCAAACGAGTCGTTAAGTGACCCGTCTTGAAGCTACACCAGGCCAAGGACCACGACCCAGGCAACGACTCGTTAGGTGACACCATGAGTCGTTACTTGACTCGTTAGGTCCCAGGTAAGATATTGAACTCAGGTAAAAGAACGAAGGGTCAAAATAAGTCATCTCATTACTTAACGACTCGTGTAGTTAGTCGTCAGGTATTATATTTAATTGCTATCCAACCCGACACAGGAGTGGAATTGGGGTGCTTTTATGTTATATCACCTAAAAACCCGATTATTTCCCTTTTCCAAAATTGCACCAGTGTCCCTCCCCAAACACTTCAAATTTCCCTCTTCTTCTTCTTCTTCTTCTTCACTCAATCCCCATCGAATATATCTTCAACCTTGCACGCCCAGTCACTCAATCACGCACATAATTGCACTCCGTCCTTGTTCAAAGAATATTGTGAGTACTCTTTCCCCATTTAAATCTTGAATATCGTGCATTTGAACAAGAAATTTATTTTTGAGGACCCATGTTGTGAATGAAATTGAATTTACGGGTAATGTTGTGTTTATATCAACCTGTGCCTCTTGATGCGAAATAAACCCTAGGAAGATTTAAACAAATGGATTTTGATCGTATGTTCACTTAGGTTGATTTTAGATTGTGAAGCTCTGTGTTTGTGGAATTGAAAATTAGGAAGAAGATGGAGTTGAAATGGGTGAACTGAAACTCTTGAGCACGAGCTACATCACGAGTCGTTGGATCACCAAACGACTCGTTGTGTAGCTCGTCCTGAGTGGAAAAATTAAGCCAATGAGGCAGTGTACCTAACGACCGACCTAACGAATCGTTGGGACCAGTCGTCAAGTAAACTAGCCAATCTTGAAGGAAGTCCAGTCTGAGACGACGAGTGACCTAACGAGTCGTTGCCAGTTACCCGTCAGGACCACTGGGCGCCAGCTCAAAAATGTTTTCTGTTTCATCTCATCTTGAGTACTGACAATGTTTCCACAGGTACAATGGCTCCAAGAGGTACACCAAAGAAGGGCATAGCAAAGAAACAAATACCTGAGCACAGTCAACCTTCATACCGTAGACTGTGTGATGATCCGTCCTCCTCTGAAGAGTCAAGTGGATTTGAGGAAGAGTATGAAATATCAGAGGAGAAATTAGTGAGGAGATCCACCAGGTATAGGGCTCAACAAATTTCAAATCCGATAGCCCTGATCGATGCTCCCACTCCACTGGCAAGGGATACACCTAACCGTATGGGTGTTCATGCTAGGTTTGCTGCTGCACTTGCTCTCGAGGCTCCCACAGCTGGGATAAACCTAGAAAGAGTTGATGAATCATATGCTCAGTGAGGGGATTCTAATAATGAGCTGACGAAGACCTCGGACACATCAAATGAGCAACCCAGAAATGTGCGGAGATGGTGTGTCCATGGCATGTGGGCTATATACAACCGAGATATTGCTCCCAATGAAAAAGGCAATCCGAAGAGGAGCATATACGAGGAGCCGAGGCTGGTCACTACAGGACTAAAAGACCTTCCTGAGCTACAAGAAGTATTCGATAAATATAAGTTCGGGTGGTTGACCGAGCTATTAGGTAGCTACAGCCCGTGCTTAGTCCAAGAGTTTTATGCAGCATATGCAGCCACATTGTAGTGGTTGTCATTAGGGGGCCAGGATTGGAAGAAGAGGCCCGCCTTAAATCAGGTGTTGGTGAGAGAGAATCCAGTTGATATCTCTGAGCGGACAATCTCCAGGATGCTGTATGGGCGGGCCGGATTATCAGGCTCCGATGAACACGGCAGAATTCGATCACAGGCTATCTGAGATGAAGAAAGTCAAAACCAAGAAGTTGAATAGCCAGGAGTGCATCTAGCAGTATACTAGGTCGTATCGGATCATTGCTATGAGAGGTTCGCTAGTGGAATGGCTGCATGGTACAGAATCGCAGATAAAGAAGGCCACACTGAATTTTCAGGCAAAATTTTGGTGGTCGCTGGTGCGGCATAGGCTGGTACCAACCAGCAATGACAACATCCTTTCACCTGACAGAGCAGCTTTGGTAGCAAGTATAATGGAGGGTATGCCATAAATTTCCCATGATACATTGCTGAGGAGATTAGAGAGCGGGCAATCAATGACGATACTACCATTTCGTTCCCATGTTTGATTGATAGACTCTGTCAGGAGTCAAAGGTGCCAGTATTTCCATCAGTGGACCAGAGAGTAGTGGTCCAGAAGATTACTGATATCGGGTTGATTCGAGATGATACAAACCTGGTATCGAAGGCGAGGACTCAGGCAGCTGCATCTGCTGGAGCGAAAATATTAGTAGAGGCATTTGGTAGCGGGATGAAAAATGATGCAGCACAGTTCGTTGAGTTGGAAGCTGAGCCTATGGATGGCAGAGAGATAGGTAGCTAGCCTGAGGCTACAGATGCAGCGGATACCTCCACACATGCCGATGTTCCTGAGTCATCATCTACTGCAGCAGCCCCAAGACCACCAGTTGCGCCTCCATAAGCCACCACAGCCAGCCTAGTCACGATTTCACAAGAGTTCTTAGTTGATATGGCTAGGCGGCTAGCTAAGGCCGAGAAGCAGCAGGCACACACGGCTCTACAGGTTAGAGTTTTGATAGAGCAGGTAAAGTCGTGGGTTTCAAAGGAGTTGGAGACATTGTCCACTTCAGTGCATGGCCGACTAAATGCTTTTGAGAAGAGAATGGATAAGTTCCTTGCACAGTTACAGGCGTCGGAGTTGTCTAGATGGTACTCAGAGCTAGGAGCACTCAAATCTGAGGTGCGGGACTTGGTCGCACAACAGGTAGTTGTAGTACCTCCACCGGCACTTCCCGTGATAGAGGACGAGTTTGAAGAAGAATTGCCACCGATTTTCGACTTTATCACAGAGGAGCCGGTGGCCCATGATAAGGGGAAGAGGCCTTGTAAGGAGGCAAGTTTTGATGATGATGTTTCTCTGATCCGTTAGAAAAAATGAGAGCAGAGTGAGATGGAGAGAGTGTTGCATGAATCGAAAGAGGAGGCTCAACAAAGAGCCGAGACTGAGGCAGCGAGAGTTCGTGGAGAAGGCACGAGCTCTGTTGGATATGAAAATGCACTGGTTCAAGCCGGTAATATTGGTGATGACATTGAAGGCGTATCTACACCCTCCACCGACCAGGTAGCTGACACCTAGGTCGCATAGGTATGTTCCATATTTCCTTAGTTTTGTTTAGTATATAAATGCATCGAGGTACTGGGCCATATTTACAATTCAAAAAGCCACATNATATTTCCTTAGTTTTGTTTAGTATATAAATGCATCGAGGACGACGCATGCTTTATTGATGGGGGTGGGGAGGGATACCTGTGCATTTTTTTGCTGAACATAACCTGAGGGTTTTTCTTGCCGGATATCTTTTCCCTCTGGTGTTCCATATCTAGTAGAACCGACATGTTTAGGATTTTATTTCATGTTTTTTTTGTGATTTTTGTGTTAGTTGGAAGAAAGTTAGGAAAACTGAAGGCAGTCAAGAGTTGAAATTGTTGAAAATAACTGTTGATTAATAATTTTGATACCCCTCCAAAAAATTTGTATGTGTGTATGTGAAAGTTGACAAGTATGACCTTTGTGAATCTTTGCATGGCATTGAAACTGTGAACATGTTTACCATTATATGGTTGTACCTGAACTAGCGATTAGTAGAAGTGATTATGTTGACCTGTGCTATGTGTGAAGTAAGGTTTATTAGATGAATTTGGTTGTGTGCTTAGATCTAGAACTTGCCTGGTTAGTCGTACTGAGATAGATGATAGGAAACTAGGAAAGGATCATAGGCCTTTTTTGATTTATGAGTCCACTTCTGTCTTAAAATACCTACCAAAAGTGAATAAAAATCCCTTGATCTAGATGTTTGATCTTAAATTGGTCTTTCTTTTTGTTTACACCAATTCACCTGCCTGATTTTATTATGAATGAACTTGTTTTGGCCCTGGTCCCTCCTGGGACATTCTGAACCTCAACTTAGGAAAATCGCCTAAGTTGAGGGTAGCTATTTATAGGGGTGATTAAGAAGAGTCGGGTGGAAAGAAAATTGGGTAATGAAAAAGGAAACGAGCGGGTGTGGTATGCATAATGAAAAGAAAAATAATAAATTGTTGTCAAAGAGCAAGAAAAGAAAATAAAGAAAATGTGTGACATCAATGAGTGTTTGAATAAAGAGAAACCGTATCCGCAGTTGCAAAAGCAAAGAAAAAAAGAAGCAGTTAAAGGAAAAAAGGGAGAAAATAGAAATAAAGGTGAAAAGTGGAGTCAAGAGGTGTGTAGTGCCAAGGAGGGTTGAGTTACTAATTCCATATGTACCATATCCAAGCTCGAGCCTATGTTACAAGCCTAGAAAGTCCGATAGTGATCCTAGCTACTTGTCCGAAAATTGAGGTATTGAAAGTAAAGGCAAGCCTATGGTATTGCATGCACACAGTTTGAATTTCTTTGTGAGAGCGAGTGGATCTTACCTAGTCCCAAGAGAAATATATCGAGTTAATCAAATACACATGTGTGAGTCTGGGACTTCTTTGAGGTGAGAGCATTTGGTCAACAAAATCGTCTGCAAATTGTTTGGGTCAGTGTTATAGATTTATGCGCATGGTTACAAGTGACAGTATTTTGCCATGTTTTGATTCCTCTGTGTTATGGTTGGAAATTTTGCATATGCATAGTGATTTGAGTTGATACAATGAGGAGGGGTTAGAAAATTGGATTTTTATGTATTAATGTGACTGCCGTAAGTTTCCTAGAGTTCTTTCAATTGAAGTGTTGAAGTAGTTTAGTTTGTTTTATTTTATTTTATTTTTGCCTGAGGACATGCAAAAGTTCTAAGTTGAGGGTGTTGATGTGCCGTGATTTTACGGCACTTTCGATGCCTAAAACCAAGAAATTATACACATTCCGGGTATGTTTATATAGGTAAGATGTGTTTTGTGCTTAATGTTTTAGGAAAACAGGTTTGGAAGAGAACTGGATGAATTAATGCGGAAAATAACTAAAAAGGTGACTACCAGACACTTCACGAGTCGTTGGCAGGAAGAATGACTCATTGTTGAAGGCGTGGACAAAAAATGGATTTTTGAAGAAGAGACAGTGTACCTGACGAGTTGATCAAACGACTCATTACACTTGGTAACGAGTCGTGAGGTTAATCGTGAAGACTGAGAGAGGAAATCATAACAAAGTGACCAGTGTACTTACCGGACCAAGGAGGTAAAAGAATTGGAAAAGAGATTAACAACGGAGATTTGGGTCTATCAACCCTCATCTAATAGCTTAAACTTGTCCAGGGATAGCTAATCAGATATTAAGGGTAAGGGTCAACTAAAGTACACCCGTATACGGACCAAGTTGCGTGGTGATAATCATCTAGATAGGGGACCAACCATTTAGGTGAACCTAACTTACCAATATTGCATGTTAAACACTGGAATAGATCACTAGTGTATAAGCCTTGTGGTTATGAAATCTTGGGGAACACAATCCTAGTCAAGTTGTTAACTGAATACAAACCGAATTTGATTTCAGCATTCAGTAATTTTACTTTTGTTTATTATTCTATATTTTTTCTCCTTTGGAAATAAGTAACTCAATAGTAACAGTTATTCACATTAACTTAAGTTCTTACCATATTCCCTGTGGGATAGACCTCAACCTTTGTTGGGTTTTATATTTGACAATCGACCGCTTATATCTCAATTGTGAGGTGTAATTTGGGCGGCATCCGGATGAACAAGTCAAAGTTGCATGGGAATTACTAAAGATATAAAGAGGATGAAATTCGTTTTAAGCATCGATGAAGTTGATCATCACACTATGATATAAAATAATTATTAATGATAAGCTTTAAATGATTTTTGTGTAGCTACTTTATAAGGCTTAGTCTTCGTGACATTTTTTGTTACATAGTAGAATTCCACAAAGATACATGTATGTGGATGTTGTGGCCTTAACAAATGCAACATGGCAAGGTTCAATTCTAGTGTTTTTGTAAGTAGCCAACTCAAATGCTCTTCGAATTGCTGGAAAGTCTCACCCCGATGGTAAGTCATCATCTTTACATAGGTGTTTTTACTTCTTTTTGCTCTGAGGTTGTATCTTAAAAAAAATTAGGTTATTAAATAGTTGGAGTAATCACAAAGATCAGTTGAAAATGCATATTACTCGAATGCTTTCAGGTAGTTATATGTTGTTGGAGCTAGTACTCAAATTTTGAAGCTTGATGCTCTACTGCTAGAAAGAGAATGCTGCTGAAATAGGGGAATTTTTTTTGAAAAAATAACGTTGGATGATTGTTATTTGAAATGGAAGCATCTTTTTATTCACATAACTTCTTATAGTTCTCCAAACATTATGGAAGCTGCATTATATAAAAGATATTGGTTCAGTGTGATTTTATCTCTGTTTTCTACTTAGTCAAGATATATAACAAAAGCAGATAAGATATTGGTTCAATGCTATTTTATCTATGTTATCTGATTTTATCTCTGTTTGCTGTTGGTTATGGTGCTACGATTGTTCTTATGGTGAAGCTTTGGATTGCAGCGACAACACGACTGTATCGCCTGTAATCCAAGCAGATGTAACATGATACACCAACCAAACATGTGATGGCTGGAATGACCAAGGTTATTATAATATATTTGAAAACTTGTCTACCCCTTTTGCTACCTGCAAGTGAAATTATGGTAACTTTGAGACAAAAATGCTGTCATGTTTTACCTTTTTTTATTGTATAAAATTTATTCTTGTTAATACACCAAGCTCAGCTGCTTAACTGTGTTGAGCTATATTTAACTAATTTTATAGTTTTGAATTTGACACTCAAATTAAGAGAATAAACTTTTGGTAAGCTTTTCATTGCACCCATAAGTGTAAACCCCAAAATTGAATTTCATAAATTGTAAGGTGTTGCATACTAGGTACAAAAACATTATCCAAAAGTAATATACATATATTATATGTTCAGTTGAATTATTATTTCCTTCCACAAGCCAATTGTATGATCCAAATTAATTTGTTAACTATCAGTTTATTGAGTTATTACTATTATACGAAAGTAGTAGAATGACATACACGATACATTTTCACTTGCACGATTTCAGTCAATCAATCAACTTGTTGAGAATAGAAGTCGGTTTCTCTATAAGAATTGACATTTGATTACTATATTAAAATAAAAGGGAAAGCTAGGCCTTTCAATTTTGCCAAATCGACTTATCAATATTGTGATGAATAAAAAATTCCTATTCCATTGAGACAATGAATACTAGAGTAATAACACATCATGATAAGTAGTGCTCGTCTATTTCGACTATCTTTTATTAACTATACATACATACATACATACATACATACATACAT
>JACEIK010000999.1:188385-200915 GCA_018107945.1 Datura stramonium | reverse complement strand
ATATATATCAATTATAACTTAATACACTAATATTCTGGAAGAAAACATTACTTTCGATATATATATATAGCCCAAACTTTGTCTTATCGAAAAACAGTTGAAAACTCATTATTTCTCGAAAGTCCAGAAGGGAGAAATACTCACTTTAGGGCTAGGTGTATATTGACACTAATTTGGAGCAATTCCACTTACCTTGGCTCGGTAGCACGACGATTCGCCGGCCGAATTTCACAAAACTAAACCCGTAGGAGTGCTCCTTGCTGCTAAATACCTCGGTATCTGAGATTGATTCGAGTTTGGACCGCGTTTGACGGTGTATTCGGACGAAAATTATGAAGAAACCTCGTTCTCCTCTGTTTCCCTGCGTGTTGTCTAGAAATTATAAAATGATTATGAAATAAACCGAAGTGGGAGGCCCCTTTATTCTTGGGACTTTTAAGTCGCATTCATGGAATGCGATTTATAAGTCGCATTTGCCTTGTGACGCGCCGACTTGGCGCTTGTCCGGTCTTTCACCGTGCATTTTCCTAGCATGTATGGGATTCAAAAACTCTTAACCAACATGCGAGTAGGCCATCTACGTGTCGAGAATTTACGGGGTGTAACAGATCTACTCGAGAAGAAGAACTTGGGCTATAACTTTAAAGCTCAAAACCTTGGTGGATATGGAAGAATACAGCAGGGGAGGGTTTCCACCATTTAGGATCTAAAAAATATTATAAGGATATAACTAAAAGGACCAAGGGGATTTTATGTAGTCTTCCACCGACCTAGGCCCCACTTTGACGTACATGCTTGTGTAGTCTTACAAGAATGCAAGTATCTCTTTGTTTCAAAGTTGTATTTGTAAATAGTTTAATGCGTTGAACAATTAAACTCATATATCTTCAATTTGATAGGTAGTAGGCCCCCGAACTTCTTATTGATTTGGAGAAAAACTCTAAGACATCTGACCTAAATTTCAGAAAATTTAAGAAAGCAATTTGCGATAACTTTTGCTGACTTTTGTTTTACAACTTTCTTGACTTCAAATCTTAACATATGATCATCGATTAATTCGAATATATAATAAGACATCCTTCTTAGCATATTAAAAACTCTTATTCCTATCTTTAAAGTATGGTTTATGTTTTACATTATATGGGGTGTTATAGGACGTGGTCGACACCCGATGCCTATTGGCCCAAGCATACCACATATATCACCTAGATAATGCGCAACTCAAGTAACCAACAATGACATAATATGACATCAGATAAAAAATATAATGGCCCTCCGGGAAATCATATGGCCAACACATATATATAATAAAAAGGGTCTACAAGGTCACACAACATACATCAAACCCACTGTCAGAATCTAACAAATGTTTTACCAGAGTATAACTAATAACAGAGTGGGGTAGGGGCCTCTCTATCCAAAACATCAAGTATATTCAACAAAACAGAAGGGACACTCAATCTCAGCTTTGAAAGACATGGAGCTTACCAACTACAACTGAGTTGAATGCACTCCTACTAAGAGGGTTTATTAGGAGCTCTACCTGAACCTGCAGTCATGAATGAAGTACCTCTAAGCTCGGAGCTTCAGTACGAAATAATGTATCGATTATGTAAGAAAGGTATAACTATAGGAAAAAGCAATAAATAATAATGACTTAATAATAAAGGTTACCTTTGTACACTAGAAGCTATTGTGGGCACATAATAACAATAAAGATGTACCTAGAACTGACTTCTAGAGTTAGCATGAACTCCATATAAGTATATGCATGTCTCATATCCATTGCCCACTGAATATCTCTCCTTAGTGAATATAGGATATTTTAAGGAACAATAATAATCATCACCCACTCGAATCTTTCTTGAGAGATATAAATTTGTACACCACCCTATTAGTGGCGGGCATAAACCTGTACACTGCTTTGCTAGTGGCGGATGAGATAATGCATGTCATGAATGCAAATGACTAACTTGCTTCTAACTCATATCTCTAATGACTCTTACATAATCATAAAGACATACCTCATGACTCATTAATATCCTGTACCTATCCAAACTCCTTACCGAGAGAAACTCAAGACTATGTTGTCTGCCTAGCTTACTTACTACCGACTAACACTAAGGACTGCCTTGCCTGCTTGGACTACGTATGACCAACATGACATTTGGGGCTGAATAACTCTTATCCAAAAATAGTGTATAGAATATACTAATATGATAGCAAGAATTGAGGGAACAATTATTGCATAACTTATGGTGGAATCTACTAGTGTATACCTTTACTTTGGACGTGAAAGGACCTTTTAACAATTCTTGCTTGCCTCATATATATGATGGTCACTTTGGAAATCATATTAGGCTCTTTAGCCTCACATAATTAGAACCATTTCATTTACTCTCTTTGTCAATAAGACTACCCAAGATAAGATGGGCTCGCGAGGTTAAGTATGATGATTATCAACATAGCATAGTCCGTCAAGAAACTTCTAATGTATGTTGAAGAAATACGTATTCGAGTGCAACTCTTTTAAAGTATAAGTTCTTATTAATGAGGAATCATGCCAAAAATAAAAGTTCTTGACATACCTTTTAACATAAGTTTCGTTGGATTTGTAGGAAGAATACGTACTCAATTGTAAAACCATAATGTGGATGCAAATAAATATGCTACAGCCAAACAATAACGCATTACCATTGATCATAATTGACCAGTCAATGTTATATGATCAACATAATAGAATTCAATATACTATAGCAACTACATCCAACCAACAACAATAATATACATCTCAGTTTTGGAGATTGTTTTAGAAGGGACTCGATACTTGGGTGAAGCTTAGCACAGGTTTTCATCCACAAAAAGATGGCCAGACCGAGTGTACCATTCAGACTCTAGAGGATATATTGAGAGCGTGTGTGATTGATATCAAAGGTATTTGGGATGATCACTTTCCCCTCATTGAGTTCGCCTACAATAACAGTTACTATTCTATCTTTCAGATGGCTCCATTTGAGAATCTTTATGGACGAAGGTGTATATCACTGATTGGGTGGTTCGAGGTAGGTGAAGCTACATTGATAGGGCCAGATTTAGTTCATGAGGCTATGGAGAAAGTTTTGCTTATTATAGGAAGGCTAAAAATAGCATAGAGCTGATAGAATTCTTATGACGTTGTTAGGAGGAGAGAGCTTGAGCTCAAAGTTAATGATTAGGTGTTTCTAAAGGTTTCTTCCATGAAGAGATTTATGAGGTTCGGTAAGAAAGGGAAGCTTATCCTCGATATGTTGAACCTTATTGGATTTTAATGCGAGTTGGCAAGGTGGTATATAAGTTAGAACTACCAGCAAAGTTATCTTCGATGCATCCAGTTTTCCATGTGTCTTTATTGAAAAAGTGCATCAGTGATCCAGCTTTAGTTGTTTCGGTAGAGAGCATTGAGGTGAAGGATACCCTTACCTATGAGGAAGTTTCTGTTGAGATCCTTGATCATCAGGTTCGGAAGTTGAGGAACAAGGAAGTAGCTTCAGTAAAGGTTTTGTGAAGAAATCATCTTGTTGAGGGAACTACGTGGGAGGTCAAAGCATATACGATGGATAAATACCCATATTTTTTCCATTCCGACTCAGTTCCAGCATAAGGTACCAATTTCCTCCTTAGTACTCTATTCAATTTCATGTCAAGTTCATGTCTCTCAATTCCTTTCATATCATAGCATGTATATGTGTTTCATGAATTTAGTTCAGTCACGTAAATCAATCCAGAGTCGGTCACTCCGTAAGTTTTAAGTTTATAGATTTCAGTTCTGGGATTGCAGCTCTTTCCCTATCTTTTCAGCTTATTTAGTCTCCATTTGAGGAAGAATGTTCCCAAAGGGGAGATAATGTAACACCCCAAAGTTTTCTAAGACTAGACTCGGGATTTAGAATATGATCAGCAAAAATTTCTGTAATTTTTCCTCAGATTGACTCATCGTACGAGTTGTGGCTTTATATTACGGGTCATAGGAAGAGTCGTGGCAAGGCTCAGAATTTTTTCCCTTAGACCACGAGTCCACACTATGGTTAATGGTGAGTGGGTACGACTCGTGGTCATGAGTTATAGTCAGCATCTGCATAGAAGTGTCCCTGAAGTAATGAGTCGAGTAACGACTCATGGGAACTTGTCATGGGTCGTGGTTTGGAATCATAGGATGGAGAATCAGAGGAAATGCAATTCCACTAACCACGAGTCATAGGACGATTTTTGGTATGTAGTGACTAGTCATAATGGGCACCCCTGATTTGAGAATCAGAGAACCAGAAAATACGCTGGCAAGTAACAGATGGAAACCACGAGACGTGGTAGGGTGGTACGAGTCGTGACGACTGGCAGGGAGGTTTTAAAATACAATTTTTCAAGGGTATTTTTGTAACTTTCTACGTTTCTAACCCCTAAGTGACGTTGTTTTGGGTTTCTTAAAGGGTATATTATGGGGTTTAACCAAACCTAAGTCATCATTCTTTCAAAACAACTGTGGATTGAAGGTTCTCCCTCAAGTCACGCAAGGATTTCATCATCTCTTTCATCTCAATTCTATTTGGGTCTTCGATCAAGTTAAGGATTCCTTAAAACCAGGTATATAGGGTTATGAATAGGGAAATTTCATCCACCCTCATGCCCTTTTCAAGCTAAATTCCATGATCTCTACTCAAATTCTAAATTGTGAATTTCTAGGGTTTAACCCTATTCCATGAAATAATCCATGATATCTCTATGGGTTCAATTCTCTCATGTTCCATTCGATGAGATATGGTTATTAGGGCAGATTTGACTCACAAATTCCTCATGAATTGATGACTTTAAGATTATGATGATTTTTCCCTAATATGCATGAATTATGAATTTCAAGTTTATACGCCCATGATTTCTAGTATGATGAGTTATCAAAATATGCATCAATATTTATGAATTCTTAAACTACTGATTTTGTTATTTCGAATTATGAAACCTTACTCATGTATGGATTTCATGAAAAATCAAGTTTACGTATCATGGCCAATTGTTCCATGGCTAGTTCATGTATGACAAGTATGATTATGATTTCATGATGTTAAACCAGCCCATGCAAGATCAAGTATGCTTTCATGATAATCATTATGAGTCATGTGCATATTTTGGGAGTAGTGTCTAGCACCAAGTAGGCTAGGGGTTCAATCACACCCCGAAACTCATAACTACGTGCCACCATAGGTATATATGTATTCATGTATGGGGCTCGCCAGAAAGTATTTCCCCAGATCGACAGGGCTCACAAGTGATATCACGCCTTCATCGTTCTTTACCCTAGCAAGGCTTAGGACGGCTCTGCCCACTTGAGAGAGATAGTTGGGGCATCATGTAAGCTCTATCATGATGGTTTCAGTTATGAAAAAGCCTCCTATTGTTCCTCATGTTTTTAGTTACTCATGTTCATGTCTTAAGACATTATGTTTTACAGCATATTTGACCCATTGATTAGTTTATGAGTTTTCACTTATGATTCTAAGTATGGTACACCATATGATTTTTGTTTCTAAACCTTGAGTCATTATGTTCAGCTTATGATCAATATCTCATGATTACGATTACTTAAAGAATATGGTTTTTAGCATATTGTCCCTACTCCCATCTGTCGTCTTGTTTTATACTCATGATTTCAGACTATTATTTTACTATCACATTTTACTTTCTGTACATACTCAGTACATTATAAGTACTGACTGCATACTCTAGGCTATATCGTCTAATGATATAGGTTCAGGTGATCAATCTCAATCCTGACATTAGCTCGTTCCCGCTTCAATCCAATATCATCCCTGTTTTGGTGAGTCCTCATGATCCAAGGATGGATGTTTTGGTTTATGACTCTTTTGTTTATGTCTTCTAGCTTAAGACTTAGCGAGCTAGTTGGGGGTGTTGTCCCATTAGGTCATCATATGTTTAGAGGCTTTTCAAACAACTATGTATTAGATGGTTCAACATTGTTGCTTGTGTCTATGCTTATGTTATTATGTCATGTAGACTTTTGCTTATATTATATTTATGTTAGATTTCCTCTTAGTGATACTATTATTCATACTATGTATGTACCATGGCTTATCTTGGAGCCATACGTGGTTCAAGGTCTCGTGTCGCGGTTCGGGTTCTGTGCTCAGGTTGTGAAAAATATGGTATCAGAGGAAAGGTTTAGGTGTGTCCTAGGGTGTCTGAGAGTTGTGTTAAGTAGTTTCTTTTCCATGGGTGTGAAGCATGTCACACTTATGGGGAAGAGGCTATGGATCGTTTAGGATCCTTTTTTCATGATCTATGTCGTGCGATGAACTCTCCTATCCTCTAACTCGTGCTAGATGTGTTTGCAGAATATGCCTCCCCTCCAAGTCAACAGAATAAGAAATGGCAATGGCAATAGAGATTTGCATCAACCAGCCCCACCAGCTCCAGTTGATCCCTTGCTGAAGTAGGTTACTCATGTTAAGTTTAGGGCTACATTTATTATGTTAGCACGGGCCATGACTGTTAAGGTCAACCAGTATGTTGTGGCTCATGTGAACTAAAATGGGAATGCGGTGGTGGCTAGGGTGCGAGATTTCATTAGGATGAACCCAACTGAGTTTTATGGGTCAAAAGTGGACGAGGACCAATAGGAGTTTATTAAGGAGGTCTAGAAGATTACCCATATTATGGGTGTTTCAAGAGAGAAAAGTTCAAACCTGGCCTCCTATCAACTAAAGGGGGATGCTCATATATGGTTCCGATAGTGGAAGGAGAGCAGGGGAGTTGCTGCAATCCCCGTTGGTTGGTATAAGTTTGTTACGTCTTTTTTCGACAGATTCTTCCCCCAAGAGTTGAGGGAAGAAAAAGCAGAAGAGTTTGTAAACTTGAAGTAGAACGATTAAATATTCAGGAGTATGCCTTGAAGTTTACCTAGCTATCCAAGAATGCACGGGAGATGGTTGCCGACCCGAGGGCTCGTACGAATAAGTTCGTGAATGGGGTTGTAGATTCATTGGTCAAGGAGAGCAGTACCACCATGTTGATTAGTGATTTATATATCTCCCAATTGATAATATATGCCCAACAGATAGAGGAAAGCAGATGAAGGAAAATGAGAGAGAGACCAAGAGGATTAGGATAGGGAGCTATGGGTACTCTCAGCATAGGTCTAGTGGTGGACATCGCCCTCAGTCCCACCAAAGGTCATCAGCTCCAGTTCCATCATCAACCAGAATTCCATCCAGATCTCGAGGTGATTAGAGGAGCAGAGTGTCAAGATCTAGGGGTTAGAGGAGCATGACAGGGGAGCGCATTTTTCCAACTTGTAGAAAGTGTGGTAAGAACCACCCAGGAGGGTACTTGCTTGGCTCAAATGTTTGATTCGGGTGTGGGAAGCCTAGGCACATGCGTAGGGATTTTCCTTTCCTAGATAGGGTGACGGTAGAGGTCGTGCCCCGATCCTCACTTCAACAGCTCCAGCAACTCTCCCATCTCAGCAGGGCTCTTCTTCTAGTGCAGGTGGCGGGAAAAATTCTCACCCATTGTGGTCACTTATATGTTACGAGTATTCCATCTTGATATTTATTCATTGTAGATCAAGGAGGCTATGTTATCATTCGTAACTCCTTATGTTGCTGCTAGTTTCGGTATCAGTCCAAAAATCCTATCAGAACCCTTCTTAGTTTCTTCTCCTGTCGGTGAGTCAGTTTTAGCTCAATGGCTATACAGAAACTGCCCCATCACGATTCTTCAAAAAGTTACCTCAGCTGACTTAGTGGAGTTAGATATGACCGATTTTGATGTTATCTTTGGTATGGATTGGTAATATGTTTATTATGCCTCGGTTAATTGTAGAACCCATATGGTAGAGTTTCATTTTCTGGATGAACCAGTCCTAGAGTGGAAGGGTAGTTCAGTTGTGCCTATAGGTCACTTTGTTTCCTATCTCAAGGCCAGAAAGATTATCTCCAAGGATTGTGTATACTATCTAGTTCGGGTCATGGATTCTATGTCCAAGACCCCGACTCTTTAGTAGATTCCGATAGTATGTGAGTATCCAGAGGTGTTTCCAAATGACCTACCAGGAGTCCCGAGCAAATGAGACATTGACTTTTGTATTGACCTTATCCCTGATACACAACCCATATCCATTCCTCCTTATAAAATGGCTCTAGCCGTGCTAAAGGAGTTGAATGAGCAGTTGAAAGATTTCTTAGATAAGGGTTTCATCAGGCCTAGTAAGTCCCTATGGGATGCTCCATTTATCTTTGCTCGGAAGAATGATGGCTCTCTTAGGATGTGTATTGATTATCGACAGTTGAATAAGGTCGCAATCAAGAATAAGTATCCACTATGCAGAATTAATGATTTGTTTGACCAGCTTCAGGGTGCTATTGTGTTTTTCAAAGATAGACCTCAGATTTGGATATAATTAGCTTAGGATTAGGGAGAGTGACATACCGAAGATAGCTTTCAAGACTCAATATGGTCACTATGAGTTCGTAGTTATGTCTTTCAAACAAACGAATGCTCCTACAACTTTTATGGACTTGATGAACAAGGTGTTCAAGTTGTATTTGGATATATTCGTGATTATTTTCATAGATGATATCCTCATATACACTCAGAGCAAGGAGAAGCATGCCGCTCATTTGTGGATTATGCTGCAGACTCTCAAGGATCGTCAATTATTTGCTAAATTCAGCAAGTGAGAGTTTTGGCTGAACTCAGTAGCATTCTTGGGTCACGTGGTGTTTAGCGAAGGTGTGCAGGTAGATTCTAAAAATATAGAGTTGGTAAAAAAATTGGCCTAGAACTGTCAGTCCAGTAGATATTAGGAGCTTTTTGGGTTTAGCTAGCTACTACAGGAGGTTTTATAGAGGGATTTTCATCCATTACAGCACCGTTGACTAAATTAACCCTGAATAAGGTTAAATTTCAGTAGTTGGATGCTTGTGAGAAGAGTTTTTAGGAGTTAAAGACTCGGCTCACTTCAGCCCCAGTATTGACCATACCAGAGGGCACGGATGGCTTCATGGTATACTGTGATGCCTCTAGGGTTGGTCTTGGTTATGTGTTGATGCAGCATGATAAGGTCATTGCATATGCCTCTAGACAGCTTAAGACTCATGAAAAGAATTACTCGATGCATGACCTAGAGCTGGCAGCAATGGTGTTTGCCTTATATGGGGTGCATGTGGATGTGTTTATGGATCACAAGAGCCTCAGTATGTGTTTACTTAGAAGGACCTGATTTTTCAGCAAAGGATATGGTTAGAGCTTCTCAAAGACTATGACATGAGTGTGCTTTATCATCCGGGCAAGGCCAATGTAGTGGCAGATGCTCTTAGTAGGCTGTCCATGAAAAGTGTATCCTATGTCGAGAATGGGAGAAAAGAGATGGTGAAGGATGTCGATAGTCTTGCTCGTTTAGGAGTTCGCCTTATAGATTCATCGGATGGTGGTGTTATTATTCAGAATGGGTCAGAATATTCATTAGTTATAGAAGTTAAAGCAAGGAAAGATAAGGATCCTATCCTAGTGAAGTTGAAAGAAGCAGTTCGGAATCAGAAAGTGGAGGTTTTCTCCTAAGGGGGAGATGGTGTACTCCGATATCAGGACCGATTGTGTGTTCCGATTATGGATGACTTAAGAGAGCATATGTTGAGCGAGGCTCATGGCTCTCGGTTCTCTATCCGTCCAGGTGCTACCAAAATGTACTTGTCCTATGAAAAGTCTATTTGTGGAATGGCATGAAGAAGGACATAGCAAAATTTATGGCTAAGTGTTCGAATTGCCAACAGGTGAAGGTTGAGCATCGGAGACATCAAGATATGCTTCAGGACATTAGAATTCTTACATGAAAGTAGGAATAGATCAATATGGATTTCACTAAAAAATTGCCTCATACGCGCTGACAATGTGACTCTATATAGGCGATTGTGGATAGGTTGACCAAATCAGCACACTTCCTACTGGTCAAAACTATAGGTTCAGCCAAGGATTATGCTAGACTCTACATTTAGAAGTTGGTTTGGTTGCATGGAGTTCCTTTATCTGTTATCTCATATAGGGGTACCCAGTTCACTTATAAATTTTGGGGGACTTGGTACTCAGGTGAAGCTTAGCACAGCTTTTCACCCATAAATAGATGGCTAGGCTGAGCGGACCAATCAGACTCTAGAAGATATGTTAAGAGCATGTGTGATTTAGTTCAAAGGTAGCTGAGATGATCACATACCCCTCATTGAGTTCGCCTATAATAATAGTTATCACTCTAGCATTCAGATAGCTCCATTTGAGGCTCTTTGTGAGCGGAGGTGTAGATCACCGATTGGGTGGTTCAAGGTAGGTGAATCTATGTTCATAGGGCCAGATTCAGTTCATGAGGCTATAGAGAAAGTTCATCTTATTAGAGAAAGGCTGAAAACAGCATAGAACCGACAGAAATCTTATGTGGATGTTAAGAGGAGAGAGCTTGAGTTTGAAGTCAATGATAGGGTGTTTTTGAAGGTGTCTCCCATAAAGAGAGTTATGAGGTTTGGTAAGAAAGGAAAACTTAGTCCAGGATATGTTGAACTTTATTGGATTCTAAGGCAAGTTGGCAAGGTGGCATATGAGTTAGAGCTACCAGCGAAGTTAGCTTTGGTGCATTCAGTTTTTCATGTGTCTTTGTTGAAAAAGTACATCAGTGATCTAGCTTTAGTTGTTCCAATAGAGTGCATAGGGGTGAAGGATATCCTTACCTATGAGAAAGTTTCGGTTGAGATCCTTAATCATCAGGTTCAAAAGTTGAGGAATAAGGAAGTAGCTTCAGTGAAGGTTTTGTGGATAAATTAGCTTGTTGAGAGAATTACGTGGGAGGCCGAAGCAGATATGATGGCCAAATACCCGCATCTTTTCCCTTTTGGCTCAGTTCCATCATGAGGTACCAATTTCGTCCTTAGTACCCTATTCAGTTTCATGTCAAGTTCATATCTCTCAGTTCGTTTCATGTCATAGCATACATGTATGTTTCATGAATTAAGTTCAGTCATGTAAATCGGGCCGGAGTCAGCCACTCTGTCGGTTTTTAGTTTTGGCATTGCAGCTCTTTCCTTATCTTTTCAGCTTATTTAGTCTCCATTCGAGGATGAATGTTCTCAAGGGGAAGATAATGTAACACCCCAAAGTTTTCTAAGACTAGACTCAGGATTTAGAATTTGATCAGTAGAAAATCCTACAATTTTTCCTCAGACCGACTCATTGTATGAGTCGTGGCTTCATGTTATGGGTCCTAGGTAGAGTAGTGGTAAGCCTCGGAATTTGTTCCCTCAGACCACGAGTCCACACCATGAGTATTGGTGAGTGGGTTCGACTCGTGGTAATGACTCGTAGTCAACATCTGTAAAGAAGGGGCCTTGAAGTAACGAGTTAAGTAACGACTCGTGGAAACTTGTCACGGGTCGTGGTATAGAATCATAGGATGGAGAATCAGAGGAAGTGCAAGTCCACTGACCATGGGACGACTCATGGTATGTAATGACGAGTTGTAATGGGCCATGGTTTGAGAATCAGAGAACTAGAAAATAGGTTGGCAAGTAATAGATGAAAACCACGAGTCGTGGTAGGGTGGTATGACTTGTGGTAAGAGTCGTGACGACTGGCACGCAGGTTTTAAAATATGATTTCCCAAGTGTATTTTCGTAACTTCCTAGCCTACTAACCCCTAAGTGACATCGTTTTGTATTTCTTAAAGAGTGTATTAAGGGGTTTAACCTAGCCTAAGTCATCATTCTTTCAGAACAATCGTAGATTGAAGGTTCTCCCTCAAGTCAAGCAAGGTTTTC
This sequence comes from Datura stramonium, assembly GCA_018107945.1. Taxonomy (NCBI): domain Eukaryota; kingdom Viridiplantae; phylum Streptophyta; class Magnoliopsida; order Solanales; family Solanaceae; genus Datura; species Datura stramonium. The sequence continues at coordinate 189,072 of JACEIK010000999.1, read as the reverse complement.
ATCATCTCTTTCATCTCAATTCTCTTTGAGTCTTCAATCAAGTTAAGGATTCCTTAAGCCCAGGTATGTAGAGTTATGAATGAGGGAAGTCCTTCCACCCTCATGCCCTTTTCAATATAAATTCTATGATCTCTACTTCTCAGGTTCTAAATTGTGAAATTCTAGGGTTTAACCCAATTCCATGCAATTATCCATGATATCTCTATGGTTTCAATTTCTCATGTTTTATTTGATAAAATATGGTTATTAGGGCATATTTGACTCTCAAATTCCTCATGAATTGATGACTTCAAGCTTATAATTATTTTGCGCTATTATGCTTGATTTATGAATTTCAAGTTTATGAACCTATAATTTCTAGTATGACGAATTATCAAATAATGGATGAATGTTTACGAATTCTTAAACTTATGATTTTGTGATTTCTAACTATGAAGTCTCATTCAAGTATGTATTGATTTCATGAAAAATCAAGTTTATCTATCATAGCCAATTGTGGCGCTATTTCTATGGCTATTTCACGTATGACAAGTATGATTATGATTTCATGATTTTAAACTAGCCCATGAAAGAACAAGTATGTCTTCATAATAATGATTATGAGCCATATGCATGTTTTGGGAGTAGTGTCTATTACCGAGTAGGATAGGGATTCATGCACACCCTGAACCTCATAAATGTGTGCCA
>JACEIK010000999.1:122411-179587 GCA_018107945.1 Datura stramonium | reverse complement strand
CATATATAGGTCAATTAGAACTAAATACGCTAATATTCTGGAAGAAAATATCACTTTCAATATATATATAGCCCAAACTTTGCCTTATCGAAAAACGGTCGAAAACTCGTTATTTCTCGAAAGTCCAGAAGGAAGAAATACTCACTTTAGGGATAGGAGTATATTGACACTAATTTGGAGCAATTCCACTTAACTTAGCTCATTAGCACGACGATTCTCTGGCCGAATTTCACGAAACTAAATTCTTAGGAATGCCCCTTACTGCTTAATACCTCGGTATCTAGAGTTAATTTGAGTTTGGACCGCGTTTGACGGCGTAATCAAAAGAAAATTTCAATGAAATCTTCGTCCTCTCTATTTTTCCCTCGACTTCTCTGGAAATTATGAATTAAAATGAGACAAAACTGAAGTGGAGGGGTTTATATACTTGGAACCTCTAAGTCGCATTCGTCGAATGTGATTTATAAGTCGAATTTGTCTTGCGACACGCCGACTTGACGCTTGTACGGTCTCTCCCCGGGCCCTTTTCTCGCACGTATGGCATTCTAAAACTCTTAACCAACATGAGAATAGGCCATCTACATGTCAAGAATTTACGGGGTGTAACATGTCCCTACTCCCTTGTGTTACGACCCGAGTTGGGACTCCAAATCGAGACACGGGACCTAGAACCATGGATGCCTCCAAGTCAACACATGGCATGTGCATAGCAACTCAAGAGCATAAAAGTGGAAACATAAAACTTAAACATGAATAAGTGAAAGTCTGAATAACATAAACGTATATCAAGCGATAACATCACAATGCTAAATCTCAAAACTGAACACACTAGTCTATGTCTGAAAAGTCTCTACTATCTAATAAGATGCTGGGACAAGCCTCCAGCTATCTCCAAGTCTGAAACAAAACTGACAAATCAAGAATGAATTGATAGATGTCCTCAGATGAGGAGGACTCACCGAAACAAGGGTTGAACTACACTAAGATGGGAGCAAGTTATCAGCAAGACTGAGTTAGATCACCTAAACCTATATCATAAAATGGTATAGCATAGCGTATACGGTCAGTACTTGGAATGTACTGAGTATGTAAGGTAAGTAAAATATGCTTAATAAATCATTAGTTAAAAACATGCTTGTAAATCGAAAGATCATAAGAGAAAGGACTGCATGCTAAGCTGTATCTGAAACATACTTAATCATAAGCTGGTTAACATAACTGAACATAATGACCTAAGATTTAGAAATAGAAATCATATGACTTGTCATAGCTGAAATCGTAAGTAAAAGCTCATAAACTGATCATTGGGTCAAATCTACTATAAAACATACTATCATAATATTTGAACATAAATAACTGAAAGCATGAGGAACAATGGGAGACTCATCATAACCGAAAACCACCATGTATGAGCACATGATGATCCCACATCTTGCTCACCTGGAGAAGAGCCATTCTAAGCCTTGCCAGAGAGAAGGACGAATAAGGTGTGATATCACGGTGTCCTCAGGCGGGGGAAGCACTCTTTTGAGAGGTTCCAAATATATACCTAAGTTGGCGCGTAGTTTATGAGATCGGAGAATCTTTGAACCCCTGGCCTAATCAATGCTAGATACTACTCCCAAAACATGTATATTGCTCATATATTCATATTATCAATACATAGCTTTAATCTGAACATTGGGAGTCTTGACTCCAATTCATATCAAAAACTAGTCTTGTTAACCTTGGCTAAAATCATAATAATCATACTTAACTTGCATGGGCTTGCCCAAGTTATTAAATCATGCATACTTGAAATAGACTTCATAAGTAAAAATCATGAAATCATAAGTTGAGGATTTATAAACATTCATGTCAACTTTGATAATTCATCATGCTTGAAATCATGAAATCATAAGCTTGATCTTCAAAAAACATGCATCATAGGACATAGTTTTTAATAACTTGAAAACATGAATTTACAATTAAATTAAGTATAAAATCTGTCCATTAACTTAAAATATACTTTATATCATGAGAGGATTAGATCCATAAACATATCATAGAGAATTTCACAAAATTGGGTTAAAATCCTAGAAATCAATACACTTGATTAAGAACTTGAATTCATGAACTTGAGGAGAAATTTGGGCATGAGGGTAGAAGGAAACCCCCATTCATAGCCCTACATACCTGGGTAAATTGATTTCCAAACTAGTCTTGAAAGGCCAAGAGAATTGGGAAAGAAATTAGTGAGAATTCTAGCTTGATCTTGAAGGGAAATCTCAATATCTTACATGCATGGGAGCCTAATGACTTGGGATAGGCTAAACCCTCTTAAAACACTCCTTTCAGGGCTTAAAACGACGTCACTAAAGAATTAAGAGTGTGAAAATTTATGAAAACACCCTTAAAGAACCGACTGAATGGCACTGCTAAAGCTAACGAGTGACCTAACGACTCGTTAGGTCACTTAATGGCTTGTCCTGACCTTTCGTCATCACTGGACAGAATCCCAACCTTTTTATCTTGACTTGACGCCTCCACCTAACGACTCGCCATCACAACTAACGGGTCTCTTAATGACTCGTCCTGAGCCTATGAATTTAAGGTTTTTAAGCATTCCTCCCGACCAATGGGACACCTAACAACTTATTAGGTGGCACCATGACTCGTTCCTCCACTCATTGGGTCTCCTAGGTTTCAACACTTTCTCTTTCACTATATACTTAACGGGTCAACCAATGACTAGTGGGGAGTCATGATGACTCATCGTCTCATCGACATCACTGGCTGGTGATAATATTTTTCCAGACTTGGCACCATTTAACATGTCACTTAATGACCCATTAGGTCACACCACGCATCATTGCACGACTTGTTCTATGACCTAATGCAGATTTTTCTACTTTCTCCACTTCAACCCTCAGGTCTGATCTTAGGGACTTTTGGGATGTTACACTATGTGCTATCTTATTTGATACTCATGATTTCATACTATTATTTTATTAGCATGTTTTACTTTCTCTTCATACTTAGTACATTCCAAGTACTAACCGTATACTCTATGCTATATCGTATCATGATATAGGTTTAGGTGATCAGTCTCAATCCCGACATTAGTTCACTCTTTCTTCAGTCCAATACCATACCAGTTTTGGTGAGTCCTCATGATCCGAGGACGGTAGTTTTAGTTCATGACTCTTTTATTTATGTTTTCTAGATTCAGACTTAGCGAGCTAGTTAGGGGTGTTGTCCCATCAGCTCATCATATGTTTAGAGGTTGTTCAAACAGCTATGTATAGATGGTTCAGCATTGTTGACTTGTGTCTATGCTTATATTATTGTGTCATGCAGACTTCCCCTTATATTATGTTAACGTTGTATTTTCACTTAGTGATGCTCTTGTTCATGTTATGTATGTACCGTGAGTTAGCTTGGAGTCATTCGTGGTTCTAGGTCCCGTTCGCAGTCCGGGATCCATGCTCGGGTTGTGACTTCTCAAGCTTTGCAAACTGTTATATCAATTCAATAACTCAACCATAATGAAAACTTATGAAACCAACATCATTACGGAGCTTAAACATGAGAAACTCTTTTCCAAGATTGAATTATGAAGGAATTAAGCTTAGCTATATGATCTATTATCTTAGAGACATGTTCTCTGTGGATATAGAAATTTGAACGACAAGATTTCTAAAAATAAATTGGAGTTAAATTGAATTTTGGCCCAAAATTGCCTTTTATAGGGGACTGGCCCGAGTCGGTGGGACATGGCATGGAACGCCGCCCAATGCGGCAGAACGCAACATATGCCTACTTGTGCGTGCAACCGTCTGCCGATGTGCTGCCTATACGCACGACCGCCTGCCGATATGCTGCCTATGCGCGCGACCTTTTGCCAATGTGCTATCACTTGGCTCTCGTGGTTGACTTTTTGCTTTGGCAACTTTATTTTCTTACTATTCTACTTTCAGGTAATGTAATAAAAGCCCATAGAACATGTCTTCTCACTAGGCTTGTTGACACCCACGTGGAGGGTATTATAATACCCTTTCTAGAAGGTGCCCTGCCTTGAGTTACTGATGGCATTAATAGTTTTGTGTTGAGTATTTAGTTGTTTTTGAGTGTTTTTGGTTTGAAATCTAGTTCTAAAGTCAAATGAGCTGGTTGTACATATGATTTACTTGGTTGAATAAAATATTTCCTATATGACGAAAAGAGAAAATTATATATCTAGTTTTAGAGATATATAAAAGAACTCGAGATTCTTTTGGCGGTTTAGGAAGTATATATTGGCAACATACTTACATCTTTTTATTTAACTAAGGAAATAATAAGTTCTATTGAAAGTTTCTAATGTTAATGTTGGCGAGCTTGAGATCTCGTGGTCAAGACCAAATGATTATCCTTGGTGTATACGTGCAAACGATGTATGAGAAGTCACCCTCAAATGCAAGATATATATATATATAATTGGGTTGATGGAACTTTCATAGGTATATCAAATGATCAATCAACATTCACCCATGCAATGGTCGTGGTCCATCACAATTTATGTTACAAAGGTCCACAAATTAATGTTAATCCTGGCTTCCTATCCCCGTGAAATGATTATATATCATGTCGAGTCCCCAACTGTACCAACCCCCTCTTCTTCTATCTTTCACATACATTTTTTCAACTGTTAATTGCAAAAATTGAATGCTTCCTCTCACAGGGTCTTCCACATTTATATGATTTGAGATCCTTGTTCATATATTTATCACTATCATTGAAAGTCGGGGGATTCATTAAGAATTACTCCTAATAATATACTTGAAAGTCGGTGGATTCATATACTTCGTTTCAAAATAAGTAGTGCTTTTAGCTTGGACATATCCCTTAAGAAAACTGTTCATTTCTAGAAAGAAAAATGTATTTTTACCCACTTACTCCTAATAATATCTTGAAAAAGATGTAACTCTTTAATATTTTCTTAATTATATAAAAAAAATTCATTTTAATAAGGGTAAAATTGAAAGAACATCATTAACGTCTTGATTATGTAAAAACTACTTATTTTGAAACAAAATTAAAAAACTAAAATACACTTATTTTAAAACGAAGGGAGTAGTAGAGCGGCTAGCCTTTGAAGTGGCATTTATCAATGGATTCATTGGCCCGATTAAAATATATATATATATATATATATATATAAAATTTTGTTTTTTTAATTTTTTCTTTTTTAAAACTTTACAATAAACAATAAATATTTGGTTTTTTATAATTTTTTATCTTTCTTTTCAAAAATCATACGAATTAGATGGATTGTGAGACTTTTCTTTTTCTTTTCTTCGTTTTCCCACTCGGACTTTAATTAATTAGAATTTGCATTACGTAAATACAATTGAGGAGAAAGCACTCCCTAGTTAGCTAATATGATTTTTAATATTCGGGACTCGAACTCGAAATCTTTAATTAAGAGTTAAGGGATTCCTATTTATCACCACAATCCTTGTTGGCATGAGAATAGGTCTTACTCTTCATATTATTTTAATATTATGTATGTCAATGCCACTATATATATATATATATATATATATATATATATATATACATACACCATTTAACACGAAAATTATACAAGTGCATATTATTTACTATATATATATTTATATATATACACACCATTTAACACGAAAATTATACAGGTGCGGATTATTTATCATTGTACTGGTTTTTGTTTACCTCTTATGAAGTAGTTTATCTTGATTAACTTTTTATCATTTTTTATGAACTTTAGAAACTCTCTAGTTGAAAAGAAAAAGAAAGAGAAAGGGCGTTTTAGTAGCTTGAAGTAATTCCCTTAATTTACCTGTGTTGTGTGATTTCACTCTCCCATTTTACAAAAAGAAATATTTTGAAAAAGGAATATATTGGAGAAGTATATAAAATATATTAAAAATTAAAATAATTACATCAAAATAGATTATTTCATATTAATTATTCAAAATATTCAATTGGCTCAAAATAATTATAATTTGTGTCTCGTTATGAATTTAAGGTCTTTCATGCATAAGAAATCATGACAGTATGGATATACTGTAATGGTATTATGCATGATTGGAACTGTATCCACGGAGGACTGCTCATTTCCTCATTAATACCATGACGAGAATATGTATATACTATGAAGGTATCATGAAGGATTAGGGCGCTAAATGTCTCGTCTGGAAAATCTCACGGATCTCTCCTGCTTACATTAAGACTTTTCAAGGTTTGCCTCAAGGAATCTAAGTGAAAGAGATAAAATTGAATCATATTCCTGTAGGGCCCCATCCATCCTACGGTGATACCATGGCGGTATATGAATATACTATAGTGGTATTGTAAAATTACGAGATGAGGGTATTTTTGTAATTAATTAAGGGGGCATAAAGAAAGGGTAGCGAGCTGTAAATATTTTACTTCTATGAGACAAATTATATAAGTTTTCTATTATAATAGTAATAAAATAATTATATTACAACAAGGTTTAGATACCCTTGACATACTGAAGAAGATATAAATTTGTCCTCTTTCACTTATTGAATCATAATTATTTTTAACGTTAATTTTTGTGTTAAAAACATCAATCCTTCCGCTTATGATTAAAAATATCTTTTCATTTTAATAGAATTATGAGATTATATATGTGGGGCTTTAATTAAATATGTGGTACTGATTTATTGATCTATGAAGACATTAGACTCAATCCTTAAATAACTTGACCATCAAATTTATTTGTTAAATTGTTGGAGCTAAATTTATGAAATCAATATTGTTAAAGTATGAAGAAATGAATTAAACCTATATTGAATTGATTGGAACTTGTATTTTTTTGAGTTTTGGCAAGCCAAAATTGCAATTTCAAATGAAGAGAACATTATTGTTTTTTAAATTCATTCGGTGGAAAAGCACGTCAAACATCAGAAGGAATTTGATGCAGACAAATGATTTCTATTGTTTTAATTTGGTTGACCCAAATAGATCAAGTCCTACCTATTTAATTAAAATGACCATATGCTATCATAATCGTTCTTGAGTCTATATTAAGTGGTATTTTTAGCACACCTCTTAAGAAATATATTCACTCACATAAGTAAAAAGTATTTTACTAACTTATCCTTAATAAAATAATTACCTATTTAATGTTGTTTTTGGTTACACAAGAATTCACTTATCTTATTAGGAAAAATGTAAAGAAAATAATTAATATTTTACAACATTATGTAAAACACTGATTATTTTGAATCAAAATAAGAAGACAAAAACATTATTTAATATAGACTAGTAATTTAGTGCAGCGGCGTTGCGTGCATTCCCATATCAAATATAAGTATAAAATTTGTTAAATCACATAAATATTATGATACTAAATTTGTGTTCGAGTTGACAATTTGATTTTCTTTTTGAAAACCAAAAATGAGTTGTTCATTGACTTAGCAAGCAAAACGGTCTGTGCCCAGATAGAATAACGCAAACCAGATTTATAAAAGAAATAGATGAAAAATTATTGACCTTACTAAATTCCTCAAAAAATAATTCTAAAAAATGTACGGTCTGTAAATCTCAAAATTTTAATTTTTAGCATTGCTGCCATTCATTCAATTGGCTTTCTTCCATATGCTAGCTCTTTATTGACATGCATTTTTGTCTTTGTGTGCCTGAAGTGGATACATTAAAATGTAAATTAGAGAACATAATAAGTTAATAAAAATATATTAATCGTGGAACAAATATTTTTCGATAAAAGTGATCATTTAGTCTCGATAAATAAATATGATGTAACAGGATAAAAATAATCATTGTTTAGTAAATAAATGAAGACAATTGAGAAATAATTAAATAGAAAAAAGTAATTAAAATACAACTTAGAAAGCTTCACGGGCTTGGGGTCAATGACTTGATTACATCACAACATCAACAGACCTTGCATCATCTAAACAAAATGTCACCAATTAAAATAACGAAGAGAAGACTAACCATCTGTGAGGGACACACTTTGAACACGAAAATATGTCTTGAGTTTTTTCTTTAAGTAATGAATGAATTAATATACTTTCCATAAGGAAGTTGAAAGATGAAGGAACTAAATATTTAATAGACATATTAAATATTGATATTAACGGATAGTTGTAATAGATAGAGAAGATTAAAGTAATTCTAAATTTAATTGATTATAATATTGACATTAATTTTAGAAACTTGAATCATCTTCATATTATTCATCTTTTACATTTATTATGTACTATACTTTATTATTATTTTAGTAGATAAACAGATTTAGTAAAGGGTAAATATGGTCGTTCAACTTTTAATATGATAGTATTTTTATTCCTTTAATTTTAGACTTAGGCGCTTCCCACATATTATTATATAAATGAAAAGTCAAAAAGTGAAAGGGTATATTATCATGAAAGTAAATTAAAGATATATGATATATATATATAAGCAAGTCTTCATGAAATATTGAATGACTATTTTACCCTTCAATCTAAAATTATTCCTATAATATTATATATACTAAAAGCTAAAATTACATAAAAATAAATATTATTAGACAATTAAATATTTCTCACAATGAATTATTTAGATAATGATGAAGGTAAACCTATTTATTATTTGAAGGGTATATTCTCTCAATATTTAGAGTTTATTTTGATATTTAACTTCATTTTTTGACTTCCCACTTATATAGTAATTTGATTATTTATTATTATTATTATTATTATTATTATTATTATTATTATTTTTTTTAATATTATTATTTTTTAATTATATTATTATTTTAACTTTTCATTTTTTGGCTTCTCACTTATAATATAATAACATGTATAATTATGATATGAGTCATGATAAAATATTGATATTTAGTTATGTATTTAATTAAATTTTAATTTAGTGAAGGGGCAAAATGATAATCTAACTTTTACTTTTTGGCTTCCCACTTATATAATAATATGATATGATAATGATTTGTACATATTACATTTATTTTTATTTTATTTAGTGGAGAGTTAAAATGGTAATGCAACTTTGAAGTTAGAAGATTTTTCATTTTTATTATATTTTAATTTAATTTATTTTTCATTTTTTTAGTGAAGCTTGTTTAATGGCATAACATTAAATGATATTAATTAAATAAATGAAATAAAAAAATAATTTTAAAATAGAAAAAATTTAAAATAAAAATAGTGAGACCTTAAGGCATGCCACATCAGCATGACTCTAAATCTCTTTTATATACATATATTGATTAGAGGGTACCATTGGGCATTTTTAACCTCAAGATAATGGTAGAAATTGAGATCAAATAAATAAAAGTAAATATTTTACCCTGAAAATTAACGCTACGAATCTATTGAAATCCAATAGGTGGGGGAGCAAATGAAATCATTTTCAATATTTCAGGCGGATGAAAATTATTTTTATTCCCCAACTTTAGTTTAAAAATTAAATTTTTCCCTCAATTTTAAATAATAGATATATTTTTCTTCTTTATCCTAATTGATTTTTTAAAATATCTATTTTACCCTTATATTATCAACTTGTCTTCTTCTTTTTATTTCTTTAAAATCATTTTATATATATAATATATATACTAATTTATGTAATAATTTTTAATTGCAATAAATAAATATTAACCACTGAATAAATAAAATAAGAAATACTAATTGAGTATATCAGTTAATTATGTTTTATAATGAAGTAAGTTAGCAAGAATTTTTTTAATTAATAATAATCAAAACTTTAATATTTATACAAGTGAAAATAGAAGGTAATAATAATTTTATAAATATATTTCAATGCATGAAATATAAAAAAAATAATAAAATAAAGACAAATATAAAATCTATTTATTTATTTATATAGACAATAGAGGATAAGAAAAAGGAGAAACATAAATACACACACATGCATTCACATACATATATGCACATTTTAATACATATAATATTTAATAACAATAATAGAAAAAAACTAAATAGCATTACTTTTTCTGACAAATTCATAGAAGTATTGTTCTACTTATAATGTTAGTGAATTCATATAAGAAACTATCAATATTTAGGTTAAAAAAATAAATATTATACATAATATAAAAGATATTATATAAATAGAGGGATTCAAAATAATAAAGTAAAATAGATATTTTAAAAGATCAATTAAAATAAAAAAATATTTATTATTTAAAATTAAAAAAAAAAATTTAAAATAAAGTTGAGGAAATGAAAACGATTTTCACCTATTTTAGGTGCATTCTGACCCTTTTTCCGTGTTTTAAAGTGGTCTAAGCTATAATAAGTAGGACTTCCTTTACTCTCACTCTTATAATATCCATTCATTAAGTTTGCATACATGTTTGCTTGTACATCAAGCAAAGATATGTAATGATCCTGACTCCCTTTCAGTGCCAAAGTATAGTCCAATTTAAGTCTGTTTTCCCTTTTCTTAAAGGTTATTTGATGGTAAAAAAACATCTCTATGAAAATAATGTCTTGGCTCTTGGAATTTTAACTTCCCAATTCCTGCATACTACTGATTATATACACTAATTTTACTACTACTTGATTACTGGTGTGTGAAATTATAAGTGATAGTTAGCGCACCAAAAAGAATTTAAATCATTACTTTTTATATAATGGTCTTCTAGTATTTGGTACTGCTCATATGCTATAGCTTATGATTATCAGTGTAATCTTAGGGTGCGTTCGGTAGAAGAAAAATAATTTCATTAAAAAATATCTTTTTTGAAAATAAATAATTTTTTTTAATATTTAATAAATATGTAAAAAATTATTATCTCAAAAGAAATATTTATATATAATCAAACAAACATTACAAAGGTGACATGGCTTGAGGAGTGTGGCCTCCCGAAATAGTGGGGTAGGATGGTCAAATGGTGTGGTTGGGGAAGAAAAAGACAATGAACATGAAATTTATTTTTTTCTGACATTAATTTCTAATATTACACCAACCCTTCTCACTTGTATTAGAAATATTTCTAATCCATATCCATCAGAGCTTATCCCCTTTTCATGTTCTCTTTGCTTTTATAAATTCATTTCCCTGTGCGTTTCATTTAGGTCATAGCAGCAGCACGAAGAAAAGACTTGCATATGCTCAAGTTATTTGCCGCTTACCGCGAAGGGATATGATCAGCTACTGAAATCACTTTATCACTGAGCTAATTTTTATGTCTTTGAGTGGTTACAGCATAAATCGAGCTAGTGAATTTCATATAGCAGCATAAAAGCAACCCAAAAAAGGGGCTATATTACTTTTTCTTTGGTTTTGAAATTCAATTAACCTACTTAATTTCAGAGCTAAATTGGACATAGGTTAGATCATTTCTAAATAAAGGTGTAGAAATTCATAACCTACACGAAACGTATAAATATAACTGCTATTTTCCTCTTATAGAAAGTGAGTAAAACTGCTAAACGTCTACGATTATTAAGTTTGATTCTTGTGACGCAGAATTGTCAATTTATTTCATGTATTTTAAGGCCAAAAAAAAACTGTATAGTCTTAAAGATCATATTAGAGAATTTTGATAGGGAACAAAAATTAGCAAATACGAAGAAGGCATAAATTAACACAGCAAAAGAACATATATTATATTCACTATTTCCTTTGCGAATTTACACGATTCCCCTAGTTAAAGGTGGGTATAATAAGTAGTAATTTTGATGAACCACTTGTTAGACTTGAGTCACAATGGAAAGAATAGAAAAGGATTACCCCAAATCACCCAAAAATAATTATTAAGGACAACGTTGGTTTCTTCCAGGTCCTCCATAATAAAAATAATTACCCCAAACACGATTAATCCCACCTTGAATATCATAACAATTAGGATGATCAGCCAATACTTTGAGATTAGACAATGGTATTAAACTATTATCCCAATCCACCACTTGCAAATTCCTAAAATAAGATGCTTTCCCAAAACCTTCTCCAGCAAAATGTCCACTTCCCATTTGTGTTGATGTGTGAAATCCATTCCCTCTACTGTTCACTATTTCACCTCCAAATTGTATCATACTTGCTGAACCCCTTAGGTGTGTGAACAAAAATGATGGCCAGTATCCTACCAATACTCCTGATCCAAATTCCAGCCACCAATGTCCATGCTTTGGATCCTGCATGCACCAAATTAATATTTTTTTTAAAAAAAATGTAACATCTAATTACATTTTTAGCTATCAAAACAGCTTGTAAACACCTACCATAATCATAATAACGTATCCCATAGTATGATTGAGTGTTCTATTTCCTCAACAGTACATTTTTAGTGCTTTGTGGTTAGTTAGGTTCTTTTTCGTAGTTAAATTTTAAGCAAAAGATGTAAAGAAACATAAAATATTGATTAAATTCTTTTAATTGGAATGCCTCAAATTAATTTGATTGCTAAAGAAAGGTTAATTATATAAAGATATATTTTAAGTCAAAGGATGAGATTTTGAGCTAATTATAAAGTGAAAATAATAACAAGTGGGATGGGTCAGAAACTTTTGCTTGGGAAAGAAGAGTGAATCTTACAAAGTGGGAAAAAATTTAAAAGCACAAACAAAATGATTGTTTCTACTGAAAAAAATACGATGAATGCAACTTTAACATCCCTTAGTTATATGCATACACATGCAAGCATGATGTAAATTCATGTCAAATGCTTTTCTTTCCCTTTTCCATTCTTTTATTTTAACCCCTATACTTCTTTTATTTTTGGTTAATCGAACAAATAACATTTATTATATATTTATTGAATCACATATATTAAATTGTTGAGTCATTTAACGTTTGTTAGTATAAAACAAGAGAAAAAGGAAGAAAAAAGGAAGGGGGAAAAAGAAAAGGCAATACCTTCTTTAATTTTCCCAATTTTAATTTAAATTGCATTTCATTAGCTATATATATACCTGAAATTAACAAAAATGTGCGTTTGGAAGAAAAGGAGATATGGACAAATGATGTTTTTTTACATATACAACTTATGCCTGTAGTTTAATTGTGATATCTCACATACTGTTTTTTTGGTTTGGAGGAAAATGATCTTAACTGTATTAATTAGTTTGATTATCGAATAAATTAACCATCTTGCAAAAAAATTCGCAAACTTTTTAGAAATAAATACGTCTAAGAAAATCTATTGCCTATATATTACAAGTGCAAGTACCTCACCCCTATTTTTAACTATTTATTTTGTTCTATATATAGGAAATGTAATTACCTTCCAAATCCTTGATGCCTAATATATTGGCCACCATTGCCAAGAGGATGTTGGAGAAATTGCTGCCCCTGAGTGCTGTCTTATTTGTCTGAATAGTCACAGAACACAGCAAATTGTAGCATCCTGTGGCTTGATATGCATCACTCTGAAAAAATTGTTAAACAAAAAATAAATTGTTTCTTATTGTAGTGATGGCTTCTTCTAATTTTGATAATTATCATAAGGAAAAATTAATTAATTAAGAGTACCCACAGTCAATAGGTGAAGAACCTTGGATAATTGTCCCCATATAGCTCTGGAAGCACCTGTTTGTAATTAAATGAAATAATTTAGCTAGCTAGCTATGTAAATGCTGATGCAGAAAAAGATTTGTTGATATTGAAAGGTAGCTGAAGATTTAATGGCATGCTTTAAATGACACAGAAGAAAATGGTTCACTCTTTGAGTATTATTCTAAATTTCAGTACATTTCACATTTAAATTCTAAGAAACCGCGTTTCCATCAAACTATTAAATATATATATAGTCAATAGCAACTCCGCGATGGGAAAATTCATTTTCTTCTTACTTGATAGGGTTTTCATTCACCAACGTAAGCTAGCTATATTTTACTTGTAAAATCTTACATATAAGAGTAACAAGGAAGAAATGGCAATTGAGTTGAATCGTGATATTATTGCAACTCTGGGAACTACTAAATGTATAAAGTCATTATTGAACAATTACTAGTTTTTTTTGTTTGACATTCTTTTGGAATTAAAATCATGATATGTATAGGTCATAATGTAATCACTAGTTTCTCTAGAGACAAATTTCTTCTGTTACAATTTTCTTTTCACAATTAAAAGTTCTTCATATTCTTGAAAAAGGTGACAAAATAGAATTAGGAAAAAAAAAAAAAATAAACTGTTACATATTTTTCGAGTTATTATATCAGAGTTGATACATGATCAAATTATTTACTTTTTGGATCAACTTATTTTAATAAAATAAATGAAGCACATAACATAAACTCAAAGAAATAAGCAAGAACATGCCTGCCAACCAGCTTCGATGGTATTGAGATCATCACCAAATGAACCAGAAATAACCCACATTTGTGATAAACTGAATTCATATTGGTTGGTAACTTTGAGATGCACACACATTTTATACCGCTTTGCTCCATAATATTGATCTCCAGTTACATATCCTACCGCATGCTATTTGGAAGAAAAAATATGTAAGAGGGGATTAAAAGGAAAGAAAAAAAAAAGGCTTATTAATTGTTTAAAGAAAATTAGAGTGGAAAAAATAATTTTAAAATAAGTATATTTTCATTTTGTAGGAGAATTGATGGGGTATCTTGAGAATTGCAATTCTTGATTTTTTGATGATAAGTTTCTGGGACTGTTATTTGAATATAGAAATAGATGAATGGAAGATTGACAAAGTAAAGTTCAGCTGAAATTAGTGAAACTAAATATATGGAAGGAAAAAAAAAACATGAAAGTCGGCATGAACCTAAAATAGTAACCTGACAAAACATTTGAACACAAAAACATGTTAAAGTAACCACTCACACCAAAATCACTTAAAGTTCTTGAAATTTATGTCTGAAAATAGAATAGTTAGATATGAAAATAAATCCAGCAAAGTATTTTATTTCTTTTTTTTTTTTTTGGAAATAAAGTAAAATATGTTTAGAAAACACAAACCTCATGGCCATTACTAGTAGTGTCTCTACGAACTGGTCTTCTAATTTTTCTACCAAATCTTCGAATAAGACTAGCTCTTAGAATGTCTTGTTCTTTTGTTCTTCGAACTGGAATTGTTCCTTCTGGACATGTTTCTCCAGACATGCTCCAAAGTTGGAAATTTTTCTTTCCATTGGGTGGGTTGCGCCTGATCTTGGCCTCTCAGGCGGTTCCTGTAATATAAGACAAAAATGAATACAAGCCTAAAAATATTAGAAATAGAAAGAGATCCCTCCGTCCTTAATCAGAATTTTAGGTTGAGTCTGGAACGGAGAAACTCTGAGCAGAAAGTGTTTCTCTTTACGGGAAAAGCGAGAGAGAAGTCAAGCTATGAAAAATTCGGCCCCGACCATATAGAAAGATTGAGAAATAGAATCTCTTGATTATAGGCTGCGCAAATTCAAATTAGCCGAATCAGTGAATTACGAATACCTGAGTGTTTTAACAAAAAAGAAAATACAAGTTTAAGAAAGTAGAGGTATGATAAATGGTTTACCAATGGTTTTTGTCCCTTTAAGTGAGGGTGATCAAAAGCTGGTTGTTGATGAGATAATATCACACAATCTATAAGATCTCCATCAGGACTCTGCATCAGTTCAGAGAGTTATAATTATTAGGACGGAAAGGAAAAAGAATGATGAGAAAATTGGTGGGAATACCTGAATTGTCTTGAGAAAAACTTATTGATTTTCATGAGGTGGGATTTAATGATTTTCATCTTGTGAAGCTCATCACCTGGCTTAAAAGTCTGGTTGGACAGGTTGAATTGTTCTGTTTCTAGTGACAAAACGGTGACAAACAGAGAGATAAAGAAGAGGAAAGGCCACAAAAATGGAAATGATTGGTGAAATCTTGGAACAGCTAGAAGCCATAACAGGAATTCTTGTGGAATTGTTTCTTGTTTCTTCTTCTTCTTCTTCTTTCTTCTTGTAATTCATCCTCTATTTGTTCTTGTTGTCTTGTATTTTTAACATTGGCGTTGTCTTGTTGTGTAATGATGAAGAAAACGCAATTATTTTCTTCACTACTTGCCAATGGTAGCACAACTCATAAATCCATAATTTCCAGCACACAACTACTAATACTACAATTCAAGAAACCCAAATTAAAGGCTAATTTTTAACATGTTCATGACTATTTTCACTATTTCCAAGAATTTCTCAAAAAAAAAAAGATATACACTATAATGGAAATTAATTCTCTTCTATTCTTTCCCCCTCCCCCTTCTAAATTCTGAGTCTTGTCTGACTAACAGCAACTCCCAGGCATGAGCTAATATAAAATGTACAAGAATGGGTTGTGCACCTGTTTTTAGAGTTTCAATTTAACCCCATGTGGGCTGTGGCAAATAAATACTACTGTATTCAGTTGTGATCAAGACATATTACTAGTACTTTGTAAATTTTTAATTTTCTTATTTAATGAAAATGAAGAAACAATTAATTGAGTGGAGAGAGAGAGAGAGAGAGACTAAAATGAGCTTCTTGGAGGATGGAGTTTGGTGTGGGGTTGGGGGGTGGGGTAGTGGGAGGAGTGTTTCCAGTCTCCAATACAAAGACTGAAACTTGCTAGCTTTTTCTATGTCAAATTTTATAAGTGCATAATGTTTATAAGGGGGAGGGGGTAGGGTATGTGGGGTTTCTGGTTTCTGTTATTCTTTACTTGGGGTTTGAAGACAGATAGGAATTAAGAGTACACTTGGGGTTTCAAAGTTCTTTGCTTTAGGTGTTTCTCTTTCTCACTTCCCTAGATGTTCTTTGTGTCAGCTTCTTGTTATTTTATTTTTCACCTTCATTCCCAATTATTATATATTCAGAGTTCAAATTTTATACATGGATAATGTAATTTTCTTTTTTACATAATCAAATCAGTTAAAAAATTATTACACGTAGTAGTTGAATCAAAAATTTATATAAGAGAATATTTAAAAAATAATAGAATGTCACAACTAAGATTTAAATATGTGACAAAGTAAATATTAAACCCCCTTTGCTATTTTACTAAACTATTTTCTTATATTAAAAGGATTTATTGGCTTATATAACTAACTTTTTGTCCTATTTATACATTACAATCCCCTTCTCCCCGCTAGATGCACATCTTACTACACGTAATCATCCATAAAGGTTCAAATCAAAGACTTGAAAATAAGATATATTAATTACTATATAAAGGATATAAATTTTTTATATTTATTATCACTATCTATAAATTAAATTCTTCTATTAAAGAATACGATTAGTAAAGACAAGAAAATAAAGAAGGCATCCGCGCTTCCGATTGTCCTTCTCATAATCTTTGACTACGTCATTAATAATTACTCTATTTTTGAGGTTTGGAATTGGATCATAATTTTTAGAGACCGGTTCGATCTTTTGGCTAAAATTATCCTTTATTAATGGAGTAAATTTATTATTTTTAGTCTTTTAAATTTTTCCTAAAGTAGGACATATTTTGGTTCAATTGTAAATTCAAAAATTAATGGTGACTATAAAAATAAGTGGCAAAATTAACTAAAAACTTAATTGATTTTCGAAATGATTGAAAATTTGACTAATTCAGTTTGTTTAATTCGAAAAATATTTTAATAATAAAATCAATTGAGCTGGACTTTTTTGTGCCAAAATCAGAAAAATAAAAAATTACTTGATCTCGATCATTTTTTTTATAACGTTTGACCAGAATTATGATAAGAAATCAACAGAACTTAGTTAATTTTTGTTTCTCCATTTTGTGGCACAAAAAATTGACTTAGCTCGATCGATTTTACTAAAAAAATATAAAAATTATGATCAATCCAAATAAGTCGATTCGGATTTTGAGTCAGTCCAAAAGTCCGATCGATTTTATTGTGTTTTCATTAATACCTTTTTGTAGTCATCGTTAATTTTAAGTTCATTTTGTTAGTTGAACTAAAAATGCTTTACTTTAACAAATTTAAGATATATAAGATGCTCAATGTTATATTTAAAGGATTAAACTAAATTTATTTTAGCTAAAAACTCATATAGGTGTGCCAAAAGAAATAGTAATTATAATTATATTTTCAACTATTGTTATTTATTCATTATTGATTTAAGCATATTTTTAAAAAGTAATAATTAAAAAAACAAAAAAAACATTTGAGATAGTCAGTTATATGAAATTGGAAATTAAATTATGATTGAAATAAAAAGTGATAGAAAAAATATTTTTAATTAATAATATTAAAAATTAATTTTAATTAAATTACATGTTTTTTTTGTTTTTTTAATTTTTAAATTGAAAATAAATAAAAATAAATATTTATTTTTATATAATAAATAAGTAAAAGTAGACAAAAGAAAATGAGTTGCTAACTTACTTTTAAGTTGTCGTTTTCTGGAGAAACTAAATTTGTTATAAGTAGTACTCCCACCATTTTTTATTTGTCTAGCAGCTTTCGGACTTTTTTTAATTTTTGTAATTTTTTATTTAAAAAATTCCATCTCATGATTTCAAATCGTGAGATGGAATTTTTCAAATATAAAATTAAATATAAAATTTTATTTTAAAGTTTTCACTTTCAAATTTAATTATCAAAATTTTGAGCGACGCTGTGTAAATAAATTGAGATAAATGAAATAAAATATTAGAGAGATGAGAAAAGTATTTGCAAAACAAGAAGGCACGCGCGCCTGTTACAAAATATGCATGTGCATGCGCGGCCCCCTCCGCTTATATTTCGGGCTCCGTTCTTTCTTTCTCTCCTTGAGACACCTCGATAAATAAAGAAGTGTTGTTTATATTTCAATTCATGTAATGTTTTTTTTTTACTTGATTTTTAAAAAATAATAATATTTTTAAAAACAAAATTCGTTTTTATAATTTAATTTTTAAAAATATTTTTATTTTTTATGTGTCTGCTTATTTTATTTTGGGTTCATTTGGTTTTTGTTTTTTTTTAAATCATAAATTTTAAAAATATATTTTTAATTTTAAAATTCAGTCGAAGTATATCACATAAATTGAAACGAAAAAAATAATATTCAGGCCTAATTTTTGGGTTTAATCCAATTATAATGCTTTTGGCTCCCGTATAATAACACGTATGCGTATACTTTCATTACGTTCTTTGAATTTCATTAATAGTGTTTGGTCAAACTTCTCAAATCAACTTATTTTGATATGTGTTTTTTTCTCAAAAATGCTTATCAAAAAGGTACTGAAGTGAGAATCACAATTATAAATTTAAAAAGCAAATATACATTACCTAAACATTTGTAAATTATATATATATATATATATATATATATATGAAAAACAAGTATCTTGTATTTATTTGTTTGATGTAAACATCAAATATGAATAAGTTGTTACTGAACATTACTTGTAGATTAAAACAAAATGAAAATAATAATATATGATGATGTCCATAACGAGGACAAAAGCGATAAGGGAGGGTCAAAAAAGAAGGAGTGGCAGCTGGCTTTTAGGTTGGAAATTCTTGGAAAGAGTGCATATGATACCTTAGTTGAATCTCATGTCCAGATTAACAAAGGAAGTAGAGAGCTTTATAAGGCATAGCTTAAGTTTACATGATATGCATGTCTTTGGATTATATGATGAAGTAGCCCTAGGGACAAATATGGCAAAGTGCGCTGAATAAGCAAAATAATACATGTAATGGACTTGGATGCATTGATAATTATAGTATCAAAGACTAACGGCTCCCTTGATGCGTGGTGAAAGAAGCAGATTAGATTAAAGAAAAAGGACTACCCAAGCTTCTAGTTAGCTGGCAGGCACCCCGAACCTTTAAGGGCGATATATGTGATACTCATGACGAGAGGCGGGTCAAGAAAAAAAACTAATCAAACTTTTAGACTGAAAACATTCTAATTAAGAATTATAAATTAAAGTGAAAAAAATTATTAAATATAACACAAATACATGTAATACATACTTTTTTGGATTCAATAATAACATAATCAAAGGAGAAAATCACGAATATTTATCAAATGAAAATAAATTATACATGTCATGAGCTTGACTAATAACGTATAATTTGTCTACAGCTTCATCGTCATGTAAATCTAGATAAGCCATCTTCATAAAAAATATGTTAGGATTTGTCATTAATTTTCTACCTTATTTGGATTCTATCATAATTGTGTTTTACTTCAAAAACATTTTTTGGCACAAGTTTTTCTTGGTAAGAAAAAAACTTTTCTAGAGTTATCCTTTCTTGGAGGAGAAGATTTAAACTTCTATTAATAGAAGATCTCTTCTTCTCATACATAACATAATAGCATCCACAATGTAGTCGCTAAAAGAGTCTTGTTTAGGGGAGAGATTATTCTCATCAATAGTTTTATTCCTTTTATTAGTTTTCCCAACATATGATCCTTGACCAAATCATATTAAATATTATGTTTATTATCGTATAATTTTGTTTGTCATAAGATGTATTGCCGACAAGGTTTTGCAATTATTAGCTTTAGTTTGATGCCACCTTTATTGGGATCCAACACAGTGGTATCAAAGCTGATGGTTCAATCGGTGGTTCGGCCAATAATTTGGCGAGGTTTAAAAACGGGTTCAAATCAAGTTGCAACTTAATTTGACCGATAATGAGATTTTTAGCACCAAAAGAAAAAGTATGAAGTACTACATGTGGAGTTTCTAACTATCTACTGGTCCATCTTTAAAAATCAAAATCAATTTTCAACTTATGCTTACTTTAATGCATGAGTTCCAAATTTCAACCCCTTGCTAACTTTTTAACGCTTGGGTTCAAATTTCAACTCATGCTTATTTTGAAAATTATATAGAATATTAAAATTAGGATTTTAATTACAAGTTCTACCAATATTTTTATTTTTTTTATTTTTTTTATGTTTTTTCTTTTGTTAGATAAAAATATCAATATTAATATATATGGTAGTAATCATATTAACAACTAATACTTCATTATCCTTCTTTTTTAGCATAAATAATTAGAAAAATCATATTTTAGCGTGATTACTGCACATCAAATCAAATTAAATCCCATTATCTAAGAGGGTCCTGACAAATTAAAAATTAAAAATATTTTTATTTTTTAAGTTTAATTTTAATTAAATTACATGTTTTTTTTGTTTTTTTAATTTTTTCTGATACATATATACGTTGAAAGATATTTATATTAAGTTTCAATTAAAAAATATAATAAACGATAATTTTATAATTAAAAAATTAAAAATATTTTTAATTTTTTTATTTATTTTGTTTTTTAAAACTATTTATCCTAATATAGTTTTAAAAAAATATTTTTTTTATAGCATAGATATTTATTGAAAATATTTACTGCATATCAAATCAAATTAAGTGTGATTTTCTCTCTCCTAAGCTAATTCGTTTCCTTCTACAATATTCATCACAATCAAACCGTAACTCTTCTTCTTCATTAACTTCTAAACCTTAGTCTAACAAAGAGTTTGTCTTCTTCAAATCATCAACTTCTAGCCTTCATCTAACAAAAAGTCCGTCTTCTCCTAAGCTTCATATTCCAATGGAAATTAAATTCTTTTTCATTTTTTGGTCTTATGTTGATTTATTTTTATTTTCTTTGAGCTTTTATATAATGCAATATTGTTATAAAAAATGGTTCAAATATTTTCAAAATTGTTAGAAATTAGTAATACATTATTTTTTGAAATAAATTTTTATTTATGAATCTGTATTTTGTTTGTTGATTTATAGATTGACAAGTTGATTACATATTAGTATAGATTAAGGTTAAAAATTTGGTTCTCAAGTTATTTACTGTCATATTTATTTATTTGTATTATAGGCTGAGATATATCAATGTCTAGAAATTGACTTTAAATATTTTTTAATTATTAAGTTTAAAAGTTAAATTTTCAAAAAGGGAGGGGGCTGTACTTATATTTTTGGGGTTTATATAATGTTGGTTTATGTTGATAAGTTAATTATTTTTTTAAAAAATTCCAAAATACAAAAAAAATCCATAAAATTTATAAATTTCAACTATAATACAAATAACAAATATGATGATAAATAGCGAAAATCAAAATATTAACCATAATTTACGCAATATATAATCAATTGTCAACCAAGCTAAGTCAACAACAAAATAATAATTCATAAAGAAATAAATTTATTTCCAAAAAAATATATTGTATTATCAATTTCTAACCATTTTACAAACAATTGAACCACTAGGCAATGACAATATTACATTATATAAAAATTTAAAAAATAAATCAACATAAGATTAAAAAATAAAAATAACATTTTTAAAAATATTTAATGTTTCCAAATTCTAAATAAATCATAGATCAAACTATAATAAGTTAACACATATCGATAAACAACTCTAAAATCAAATTTTAACAAATAGTGTAATATGTAAACAAGTTATCAACGGTCTTAACAAAGAAATACAAGAGTTGCAAGCAAATATTTAAGAAAGAGGATAAAAAAATAATTGGCTTGTTTTAAATTGGCTTAATGACCATTTTTAATTCAATTTGAAAGCAGCCTTAATAGTGACAGTAAGTATCAACAATGAAAAAACACCTTGCTTGATGCAGAAAAAAATTAAGCATACGGTCAGCTGTAATTTTTTATTACGACGTAACTGAAAAGTATATGAAATGTAACGGTTAATGTACAGGCGTGATTCATGTGATTTTTAAATAACGATAATTTATTTTTATAATCAAATATGATAGTTTAGGTAAAAAAAGTTTTTGCTATATTTGAAAACATGAAACTATTAGTATATTTGGTAATTATTACTCTAAAATGTATGTTATGTTTTTTGCTTATTTATAATGCATGAGCTTCACTTTTGACCACAGCGTTTAATGCACGGGGATTCAATTTTCAATCTGTGCTTACTTTTAACGCACATAACACTAATTTTTAACCTATATCAATATTTAATCATGACAAGCAACAGTGATGAAGATTATGTGAAGAACGAAGATGAAGATTATTTTACTAGAAAATTCAGGAGATTTGTTAGGATTTGTCACGAATTTTTTTCTACCTTTTGGATTCTACCATAATTGTGTTTTACTTCAAAAGATTTTCTTTTGCACAAAGATTTTTGGTGAAGAAACTCTTCTAGAGCTATCCTTTTCTTGGAGGAGAAGATTTAGTCTTCTATAATAGAAGATATCTTCTTCTCATACATAACATAATAACATCCACAATATAGTTGCTTAAGTCTCATTAAGAAATAGATTATTCTCTAAATAATTTTATTTTTTTTTTTATAAGTTTTAAAAAATATTTCTTTGATTTTTATCTGTTTTTTGATAAGATTTTCTTATTTTAATATAATCACACCAAATTACTCATTAATTAATATTCAAAATTAAATTAAAATTTTATAATTATTAACTTCGCTTGGCGCCCGGCTATTTGATTACCAATAGAATATTATAGTTAATTGACTTCTATTCGTTAGTTGCCCACCAATGAATGTTTTTCCATCTCTCTACATGAATGGAAAAGATATATATATGTATCCTTTCAAATGTCAACGATTTTTTAAGAATCTAAAAAATAAAATAAATAAAAAAACCTTTTTAATTTTTTTAATTTATGAATTATGCCACTATAATTTATTTTATTTATTAAATTTAAATAAATCATTTATATATATTAAATAGTATTTTTAATAAATATAAAATTTTTTCTTCTTTTACAACTCTTTAATTTCAATAATTTAAATTTATATGTGAAATTTATCTTCAACTTTAATTATTTATTTTCAAATTCTTCAGACTATATATTAATTAATATAAATAATAAAATATGTATTTTATTTATTATTTTTAAGGCGTGCACAGTCCATAGTTAACCTAAAAGTGAACGGAGGGAGTCGTTAATTTAGAAATTAGTGCAACAATCTTCCTTCACGAAAAACTAAATTATATTTTAATACTCCTTCAATTATGACCAGTGATATTTTTAGTTTGTGCATACCCCTAAAGTAAATTATTCATTTCTAAAAAATAAAATATATTTTATTAACTTACATTTAATAAATATCTTGAAAAATGTGATTCTTATAAAAACAAAAGATAAAATTAAAAAATATCATTAATATCTTTATGATAATGTAAATTATCATTATTTTAAAATAAAAATAAGAAGACTAAAAATATTATTTATTTTGAAATGAAGGAAGTATCTTTTTATTTTTACATTTTTATAAATGATTTTTAAAAATAAAAAACCAATAAAAAATTAAAAATATTTTTATTCAATTTTTGTTAAATGCTAAAAGAAAAATATGATTATCTTAAATTGTATGTAGTTCATATCGAAATACTCGATCCTTCCACTGAATATTACTATAATATTTTATAATGTCAGTTTTTGATACCATTATTAATTTAGCAAAACGTGGTACATATGCACTCGTTAAATTACAACCATCATTCTCAGATATGATTATGTCTGACCAGTGACCAACTGCACAAATTAGGAATGAGATTACAATTTTTTGTGTCCACATTAAGGTTTGAAACAGGGGTGTAAAATCAACGAGTTCACTTGAAATTGAAGAAGTAAAATGAGCTGAATTAAAAGTCGGTTGGATTATGATTTATTCAAATTTATTTTAGATTAAAATAGATTGAGTTAAAATAAATTAAAAATTAAATTAAATTGTGATTCGTTCAATTTAATTTAAATAATATTGACCGCAGTACTAATGTTTATTCATAAACAAAACAAAAAAAACACACATAGGATTGGGTGTCTTTATTTTTATTGGTTTAAACATTTTCAAATATATTTATTTTCTCTAATTTAAAGTTAACTTCCAAACATAAATAAGAAAATACTTTTCAAAACTCTCTTTCACCTCTTCATTCCCCTACAATCCTCGGCCAGTTCCGATTATGAAGCGGGGTCTCAGCTCTCAAACTCGATTTGACTCCGAACCTCGATCCCGATTCTGATTCGGGACCTAATACTTGACTCCTACCTAGGTCTCGACTTTCGATTTCGACTCGGGATCCGACTCTCGACCTAGATCCTATACGATCTCAATCCTAGAGCCGATCCTGAAGTCTCAATCCCGGCTAGTCCTTATCCGGGACTTGATCCCAACCCAAGATCTAACTTTCGGCCTTGATCTTGATTGAAATTCAAATCCACGACCTCGACCAAAAATCAACTCCCAACCTTGATTTAAAACCCCGACTCTCGACCCTAGCTAATGACCCCAGCCCCACTTGAGACTCACTTGAGTTCCCGGACCTGCTTCTCAACCTCAATTTGAGACCCACCTCTCTCCAATCCAAATTAGAGTCGACCTCGTCACAAAGAGCCCAACTCTTAATCTAGACATGTGACCTTACTCTCGATCTCGATCTGATTTAGGACTAATCTCGGTTCTAGTCTAATTCAAGACTTGACTCCATATTAACTTAATTATGGAATATAATAAATAAATTTGACAGATTCCCATCTTTAGCCAAATTGATTTGATTTTGAAATCATTACTTTTGTTAGCATTAATATTGATTTGATTTTGATTTAAGCTTTATTTGAGTTAATAGCATGCATCTATGAGTTATCAAATTTATTTGATCATTTAAATTTTGAAGTCTAAACTTAAAATAATATGTTAAATTAAAAGATAAAAATTATAAAATTTAAGAAGCATTATAATTACATAAAATATTTAAAAATTATATACATGCAATACTTGATTAGTTTTAATTTATTTTATTAAAATCAAGCCAAATCAATTATAATTAAATTTTCTCAGCCCAAATCAAATCACTAATGAGTTTTTTCTTTCTTTCTCAAATTTGATTCAAATTATCAATGCGATATTGTAATTTTTCTTTATATGCTCAATTTTAACTTATCTTCAACTTGCCACAGATCTGCACAAAAATCATTTGTTTTTGGCCCTATTTTGAAATATTAAATGCTTAGATTACTGATTTGTTTATCTTTATATAGATATAGTAAATATCCTTTTAGTTCATTTTCTTGTTATATATATATATATTTATGTGCATGTTTTACAATGTTTAAATTATAAATTATAATTTAATTAAATTATTTTAATTTATTATTGGATCTTAATTTAATATTATTATTTTTCACCATATTTATTGAGTAAGAACAAAGGTGAAAGCTAATATTTCCTCCATCCATATTTACCATATTCCAACTTTTTAAATAAGCACTTTAATTTTTTAAAAATTTGGTCAAACAAATTATACATTTAATATTTTGAATTAAAAAAAAATCATTTCATTAAAGAAAACAGCTCAAAAATCTTCATTACTGCATGGCTTCATAATGGTTAACACCATGGCGCTCAAAAGTTTTATTATTATGGTACTCGATTAATATTCTAATACTACCCAAGATTTCAGCTTAAATACCCTACTTAAACATATGTAATATAAACAATACAAAAGTTATAATATTTTTTAAATTTAATAAAAGGGAAAAAATTTCCCTGAAAGTTGATCGAAAGGCTGTTAAAGTTCGAATTGCTTTCTGAAGAGGGGACATCATTTAGTTTTTTGAGCAGAGAGGGCCAATACCCTATAATTACAAAAGAGACCCCATGTGGGGGTTTAATTTGGAGTTAAATTAACAAAATAGTTATTTTTCAGCACAGGTAATTAATGAAAATAACCATTAGGAAGGAATTTTATATTCCACACTTAAATTCAAAAGTATATATAATTGAATTTTATTTGTGAAATTTAAAATTGAGCAACAGTAGTTATTTTCAAAAAATTGGAAAATGGGACTATTTGTACGTTTGAATTATGTACTTCCTCTCTCCTTTTTTTTGCTACGTATATTAAAAATAGTTATCTCAAAATAGTTGCTAATTTTAAAAGAAATAATTGACCATCTTTTTCTAATTCTATCCTTATTACTTAAGTCACTTTAGAATGCGAAAAAGAATGATTATTGTATGTTTTGAAAAGTATATCAATTAATATGATTATATTAATTAAATTGCAGTTCTATTAATTTTTCTTAATAAATGTGCAAATTTTATCCTAACAAATAAAAAAAATGGGAGTAATTATTAATTTCTCAACTCCAAATGACTAAAACCAATATTAGAATTTAGAAAAATAAAAATAAAAATTAAAGAGTGCATCGACTACGTTTATATGCTCGTCAAATTTGCTTATAAATACCTTTTTAAGCTTATATACATATTTGGTATCAATTTTTTATAAATCAATTAAAACGTTTATATGCTCGTCATATTTGCTTATAAATACCTTTTAACTTATATACATATTTGGTAAGCATTCCAATTTTTTATAAATCAATTAAAAATCATAAGTTGATCACCTCCAATTGGCTTATAGTTTTCAGTTTATAAACACTTTATTTGATCAAGACTTTCTTTATTTTTAAACATATAATAATATTTTTAATTCATAAAATATTTTTCAAACAAAAACTCCTATTTTCTTTCTTCAATTCTATATTCGCCATTTCTCCTTTAATTTGCAAGAAACTTTCAAATTTATTATATTTATTATAAATTTAAAGGTACTTTAGTCATTTCAACAAAATAATAGTTTATCAGTATTTTTTTATCAAACACATTAATAATTTATTATCAGTTTCAACACTTCTATGCAAACAGATAACTACTTCATAAAATCAATATCAGTAATTAAAAAAAAAATTCAGCACTTTAAAATTATCAGTTATTTACAAGAGCAACTTATAAAAAGTACTAGAGTTTGAGAGCTAATTACCAAGATTAGCTATTATTTCAATATTTACCGATTAGCAAACTTCTATTTATCAAGCGTCGTATTTATTGTATTCGTTCCGTAATGAATGCGACTTGTGTCAACTAATATTCCTCACACAAAGAATACAACTTTATCATTTATGTTCATTCATGCAATAAATACAACCAAAAATTAGAAACAAAAATACAGGAATGTATGTAAGGATACAAATAACAAAGAAATACGAAGTGTGTACATGGGTACATAACCACCAAAAACTACAATCAAACAAGTATATACACCTATAAGAATACAATAAAATAAGACATACACAAACAACAAAAATTCATCAAATACCTGAAAAAAATAATATATAAAAATGGTGCAATCAAGGGGGAAAATACAAGGATTTGCAGAAAATCCTCCCTTCAAATACGAAATACAAATGAAAATATAAAAATACATCTCATATCTAAAAAAATATTTCTATTGCTAGAAAATCCACCTTCCTCTGAAAACAGAAATACAGAGAGTATATACATTATTCTAAAATTAGAGAAATAAATACACGATATAATTAAATAGAAATACAATCTGAGGGTATATACATTAAAGCGGAATACGAGGAAAAATAAAGAAACTAGTGTATGCACCACTATATATTGTCATCATCGTTGTGAACTTCACTTCATCCTTTGAAAATATAAAAAGTACAAGCGAAAATATAAGTACATCCTAGATCTAAAAAAATTTATGATATAAAATCCTCCTTTCACAGCAATATACAAGGGGTATGTGCATTGTTCTCCTTCAAAAATACATCAAGGAAAAATATAGAAATATAGGGATATATACATTGAAGCAAAATACGAGGCAAAATACAAAAATCGGTGTAGTAATCATTGTATATCGCCAACATTATGATCACACCTTCACCGGTGAAGCTATAACTGGATCAGGGAAGGAGGAAGGAGATGAAGTAGATGCTGATGAAGGTGCTGCAACTTGGATTTTTCATCATGGGAAATCATCTCAACATCGGTATCCATGGACATTGAATCAAAAGAACCTACGTGTAATTTTAGGGTTCACGATATCACAATTTTCTTCACCAAGTTGAACTAGAATCAACCTACTACTCTCTTGAACCACTTGTTAGAGAATTTTTTTTTATTGTTGATCTTGGCATCTCGCCGGCCAGTAATGACGAGACGAGCGGTGGAGAAGGAAATATGGAGCAATTTTTATGGAGTTGGGTTTGGATAAGTACCTCTAGCATCACAGAGATAAAGGGCCAAGCACTTGCAGGGAAGGAAAATATTGATTTGTTTGGGAGGATATTTGCTATAAAATATAAAGATAAGCTATATTTCAAATGAAGTTGGTGTGGGTGCATCGGTGGTTTGTGTCACCACCTAGGTATGAGGTCAAGAACCACGGTTGTCTCTAAGGAGTAGATGATGACAAGCTCACGCTTTCTCCTTTTGAGATTTGGGTTCATCTCATCTTGAATCTTCGTAATGTCGAAAATCTGATTTGTCAACGATACTCAATAATTCTCGTTATCTACGGGATACTAACACATCCGTCTCGTTGGTGATCAATACCGGGAAGGGAAGGAATGTATGTGCCTATCGATCTCGAGTCCCTTATCTTAAGGAAACAATGTCTCCACATTAATGAGCACACCCACCACAATACAAGGAATCGAGAATAGCTCGTAGTGGGAGGGTGTCATTGTCATTTTTGGATGGGGTCAATCTGAAGCACACAAATCGATCCAATGCTTAGATTGAATATTGAAATTCGGTTTGTGGTCTTTTGGCATAAGAGGCCAAAATGGTGTATTTGTTACGATCAAGGATGCAAGCTGAAGTGTAGTGGTCCTTAGGGTTTCCGGTTTGACCAGGTAGTCTGTTTACATCCATATCATACATCATTGAAGTAAGCCATGTTGATGGCTTTTGAGGTGATGGTTTACTCGGACCTCTTACTTGCATACGCTTGATATCTCAAGGGACCAGTGGCCTTTTGATGCTTAAGGCAGCCCCATACAAAGGCATAGAACTCCAAACTATTTATTGGAACTAATGTTTGACAGCGCGTGAGCTCTGTGGTCCCTCTTCCCTGCCAGTCGCCAGCCTCTAGGAAAATCTTGTTGGTCCCATTCAGGCTGAACAACTTCTGTGTCAAAGATTCCTGTGCTGGTTTCTCAGACTTGCTGTACAAGGAATGATTCCCCACAGTTGACTATTCCTTTGTTTTAATGATTGTATATTTTTTCACTCCTCCACTTCATCATGAAAGGCTTTCTCTCTTTAGGATCTGAGAACTGGAACTCAGTTTTACAGATCTCTTTTCATCTTTCCTTTGGTCTTTTCCTTAGGGTCATTTTATTTTTCTACGCAAGACAAGAGACTCTTCTTGAAGTCATCCACGTAGTAATCAATTGTCGATATGAGGCAAGCTAAGAACTTGCATATCATGCACATAGGAGTGAAGAATTTATCCTCCCAATATTTTATTGGCATACCTGCTTTCAAGGTGGAAATGCGGTACTGCGTCTTTAAAAGCGCGTTACGCATTTAAATCGCGAAGCAACGGGAATGCTGGTTTCTTACGTAAGAATCTCACATAGACACACAACTCACGTCTCATAATACACATTTCGCAGTTCCATCATGGAATTCTTCCAATGAAGCGATATCAAACCAGGGTGGGCAAGAATCAGTTTAAGGCTCGGAGAGTCTCATTGGATGATAGAGATGCTGCCCTCCTACTCACGCCATCATACACATACCTTTCCAACTAACCCCATCACAGGCCTCGCAGACTTCGGCTATAAGAACATTCTTTCAAGCAATTCATCAAATATATGGTGGGCATGAAATTAGGTTGCTCTATTTCTTTAGATTTTTACTCTACAAGTTCTCACATCTACTTTAATATGGCTACACGATTGTTAACAACATTGAGGATCATGGTTTTACTCGAGACTTCACCACCAAATGGACCCCCAACCATAGTAATACAAATATCAACCATGTAATGCAGACGAAGAGTTCAACTTTCCTTCCTGTTGGTCTTGTGAGTGAAATCAACCTTATATATATATATATTGGGCAGACCTGAGGCACGACCGATCTTAAGCAAATGTGGGCCGCATATGCCCCGCATTTCCCAGATTTTAAAGGTCCCTAGACGGGTTTCTTTCTAGATAAAAGCGTGATGCAAATGTGACCACGTTTTACCAAGTGTTGCCAGCGTTTAGGACACGGATGCCATCTTTTCTTTAATTCTTTCTTGAAAGAAATGTAGTTTGATCTACGGTCACGGTCATTGTCAATTTACCACCGCATTTCTTCCCTGAAATGATTCTTTATTTTGCCTTATTTCTTATAGATGACAAAAAATAATAAACAAAGTTGAATAAAAACTTGAGTTACCTCCCAGAAGGCGCACGATTCAATAATAGTGAGTACAGCCATTTCTTGATTACTCAGACTTTATCAAGGTAAATCGTCTCCATCACTTTACTTCATCCTGCACTCAAGGTAATGCTCGAGCCTTTGGCCATTAATTTTGAGGGCGTTTGGTATGAGGGATGGGATAAATAAAATTATCCCATTGATTGGGATATCCCATGAGATAAGTTATTTCACTATATATATGAGATAACTTATCCCATCATTATAGTATAAATGGTGGAATAAATGATTTTGGGACTAACTATACTCCTTATCAAACGCAGGATTAAAACACTACTGCATTTTATTCGGGGATTATTATCCCTTATCCCGTGTACCAAGCCGGCCCTGAATCTTTTCCCATCCTGACACTCCAATTCTATTGCACTATACGAAACACTTGGGTGACTTTGACTGGTCGGAACCACTTGGACTTGACTCCCGAGGAAACAAGCGAAGCACAGGTTGAACAACAAGACCAGTACCCGAGGGAATAATCTGTCTCTCGATTATCTTCTTATTATTGGCAGTTTCATCCTCTCCTTGTTACAAGGCTGCACTTTCATATACTTTAAGTCAGAAACTCATCCATCTCATTCAATTTTGCTCAAGCCTTAAGTTCGAGCTTCACACTAGTTGAGTTCAACTTTTTCAGAATGCCCACAAGGATTTGTGCACAAGTTTAACCAGCTAATGCATGCCTTTCTAAACACTAGCCGGTAAGAAGATATTCTAATTGGAGTTTTGTAGACTATTTGATAAGCCCAAAGAGCATCATCTAACCTCACAGGACCAATCCTTTGTGCTAGCATTTCACCGAGTCTTCGACAAGATAGTTTTTATTTCATGATTGGAAACCTCCACTTGCCTTCTAGTTTGAGGATGGTATGGGGTATCCACCTTATGCTTGATCCGTGCTTCTCTAGCGAGAACCTTTGAATAGCCTATTTCGAGCTGTGATCCCTCCGCCACTAATGATTGCTCTCGGAGGTGCCAAATCTAGAGAATATATTCCATTTTAGAAATGTGGTGACTCTCTTCCCTTTATCATTAGGAAGCGCAATAACTTTCACCCACTTGGACACATAGTCCCTTTGCTACCAAATATACTTCTCCCTATAAAGCTCACAAAAGGCCCTATAAAGTCAATTTTTCGTACATCAAATAGCTCCACTTCTAGAATCGGGGTCAGCGGTAGCTCATGTTTGTAAGATACCACCATGGCGCTGACAGCGATCCTTAAGTATTGGCAAAGTCATGTCAATCTTGATAAATTGCGGGCCAATAATACCTAATACAGCCAAGATCTTTTAGTATCCGGATACCACTATGATGTCCCCAACAAACATGTGACATGCCTCGAGAATGTGTATCATTTTTGCTTCAAGCACACATCTTCAGATCATATTGTTTGCACAAACTTGAAATAAATATAGTTCATCGATGCAAAACTTCACCGAGTCATGCAAGAACTTCTTTTGAAAGAAGTTTCAGATCACCCTGACATCAAGTCACTAACAAGAAGTTGGCATAGTCAGTAAACCACAGAATCAGGTCATAAGCTTCTATTCCTATTCATGCGGAAGGGATTCATTAATTTCTAGATCATTCTTTGGTAGTCCCTCTTCTTCTAGTCTTGACAAATGGTCAACGACTTGGTTCTCACACCCTTTCCGGTCTTTGACCTCAAAGTCAAATTCCTGTAATAACAATACCCACCGAATAAGCCTAGGATTGCATCCTTCTTTGCCATTAGGTACCGGGGCGAGCTGCGTAGTGTTTGTGGGGACTATCATATTCGTGCCTAACGGTATGCTTTGAATTTCTCAAATGCATATACCAATGCTAGCAACTCTTGTTCAGTCATGTATAATTCTTTTGAGCTCTATTCAGAGCTTTACTAGCATAGTAGATGGGGTAAGAGCTTTTCTGCGCCTCGATCAGGGAGCAACTCCCAAATCTACCTCACTTGCATTACACATAACCTCAAATAGTTTGGTCCAGTCTAGTACAACAATAATAGGTAATTGTTAAGCTTCTCCTTTAGGCATTCAAATGCCTTATTCATACTTCATTAATCACAAATTTTGTCTCCTTGTCAATAACGCACGAGGGGGTTAGCATTTTGAATTTTTTAATAAATAGGCTGGTAGAAACCGACATGCCATAGAAAGCTTTAGACACCTTTAATAGAGATAGGAAGTGGCAGTCTAGAGATGACGTCAATCTTTGCTTTTTCAACCTCGATCCACTATTCAAGAATATTCTTATACCATAGCACAATGCCTTTTTTAAACCATGAAATTACACTTTTCCCAGTTCAACACCAAATTTTTTCCTCATAGTGCTTCAATACCAAAGCTAAATGAGCTAAATAGTCTTCAAATGAATAACCTACCCTTTGAGAAGTCATTCATAAAAATCTCAATCGTGTCATCCACTATGCGAGAAGATGAACTTCATTATGCATCTTTGGAAGGTGGCATGAGCATTGCATAAACTTGAATGACATCCACTTGAAGCAAACATCCTATAAGTACATGTAAGGAAGTCATCTAATAGTCTTCGGACGCAATGAAAATACGGTACAACTAGAATATCCATCAAGAAAGCAATAATAAACTGCCCACAAGCCTATCCAACATCTAGTCCATGAAATGCATCGGAAAGTGGTCCTTTTGGGTACAACAATTTAATTTGCGGTAGTATATACACACCCTCTAGTCGGTTACAATTCTAATCATTTAGTTCATTCTTCTCATTAGGAAATTCGGCTATCCCACCTTTCTTGGGCATGCCTTTGCCCATAAGGGACTAACCTAATAATTTGTTGAAAATAGGGTATATCACTCCAAACATCTAACCACTTAATAATCTCTTTATTTACACCTTGCATAGGAGGATTCAACCTCCTTTGATGCTCAATGATCGGAATATAATCTGCTTCAAAATTTAAGATCTTATAGGTGCAAATGCACGGAGGACTCCTATGATATGCGCAATAGACCAACCAATGATCCTCTTATAAGTTCTCAAAATAGACACCAAAGCTTTAACCTGCCACTTTAATAGCGACTTTGAAATATGATCATAGCCAAAATCTTGACCTAAGGAACACATATCGTAGATGAGCGGAAGAGCAGTCTCTACAATGGAGGCTTATTAATCGACGATTTTGCAGATAGAGTGTCTCTATTCTTCACATCAAGATCAAGATTTTTAGGAGCAAAGAGATAAGACCCATGCCACCATTGCATTCCACTTTGTCTCCTCAAACTTTTCTATATTCTCACCGACAAAATTCTGATCCCATGCGGCTAATGCCTCAATCATGAACTTTTCCTCGGCAACAACCTCGGCTACCTCATCAATAGTGTCAATGAAAGAGATGAAACTCATATCTCTAGGTTTCTTTATTGACTTGCACACATTAAATACAATCTCCTCATTATTCAGCTAAAACCGCAATTCTCCACTCTCAACGTCTACTAAATCCTTGTACGACTAGAAGTGATCTTCAAAAAATGATGGAAACCTCAAAATCTAATTAACAATCTAGGATCACAAAATTTACAGGGGAAGATGAAGTTCTCCACCTTCACTAACACATCATACATAATATAACCGACCTTTTACTGTGCAATCCACCATCAATAGCCCATAGTCATTGGTCTAGGAGCTCCAAGACCCAACTTTCTAAAAATTACAAGCGGCATCAAGTTAATGCTTGAACCTAAGTCACACAATGCTTTTGCAAAGTTAAATGTCCTAATTGTACATGGGATTGTGAATACACCAGAATCGTCTCTTTTTTATACCAATGAGTGTGACACAATAGCACTGCAATGGTGCATGTTATCTACAAATTCAAAACTCATGGTTCTCTTCTTTATCACTAGGTATTTCATAAACTTGGTAGAACCTAGCATCGATCTAGAGCATCCTTAACGGAATGTTCACAAACAACTACATTAGCATGGAATAAACCTACAAAACTTTCTATCCTTTGCTTTCTTTTTCAACCTCTAGGAAAAGGAGGAGGAGGTTTAGGTATTAGAGACAATATCTTCGACTTTTAGTTCTCCTTTCCTTTTTCTTTCGCATTCTTCTATGCTGCAGGTTTGAGATTTCTGTCTCCTCAAAGTAACATCTATCACCACCACATCTTACCAGTAATAACTAATTTCTTCTTTCTTCACCTCATTAACTACCACCCGGAGTTAGTAGCAACCTCATCACTCGATCATCAACAATTTCTTACGCCTCGGGTCTAACACTCGAACCACTCCCCATGGTGATAACCATGCAGTAATTGTCATTCTTTAGATTGACAATGGTGTTGCTTGCCAGCGTACCTTTTTGTCTAGGGATTAGAGTTGCTGATATCTAATTCACTGTTGCTCCAACTACTTGATTGAGGTGGAGTGAGAATATATGGCGGTTCACACTAGAAAGATCCCCTCTAAACTCCTTAATTACCGAGTTTGTTGATTCTACCTTCTTCAACACCTTTGCGAGAATCTCTTTATTTTGACCCAACTAGATCAACTTTGGAATGATGGATAATTTGAGCCTTGTTGGTTGCCCTTAGGAGGAACACAATCAGTTGTTTCTATACCCTTGGTCCATATCTCTCCAGTTTCTTTGGTCCATGTCGCTGCAATTTCCTTGGTCTTTGTCTCTCTATACGAACCTCTGATAGTTATGGTCCCATGTCTTGTTCCAAACTTTATTTCTCGGACCTTGCTGCCAAGAGTCTTGATTAGATCCTTGGGTATTGGGTAGAGAAATCCCAATCCCGATTGTTCACAAAGTTTGCCTCTTCCTCATATTTAGGAAAATAGTCATCATTTCGGGCATTTATTCTGAGTCAACGTAATTTTGTAGACTGGCTTCCATCGGATGTTTTGTAATCAAGTCTATTTGAGTTTGTTTTATAATCAAGTCCATTTGAGTTTGAGCGATCCGTATCTGATCACGTTCGTCTTCTCTTCTAATATTCTCCCTAAATAACCTTTTCGTGAACACCATTCACCACTTAGTTTACAGTGTCGGGCCTATTAATCTTGTATAATATCTCACTAGCAACAACGAATAAATGGTTCATCAGAATCTCTGTAATATTATGTGCTACTGCCTTGTTCAATCCATCTAGAGACACCTTAAAATGATTTAAGAAGAACTTCATCGGGCAGCTTATGATTAAGGCTGTGCTTGATCTTCTTCTTAAATCATATTACCTCATGCAATGCTTTGCCCAGTAGTTGCACGAAATTACTAATTTATCTCTCGATTGGATCCGTCAAGATGGAGGAAGAACCTTTCAGAAAATGCGGTGATTAGCTGCAACCGGTGATAGACTCATGCGGCGGTCCCACCTAGTCATAAAGGATGCCTCTCCAGTTAAGGAGAACAAAAAAGTGCAGAATTCGAATGGTTTCTTGTGAAACGCTGGTGGCTCTGTATACCTTGGAGATCTATGAAAATTTTAAGATGCTGATTTGGATTCTCATGGGCCAAACCCCCATACAATTCATTTATGCTCAGCGGATGCAACATTGGGCTGGTGATGTCAAATTGGCGTTTTCACCAAGTTCGGGCAATAAAATAGCACTACTTATTCTCCCTGTCTACTCGTCAATATCCTCAACGGGAGGCAGAGTGTCGGCCCGGTGGGCTGATTCCTCCCATATATGTATCAATAATTTTATATATACACATATATATGTATTTTTGTATGTATATACGTGCATTTAGATTAAATCCATTGTCTCTAATTTAGCTTGTATTCATTCGCTCTTATATCACGTGATTGGCTCTTGTATCGATCATATTTTTTCATTTATTCGTGATACAAAAATATTTAAAAAATAACACAAGAAATAACGAGGAGAGAGAAAGAAAAATGGTGTTTGATACGCCATGGAAGATACGTTATTTGTTGTATCATTATGTAATTTAGCTGTGATAGAGAAAAAAAAGAAAAAACAGAGAGGTTACATAGAAGAGAGGGAGGATTGGCCATGGTGATTGCATGGAGGAGGAAGAAGAAGAAGAAGAAAAAGAAGAGATGATAGAACTTGGAAATTTATCAAATGATGTAGTGGAATCAATTTTCTCTAGAATTCCCTTAAAATCTCCCATGCGATTGAGGTTGTCTCCAAAATATGGCAAAATTCAATCAACAACATTCGCCATTGTTATCCTTCCACAACTTCTACTAGTCTCGTCCTCTTCCTTAAAGCACAAAACTTATCAAGAATCGATCTTTATGAAATTACACGATCAAATCTAGATTTGATTTAATTTTAAAACTTTTTAAAAAATGAAAATTGAAGGAGTTTGTTGATTTTTTTAGTTTTGAAATTCTTGAAAAAGGAAATTTTTTCTTAGGGAATTGATTAATGACATAATACGACGTATTAGAGTGAGTATTGATAAAAGAGATCAAATATACGATTAAAATAGATAAATGACAAATAAATTAAATATAATTAATATTATAATTATTTAAAATTGTGATCATATTTTATAATTACTTTTATAATTGTGCTATATTATATAATTTTCAAAAATGTCAGTATTCCATTGTTGATGGTTGGGTCCTTAGTGGATCCACAAACAATTATGGCCCACAAGGACTATGTTATATACCGATAGGTCCCAAATGTAGCACCCCGGCGGTCCAATTAATAAGGGGACCATATCCTAAATAGAGGTGTTGGTTTGACTAACATTGCTTTAAGGGATAATTAATGGCATGAATTATTCACCCATTTAATTATATAATTATATATATATATATATATATATATATATATTAAAGATTATCAATTTTATTGAGATTTTCACTAGAAAATATTAATAAGTATTTATATTAATAATATTTTTTTAAAGTTTTAAAAAATAACCGAGTCGAGTCGGGTCACATGGTTTTTTTTATTTATTTAGTTGTTTATTTTAATTTTTTATCAAATAAGTGAAAAAATTTATTTTGTAACATAATTTTTTTAATTAATTTATGATGAAAAGATCTCTATTTCTAACCGTATTAATAGCGTGCATATATTATATACATTTTGTGCCATATTCATAGATTTATTGGCCAAACCATATATATTTGTAAGCTTTCCCGTTGCATGCTCCTTAGCCATAATTACACATCAAAAGAACCAACCAGGTACCACTTTAAGCCTCAAATTAAGTCTTTAGAACTATTTTGAGAATAATGATTAGGGAAGGAATGTTTCATAGAATTTAAATCAAATTTTATAAGTGCAGTTTAAGTTATATTAATTTCATTAATAATGTCATTAATTTTTTTTTAAAAAAATTCTCATTACTTCGCTTATTTCATTGACTTGAAAAAAAGAAAAGTAAAGACTTACCTATTAGTCTAAAGGATATTCTTTAGTCTTTCCGTCCAAATCTTATCCCGTTAAGAATTGCCATGAATTTTTGGAAACTAAAAGGGCATCCCCACGACTAACTTTAATAACAAGTATTCACAATTTAAATTAGCGTTATTCTCATTTCACCTATAAATTACGAGTTTAAGTCATAAAAATAGTTATTGATATTTATATTAGAGTAGATACCTATATAAAACTTATGTAAAATATGATTCTTTTATGAACCCTACGTAAATACGAGATGTTTATATATCAAATTACTTTTTTCATACTTCCTCCATTCTCTTTTACTTGATAGGATAAGGCTTATACATTTTTAAAAAAATTTTTTTATTTTTTTTATTTTTTTTATTTTTTTTATGTTTTTAGATATTTTTTAAAAAAAATAAAAAAAATAAAAAAAATAAAAAAAATAAAAAAAATAAAAAAAATAAAACATTAAAAAAAATTAATAATATCTTGAAGTTTTCAAATAGATAATTATTTTAAAATAAATATATTTAATATACCTATTAAAAAATTACAATTTTATGGCATTCTTAAGAGCAAGAGTGGAAGGAATAGAATAATGATAATTATGGGCGCGTATGGTTTAATACAACATGGGCTCAAAGTTTAGTATGCATGACTATAACTATCTTGGTTGTTTTCAATTGAGCAACAATGCCACGAGGGAATTATAGATTAAATCCCTACTCATGACAAACTAGTAAGTCTTGACCATTGAGCTATCTCGTACAATTTTTTTTATTCAAAAAAAGATTAAAAATATGCTTAACGTATAAAAAAATTTCTACCACCAGCTACATTCGGAAGAAAAGAAAAAAACAAAAGAATAGATAAAAGGAAAAGCAGAAGGAATGAAGAACATAACATAGCATGCTTTGGATTGGATAAAAGATTCCTAAAAGATTGCATTATTCCAAAATTACAAGAATAACATCAATGCTTGGGAATATTTGAAAAGCTTGAATGATAGTTAAAAGAGCAATCCACTGAAAACATACATGAAAAAAGTAGACAGAATCATCATAAAGAGTGGTGATTGTTTAACATGAGTTTACACAAATTTAATAGATAGCATTGTTTGGTGGATGTGAAAATTGGAAATTACGAATATATAGGTAAATATTAAAGGAATAATTTAGGGTTGTAGGCCATATCTTCTTGGTTAATTTAAAATTAGCAGAAAGGAGTTTTCAAAAGAAAGAAATAGTAATTAATAAGGTGAAGTTAAAGGTATATATATCTGACCTTTAAAGAGTAATGTCTAGCAATGATTGTGTCTGGGTGTGGTCAGCTTTCTTGGCTTGATAAAAACATTTTGATTAAGCTAATAGGAAAAGAGTTAATTATCAAGAAAAAATAAATAATGGTGGGGGGTTGGGAGTGGGGAAGGGGGCATAGTCATTGTGAGGTATGCTTGTGGCTGACCACCCAACTCAGCCAAAAAGTCGAATGTGGAGATTTTCCTAAACCATGATTTTGGGTAGGTTATTATTAGAAAGATATATAGTATTTTTTTCTTTCCTTTTTATGAGGTAGTCTAGATTTTTAATCCGGTTAATTTAAATTTATTCTACATAAAATTTAGTAAAAATCACTATTTATTAAGAGTTTCTTTATTTTTCAAAATTTGAACACGAAAACTCTCATAAAGATGAAGGGATCCGTTCATATTGCCTAATCTAACTCTTATAAAATATGTACTTGCTTCATTTAATTAATTTATTTGACTTGATATGAAATTTAAGAAATTAAAGACTTTTGAATCTTGTGGTTTTAAATTAAAGATATTTCGAATATCTCAAAATATCTTTGAATGTTTGTAGTTTTAAGCATGTAAATGTGAAGAGTTAAAAAAAGTTGACAAAAAAAAAAGAAATATTTTTTTTATGAATTTGATTTTCTCATGATTTAAATTAAAACATAAAAAAAATGTATTTTTATTGTCATAATGCATCTAGTATTCGGGGATCCACTAATCTAATTAATCCAAATTTGTTTCGCATAGAATTTACTAAAAGAAAATTAATCGATCAATTTAATATAAAATTAAAATTTTAATTTTCAAAATTCGAATATGAAATTTCGGATAAAAAGGATGGAGAGGGAGAGATGTAATCGATGTCACCTCACTCTTTAATGGTCAAAAAATATGGAATTGAAGAATGACAAAACCCTTGTCTTTCGGTTTGATGTAGAGCATCATCCTTCAAAGGGACCATGTCCAGCTTTGCTTGCATCAACATGATTATGATGTCCCTCATGCTATGTCCACAAATTCTCCTCTCTTTAAGATTTGCTTGCATTCATCGTGGAAGCTTCTTTTGAGTGATTGTATGCACATGCCCTCCTTATTTCATCACTATAATCAGTCATTTCTTTGATTACACAACCATCCTGTCTTCAACAATTCATTTCGAAATTTTAAAAATTTGGTCCCTAATTAGGTATCTCACTTTAATCGAATGTGAAAGAGCTCTAATTAGTATAAAAAGTCTCAAGGACCAGTTCTCTTTTCACCTAGCCTTCGACAAAACAAAGCCAACGTAAGCTTAGCTCTTAAGTACGTAATAAAGATTCCAATTCAGACCAAACAAAATGAAAAAGCGCGACAAGACTGCAACAATTTAGTAGTGTAACCGGTGATTTCAAATTTAAAATTTATAAATTCAAATTTTAATTTTTCTAAGTTAATGGTTCTGAATTTACATATTTAATAGATATTTTTAAAACACATATAGTGTTAGGATATCAAAAGTTACTAAAGGTCGGATAAATTCGTAATAAAAACTCTAGCTCAGTTCCGTTGACAAGTGATAAAAATATCTAAGACATTTACTGTTAGAAATAAAGATTTTCACCGTAAGCAGTGGAAAATTAATATATAAAATATAATTTTTTTACTCATATTTCACCGAACCAGCTCATCACTAGGAAAACATATGATGAGAAACAAATTCTCACTGAAATAGTAGGAAGCTTCCTGATTTATTCATGTGAAAATACATTATTTTTTCTTTTACCGTTCAATTAAAATATCCGTAAGAATAGATGCTTAATATTTTTGAGCGAGAAATATCAATGAAAAAATAATAAATTTTGAGCAGTAAATTTTACTGATATGGTCGGTAGATTTCCGCAAAATTTCCACATGATACCACTAGGAAAATATGAGCAAAGAAAGTGAGAAGTTGCAATTCAAAATGGACTTTTAGAATTTTCAGGAAGTGTGAGTAGCCACGAGGAATTGACTTGATAGCAATGTGTATAGTGGTGCTGTTTGAGTGGAATTAATAGAAGAGGACATTTTCAAGTGGATCGACTCTTCCACTAATATCCCGTCAGGATCAGCCCATTTACTTTCCTACATTAGCGTTGTGGAATATGGAGTTTACTTGAGGGCAATTCAACCTCAAAGTCAACTTGAGATATTAAGCCCAATTAGATAGGAAATCTAGGTTCAGGCCTGGAGGCCCATTCACCCTGTTTCTCTAAATATTATTTATTTTCTGAAGCACTTTATCAAAATATATCATATATTTTTTTACACCCCTTTTCCCTCAGTTGGAGCATAAGGATCCCACATACCCAACTTGCCGAGTAGATATGCATATTGCAATTTTCTCAACGCTTTTATAAAAATACCAATCAATTGTTCATTCGTGACGACATAGCTCAGAGATATACAATCGGCGAATAGTTCATCCATACACACTGACAATCCACTTCAATGTGTTTGGTTCGTTCCTTAAAACGCTAGATT
Source organism: Datura stramonium (assembly GCA_018107945.1). Lineage (NCBI taxonomy): Eukaryota > Viridiplantae > Streptophyta > Magnoliopsida > Solanales > Solanaceae > Datura > Datura stramonium. The sequence goes on along the minus strand of JACEIK010000999.1, from coordinate 137,238 downwards.
CCTTGCAGTATATACCATTGTTTGACTATCACAATACAAATTAATCGAATACTCATGGTTCATTCCCAAGCTGTTCAAGATACCTTTGAACCATTTTCAATCTCAAGCCGGTCATAGTTGTAGTTGATATTCTGCTTCTGCTGAAGACGGGAGATGACAAGCTGCTTTGATTCTTTCATGATACATATGAATTTTCAAGTGTAAAAATCACTCGATAAGTGATATCCCAGTCAGATCACGCATACCGCCTAGTCAAAATTACCATTCGTACAGTGGAGGTCACAATCCATTTGCATTACTATTTCCTTGTCTGAGTTCTTCTTCAAATATTTCACTACCCTCGAGGATGTATCCCAATGCACCTCCCTTAGGTGTTGCATGAAGCCTGATTTACGTATGCTCGCAATATGATAATTACGATCAGGTGAAATAAAGATAAATAAAGTGATCAACCAATCGAGGTCTTTGCTCTAGGTCAAAGATATGAGCCACTAGTTATTATAGCAGCGACGATTCTGCTTCAAGGGTGTGCTTATTGGTTTAGCTCCCAACAACCCAACCTTAATATCTAAGGCATACTTCCGTTGATACATAAATGTTCCCCTAGGACCCCTAGCAACCTCACGTCCAAAAAAATACTTCAAAGTATCTACATCTTTTATGTAAAAACATCGATAAAGATAGTTTTAAAACCGCTTAATGGCATTATACTTGTTTTCGGCAGATAATCAAGTCCTCCGCATAAATCAGCCATAATAATTCAATTTACTTTGGTGCAAGATAAGAGCGAATAATTTGAGCACACTTGTTCAAACCCATACTTAGTCAAAGCATTTGATAGTTTTGCAAATTAAAATCGTAGCGCTTGTCTTAGTCCATAGAAATTAAAGATTTTGGGCCTACATACCTTCCTCGGAGAGAGCCGATTTGGAATCCTGAGTAGCCGCTTCGTATACATGTCACATCCCAAATCCGGAGGGGCATGACTGGCACATGCCGCACCTGATCGAGCACACCCCTGCCTACAAATCTAACTACAACAAGCTCGGCGAGCGAGATTTGGCATTTACAACACAATCTAAATCGAGGAGTAAGCGACAAACTAAAATGTAAATTTTGGCTCATAGACCAACTAATAGATACATAATAGGTTGTCAAGGCATAAAATTGAAAACAACTATACAATCGGGCCCATCTGGCCTTCAACAACATATTAACACCACGGTGAGTCTACGAGCCTCTATGAATACAATAGTAATCAAATATCGGGATAGGGCCCCGAACTACCCTTAACACAAACATATCTAGCGACTCCGAAGACTTGGGAGAACATCAACTCAAGTGGAACTCCCACTCAGCACCCCACAAGAACTCGATCTGCCATCCCACTATCACTGTATGCATGAATACAATGCTCGACTAGGTCATCGATTACAATAATATACTCGAGCATGAAAGCGAGAAACAAGCTTGTAAGACTCAGATTGAAATCAATAGATATACATGGATATCGCAAAAGGAGAAACTCAACTTAAGTAAATATATAGAACCTATCGCTCTCATAAGCTTAGTAAGTACAGAAGAACACAAGCGGAGACATATCTAACCCCCATAAGCCCGACAATTCCAATAAGTAAATCACAACGCACAACACCTAGCCAACACAGCTTACCTGTCATCACCTCCTAGACCTCTCAACGACCTCGGCTAATACCAGCGATAACGCTCAAATCACACCTCTAAGCTGAAGTATGAAAGGGACTGATTGTCAATAAGGAGACAACTTAGAGGTTGAGGTCGATTCCACGAGGGAATATGGAAGATCTAGATTACAGCCGATAAGTGAACTTGTATGATAGTTACTTCATAATTGGGGGGATTATAAAATAATCAATAGTAAAAACAAAGCATCTATCAAGATTATGGTTGTGAATCAATAATTAAAGCATAACTAGGGTTTGTGTTCCCCATGGATTTATAACGGCTTTAGGTATACATTAAGTGATCTTCACCAATACTTACTTATAGAGCTGATAACTTAGGTTTATTCAAAGCATTCGACCAATCTCTATTGAATGACTATACTCAATTACTCGACCAAGTCTCATAGCGTTTCCAAACTAACCGTTATTACTAAGTTCGGTCTCTTTATCCATGACCACAACTCAAGTTAATACAATGATTGTAATATCAAGGCTCCATTGTAATTCTCTTTTCCTAAGTCTCTACCTCTTCGACCAAAGCAAGTAAAAATTCGGGCACTTCCCTAACGTTGTACCGCTAAAAATCATTAAAGCATGAAGAGAATACAATATAAGTAGTTAGTATTGGTTTTAGACTCACTTTGTGCAAGCGCTTGTTAATCCACATGGTTCCCACAACCCTAGCTATGACGGTTTTAGCCTCTCATAGTTGTAAGTTTGTGAATTGCATTCTTGATTAAAGACATAAAAAACAATATTTACAAATATAATTGGAAAAACTTCCTATAATTAATCCATAAAATCTTGAAGACCGCAAAATCTTGAAGAACAAGTAGCAAGAACAATATGAATTCAAGAAAAGGTTGATCACAAGGTTGAACCAACTCAATTCTCTCTTTCAAAGATGTAAACTTATCTACTACAATGTTTTTCAACTCAAACTAATTCTTCTCAATGTCCCCTCTGAAAAATAAAACATAAAACGTATTTATATGGACTTAAGAATCCTTTTCCTAGGCTAACAGAGTGATTTTCTATATCTGGTGCCGACCTCATCATGGATCATCTTACAACTCGTAGGAGCATCCTACGATCTGTGGCAGCATCTCATGGTTTGGTTTGTTGGCTGTTTTTTGACTAAGTGTTGGGCCAAGATACGATTCGTACCTCCTTCCTATGACTCGTACTAGGCTCTCGTGTCTTGATTCTGAATCTTTGCAATTTATCTGAAGCTCACCACGACCTGTATGGTACGACTTGTACCAAGCTCTCACGGGTCGTGGTATCCTCTCGTACTGAAAATCAGCCTCTTGTGCAATTCTTCTGGAGTTCATCACGACTGCCTTACCACGACCTGTAACAAGCTTGGTACGATCCGTGGCAAGACTCATAGGTTCATTCTTCCAGCTTCAGCCTTTTGCTTCTTATCACAGCCATCAGTACGACTCGTAGGTACATCCTACGGATCGTACTGTGGAGTGTGTTCATGATTAAAGACATAAAAACAATACTTACAAATATAATTGAGAAAAACACTTCCTTTAATTAATTTGCAAAATCTTGAAGAACAAGTAGTAAGAGCAATACGAATTCAAGAAAAGGTTGATCACAAGGTTGAACCAACTCAATTCTCTCTTTCAAAGATGTAAAATTATCTACTACAATGTTTTTCAACTCAAACTAATTCTTCTCAATGTCCCCTCTGAAAAATAAAACATAAAACATATTTATATGGACCTAAGAATCCTTTTCCTAGGCTAACAGGGCGATTTTTCATATCTGGTGCCGACCTCGTCACAGATCATCCTACGACTTGTAGGAGCATCCTACGGTCTGTGGCAACATCTCGTGGTTTGGATTGTTGGCTGATTTTTGGCTAAGTGTTGGGCCAAGGTACGATTCGTACCTCTTTCCTACGACTCGTACCAGGCTCCCGTGGCTTGATTCCTAATCTTTGCAATTTATCTGAAGCTCACCACGACCAGTATGGTATGACTTGTACCAAGCTCTCACGGGTCGTGGTATCCTCTCGTATTGAAAATAAGCCTCTTGTGCAATTCTTTTGGAGTTCATCACGACTGCCTTACCACGAGTCGTACAAGCTTGGTACGATCCGTGGCTAGATTCGTAGGTTCATTCTTCTAGCTTCAGCATTCTGCTTCTTATCACAACCATCAGTACGACTCGTAGGTCCATCTTAGGGATCGTACTGTGGACTGCATTTTTGCCCTTTTTTTGCACACTTTTAGCTTTCTTTTGTAAATTTACGCTCCAACACCTATTTATCCTGAAATCAAAGGAAAAGTGCCTCATATCCACATAAATACACCAAGTTCATGCTATTTTCTTAGTTTTGAGCGTCAATAGTGCTGTAAATCCACAACACATCAACATCCTCAACTTAAGACTTTTGCATGTCCTCAGGTAAAGAAAAAGAAAAACTAAACACGACGCTCAACTAGAAAATACACTTAAGATACTACAGTCAATACTCAAACAAATTTTTGCACTCTCTATATACACTCTATTGACCCTTCCTTATAGAACATATCAGCTAATGCATTACAAGCAACATCAAAACATCTACAGGGATCAAGACATGTCATCTAGCTATCAACAGGCAATCAAGTCATCACCAATGCTTTTCACATAGACTAATGGTAAAAGCAAACATAACCCATGTACCCTCACACAAATGAAGTCCCCACTCATATATGAAGTATCAAACACAACATGGGACTAGGAAAGTGAAGAACTCACTCTCACAAGGAAGTTTGCAAGTATTATGCATCAGATACCATAGGCTTGCCCTTATTTTCTCTGTTTTGGTTTGTCAGATGGTCAAGTTAGGATCACTATAGGACTTGACATGGCTTGTAATATAGGCTTAGGGATGAACATGATAAAGATGAGAGTTTTTATGAGTGACTATCCCTTCCTTGGCACTACATCCATTGGCTACACCGTTTACCTATTTCACCCTTCACTCTTTCGTTTTCCTTTCTTCCCTTTTTACCCCATTTTAAGAATATTTTCCTGGGTGAGGTGATTTTTTGCATTTTTCAAACAACTTCAATCTCTTTTGAATTTTTATTTTTCAAGATTCTCAAGATTTTCAGCTCTTTTACTTTTTCACCTCACCACACCTAATTTTTCACCATATTTTATCTTTTCTCTTCTTTTTTCCTGCTCCCACCATTTATGCACCCCTACTCTAGCCACCCTCAATGTAAGAATTTTGCTTATATTAAGGTTCACAATATTCGAGGAAGGACCAGGGTCAAAAAAGGTTCATTATAAACAAATGAGTACGGTTAACAAGTGAATCAAAGAAATATGGTCTATTGAGGCTCAAACTTGGGATCAAGGGATTCATGAAACTTTGGTAGGGAAATATAGGATAAAAGTGAGCTAAAACAAAAATAGCTTATGATCATATCCTAACCAACCGTCCTTAACCTATGCAGAGACCAACCAGGCAAGTTCTAGATCCTTAACAATATACTGCAATGAATACTAAAACCTCACTCACACATGGTACATAAACTATTTTTACTTCACCTGTTTGGTTCATACATGGCTTAAAAAGAATAACTACTATTAATAACCAAATGACATAAAAGGATCCACAAAAATCATGCATGTTGTCACAAATACATAGCAAATTTTTTGAACAGGATCAATTTTTCAAAAAAAAAACTAGTGCATTTCTATTGGCTGAGTATTCCTAAGTTCCTTTCTAATCAAACAAAAATCACAACTAAAAAAAATCCTAACGCATGCCGGTTCTACTAGATAGCATGCCTGAGGGAAAACAAAAAACCCTCAGACGAACAAAATTCCCAAAAATACAAGTACACCCCCTCCCCCTTTTGAAAAAGTGAGCTTCGTCCCCGAAGCATAAACTATAAGCATCTAGGGAAGAGACCATACCTGTGGCGCTCTAGGCGCTCCTTTCATCTAGCGGAGGTGCTACCTCCGCAGTAGTAGTGGCGCTAGCGGTGGCCAGCGCGCTCAATGGTGTATCAATGGGGGGATTAGTCCCCCCCTCAACAGTCGTGGCCGCTTGGACGACCTTTGAAAATTTCTGGGCTGAATGTGACTCTCCCGAAGGGTCATGGCCATTGGCAAGCTCGGGCTGAGCTATTGTGGAGACGCCTACTCCTCTGGCTCTCTCCTGCAGCTCAGACATATGCTCTTCATGAGCCCATATACTCTCCGCTCTAGCCCTCTTGCGCTCTTTCCTCTCCTTCTTTCTCTTTTTTCTCAAACTCTCTTCACCAGCATCTTCAACATCTCTCTTCTTACCTTTATCACCAGCTATAGTCGGCTCCTAGTATGCTGCCAAATCAATATCCTCATCAAGCTCGGTATCTAGGTCTGAAAGAGTGGGGGCTGCTATAACAGTTGGTTTCTGCAAAGACAACTCAACTACTTGGCTCCAAAGAGCCCCCAACTCCGTACAGAGACTGCTGGTGTTTGTTTGCTCAGCCATCCACTGATTGAATCTGCTCTCAAAAGTGTCCAGGCAGGCATGTAAAGCCTGAGCTGCTGCCTCTATCTCTAACTTGACCCATGGTTTGACATTATCCATCATTGGCCTGAATCTTACGCTCTGCCATGGTCAATCTCTTAGCTAGCTTTTGGAGTAAGTCATGCGGTACCAAGATGTACCCTGCTGGAGTCTGAGTTTGTATGCTAGGCAGTGGTGTAGCTGAGGTGCTGGGAGCTGACTCTGAATGACCGGGATCTGTAGCCGGTGTCTCGCTCTGCTCCTAAGTACTGGGGACATTCACCTGTACGTCCCCTGCTAGATGAGCTGCTGGGATAGCTGTAGGAATCCTAGATCTTCTTACCGGGTTCATCTCATCCCGAATAAGGCCTATGTCTGCAATACTCTGGCCTTTGATCAACCGCTCATTGCCTCGTCGCACTGATGCCTCCATGCACAATCTGAAGACAAGACTCGAGAATGGTTTGGTGGTGCTCACTCCCACTGCCTGGTCTCGCATCTCATATACTATGACCCTCAGGATGTTAATGGAGTAACGAGACATGAGGCATGCCACCAACGCTGCCCTGTCAGCACTCAGGGTGTTGTCATTAGCTGTCGGTGCTAGTCGATTGCGCACTAGTATCCAACAGGCTTTTGCTATGAAGTTTAGTGAATTCTTTGTCACCTGATTGCCACCTGTAACCCACTCAGCCTCGTCCTTGTTCTCAATGATCACCTCTGCTAGCCATTGCAGCTGCCTTTGTCGCTCACCCATGCTCAGACTTCTGATCTGCTTCATTGCCTCCACCCTGTAATCATACTCTGGCGTCATTCTGGTCATCAAGAAATGTGGCCCGTACAAGATTCGAGCGATGGTCTGCTCAGATACATCAACCTTGCGCTCCCGGTCGATACCCAAGCTAAGTGGTATGACCACAACAAAGTGTGTATGTATCACTCGGGGATGAGGGGGAACACTACAGAGTCCTGCAGGTCATTGAAGGACAAAATACAAAGGTTGATTGATACAAAGGTTATTCACCTCAAGGATCCGACACCTAATGTGACAAGTAATCCTCTGCCAAATCACCAGGTGAACATGATTTCTTGTGATGAGGCTGAAGACTTGTCAAATACTATTGGGATGATTGAACACAAAGCAGGTTCTTCTTCAGACTTATCTAGGAGAGTACAGGTACGTCCTCCATTCGAGGTTGAGATATCTACACCAAGGCCTCCATTTACAGTGGTAAGAGTTGCTCCAACTTCGTACAAGACAGTACCTTGGAGTTACAAGGAAAATGCCTCACAGAAAACAAGGATGTTGGAGGTCGATGCGGCACAAGGAGTGACGCGGTCTGGAAGGGTATACACTCCTGATACTTTGGTTCAATGAGCCGACAAAGGAAAGCAGCCAGTGGTGGAAGCAGAAAATAATGGGATCTGGAAAAATGTGCAAGCAAAGAATACTCAGTGGTCGAACAGTTGAGCAAGACTCCGGCTCAAATTTCTATTCTATCACTTCTGCAGAGCTCTGATCAACACCAAAAGGCTTTGATGAAGGTGTTAGTAGAAGAATACGTTCCGGCAAGCATATCTAGCAGTGAGGTGGCCAATATGGTGGGTCAGGTATTTGAGGCCCAGAAAATATCATTCCATGAAGATGAATTGCCTGTGGAAGGCGTGGCTCATAACAAAGCGCTGCATATCACAGTGCAACACTCAGACAAATTCATCACCAAGGTATTGATTGACCCAGGCTCCGGTTTAAATATTTTCCCGTTGAACACTCTGACCCGGCTAGAAGTTGACCTCGCCCAGATCAAGCAATGGAAGATGAACGTCAAAGCGTTTGACGGTTCACAAAGGGACACTGTTGGGGAAATTGATCTGGACGTGCTAGTTGGCCCTACCACATTCACCATGACATTCAAAGTAATAGACATCCCAGCCTCCTACAATCTGCTATTGGGATGCCCATGGATTCATGCTGTTGGAGTTGTGCCCTCAACTCTACACTAATGCTTGAAATTTGAGTGGGACCATCAAGAGGTCGTGGTCCACGGGGATGAAAGCCTTCCAATTTACACTGCTCCTGTTATCCCTATCATTGAAGGAAAGGGAAGTTTGGACGGGGAGAGTTTCCACACCTTAGAGCTTGTCGGTGTCATCGAGGAAGGAAGGTGGTGGAACGATAAGATCTTAAGTATGCTGCTATGGTTGGGGTTTGAACCAGGCCGGGGTCTTGGAGCCAAATTGCAAGGAATTTCAGAGCCGCTGCAGGTAGCAACACAAAAACCCACTTTCGGATTGGAATATCAATCTACTGAAGAAGAGCTGAACAATTGGAAATATCCCTTGGGAAAGACAAGTTTTTTGTTGCCAGACCCACTGCCTTCGCTTCAGCAAACCTTCGTTTCTGATGGTTTTCTTGATGTTAAGCGGGCCAAAGAAGATGTCATGCTGCTCAGTCTAAGGGATTTGTTTTTGGATGATAACAACTGTCACGCCATTATCAACGGGGAGGAAGGAGGAGCCCCACAACAGGAAGCAGGAGTTCAAAAAGGAGCTACCAACTGGACAGCTACTCCATCCAGAGCTCGCCGACATCTGGGTAGACTAAAGGATCAGTTTTACACTGTTTCAAAATAAATATTTGTTTTTAAAGTAGTTAAATTTCCTTTTGAATATTATGTCAAACTCTCGACCAATTTTTTAAAATTAATAAAATCATTTTTCTTTCCATAAATTTGATTCAATTTTATTTATTTTCAGCATTTCTAATATCGAACGAGTTGAATCTAAGGCCATGGCTTGTAATGAAACTGTATGACATAACACAGGAAATTCATTAGAAGCCGAAGAAGATGAGTTACCTGCTGAAATTGTCAGGAAAATAGAAGAGTTCGAGGAAAATCCCAAAGCAAATCTGACAGAGACCGACATGGTAACTTTGGAAGATTCAGAGATACCAAAGAGACTCAAGTCAGCACTCACTTTCCAAAAGATGAGATTGAGGAGTACATAGAGATTCTGAAGGAGTATAAAGACATCTTCGCCTGGTCCTATGCTGATATGACAAGGCTCAGCCATTCCATAGTAGCGCATAGGTTGCCTACTGATCCAGCGTATCCCCCTGTGAAGCAAAATCCGAGAAAATACAAGCCTGACATGAGTTTGAAAATCAAAGAAGAGGTAGCCAAGAAGATCGACGCCGGAATCCTCAAAGTAGTAGAATATCCCACTTGGTTGGCCAATATCGTGCCAGTACCGAAGAAGGACGGAAAGGTCATAGTTTGTGTAGATTACAGGGATCTCAACAAGGCCAGCCCTAAAGATGATTTTCCCTTGCCAAACATCCATATCCTTATCGACAACTGTGCCAAGCATGAGACATAGTCGTTCGTAGATTGTTTCGTTGGCTATCATCAGATCAGAATGCATGAAGAGGACGCTAATAAAACTGCATTCCTTTCCCTATGGGGCGTATATTGCTACAAGGTAATGCCATTCGGGTTGAAAAATGCTGGAGCCACCTACATGCAGGCCATGACCACCATCTTCCACGACATGATTCATAAGAAAATAGAGGTTTATGTGGATGATTTCATCATCAAGTCAAAGAGAAGCTCAGATCATCTGGTAGACCTCAGAAAGTTCTTTGACAGACTGCGAAAGTACATTCTGAAGCTAAATCCGGCGAAGTGTGCATTTGGGGTTCCATCAGGAAAATTATTGGGATTTATCGTCAGCCGTCGGGGTATTGAGTTGGATCCAACCAAGATTAAGGCCTCCAAGAGCTCCCACTGCCGAAAATTAATAAAGAAGTCATGAGCTTTTTAGGACGACTCAACTACATTAGCCGTTTCATTGCTCAGTCAACAGTCATTTGTGAGCCTATCTTAAAACTGCTGAAAAAAGATGCTTCTACAGAGACAACAAGCTTTCGATAGAATCAAAGATTATCTATCAAAGCCTCCGGTTTTAGTCCCACCAGAACAAGGAAGACCTTTGCTCTTGTATTTGTCCGTCCTAGAAAACGCCTTTGGCTGTGTTTTGGGACAACATGACGCGACGGGGAGAAAGGAGCAAGCCATATACTATTTGAGCAAGAAATTCACACCGTATGAGGCTCGGTATACATTACTTGAAAGGACGTGTTGCGCTTTGACTTGGGTCGCTCAAAAGCTGAGGCACTATTTGTCTGTTTACATGACTTATCTGATCTCCAGAATGGATCCGTTGAAGTATATCTTCCAAAAGCCCATGCCTACAGGGAAGCTGGCCAAGTGGCAGATATTGCTAAGTGAATTTGATATTGTCTACGTTATGCAGAAAGGCAGAAAATTCCGTAGATGAAGAGTACGAACCACTGAAAACATATTTTCCTAAAGAGGAAGTAGCCTTCATAGGAGAAGATATTACCGAAGAGTACGATGGTTGGAGGTTATTCTTCGATGGAGCAACAAACTTCAAAGGAGTGGGCATTGGAGCAGTGTTGGTATCAGAAACGGGGCAGCACTACCCTGTATCAACTAAGCTTCGATTCCCTTGTACTAACAACATGGCTGAGTATGAAGCCTGCATCTTGGGTATTCGACTGGCAGTTGACATGAACGTGTAGTCTTTATTGGTTATTGGAGACTCAGACTTGATGATGCATCAAGTGATAGGAGAATGGGGCACGAAGAACACAAAGTTCTTGCCCTATCTGCATTGTGTGCAAGAATTATGCAAGAGGTTTATCAAGATTGAGTTCCAACATGTTCCCCGAATACAGAATGAATGTGCGGATGCTCTGGCTACATTGTCTTCGATGATCCAGCACCCTGATAAGAACTACATTGATCCCATTCCTGTTCACATACATAAGCAGCCAGCTTATTGCTTTCATGTTGAGGAAGAACCAGATGGTGAACCATGGTATGTCGACATCAAAGGGTATCTGATAAACAGGGGTTATCCTGAGCATGCTACGAGCGTCCAAAAATGCATGATTCGGAGGCTAGCCAATCATCTTTTCCTAAACGGGGAAATCCTTTATAGGAGGACCCCAAACCTGGGTTTGTTGAGATGTGCAGACGCTAAGGAGGCAACAAATTTGATTGAGGAAGTTCACGTTGGAACTTGTGGACCTCACATGAACGGTTTCGTGTTGGCGAAAAAGATCTTGAGAGCTGGCTATTTTTGGTTGACTATGGAGACGGACTGTACCAAGTACGTGCAAAGATGTCATCGTTGTCAAACCCATGCAGATATGATTCGAGCTCCTCCCAACGAGCTTCATGCCACGAGCTCGCCTTGGCCATTCGCGGCTTGGGGAATGGATGTGATTGGTCTCATCGAGCCCGCAGCGTCTAATGGACATAGATTCATTCTGGTTGCAATTGACTACTTAACTAAATGGGTTGAAGCTACCTCTCACAAGTCTGTCACAAAGAAGGTGGTGACAGATTTTGTCCGCGACCATCTCATTTGCCGATTTGGGGCACCTGAATCTATTATTACTAAAAATGGTGCTAATCTAAATAGTGACTTGATGAGAACGACGTGTGAAAACTTCAAGATCAAGCACCGCAATTCTACTACATACAGGCTGCAGATGAATGGAGCCGTGGAGGCTGCAAACAAGAACATCAAGAGGATTTTGCGCAAGATGATTGATAACTATAGACATTGGCATGAGAAGCTGCCCTTTGCTTTGTTGGGATATCGCACCACTCTTCGAACATCTACTGGAGCTACGCCTTATATGTTGGTTTATGGTAATGAAGCAGTGATAACAGCTGAGGTGGAAATTCCATCTTTGAGAATCATTCAAGAAGCAGAACTGAACGATGCAGAATGGGCGCAAAGTAGATTCGAGCAACTAGCACTCATTGATGGGAAAAGGATAAATGCAGTTTGCCATGGTCAACTTTATCAGAACAGGATGATCAAGGCCTTTAACAAGAAAGTTCGGCCAAGACTTTTCACGCCCGGGAAACTGGTTCTAAAGCGGATTTTTCCACACCAAGATGAAGCTAAAGGCAAGTTCTCTCCTAACTGGCAAGGTCCTTACATAGTTCACCGAGTGCTGACAGGAGGAACACTTATCTTAGCAGAGATGGATGGTGAAATCTGGCCCAAACCTATCAACTCAGACGCGGTAAGAGATACTACATTTAGATTGGGAATTTGTTTCTTTTTGCTCCGCCTTATAACCTAAACTATGTCGGACCTGATTCCCGTTTAAGAGGGATACGTAGGCGTCCATGTGGGACTCGGTCTATATCTTTATAAAATTTTCTTCTCCCCTTTTTTTAAAAAGGTTCTCGGTGATTTTATTACATTTTCCATGGTGTTTCAGTTAACAAGATGCAACTGGGGCAGAATTTTTGAGAGGACCTCAAAAATTCGCAACTCTCTGTCACTTGCAAGGAAGTCTATGTCATCTTCTACACTGGGGCAGAAATTTTGAGAAGGATCCCAAAATTTTGTCATGATTAAGTCAAGACAGAGATTTGATTCACAAAAGGACGTTGTACGATTTTAAAATATGCCATGGCCCGTGATTTAACTCAATTTTTTTATGTATTTCAAACTTATTTTACTTTTGCTTTTATTGTTACTGAATTATTCGCCTTTTTGTCTAAATTTTGTGCCCGAGCGTACACCTGGACGGAGTTCAACGACAGGTGTCCAACAAATAGAAGGAGGCTATAGGATAGACACACAGATCAACCTCCCCTTTACGAACTAATAATTTTTGTTTGAGCGCAGAAATAACAGGAATACAAAAGGCAGAGATGGAGAACGTGTTTTCACAAGGCGACATAGAGCTAAGTCATTCTTCCTTATGTCCCTACTTATTATCTTGCTATTCCATCATGTGAGCACTCAGATGCATATCGAACCCGTGATATACACTTTAATATATGCATTTTTGTGCATTTGAGCCCTGTATCACATTTTGAGCCCGTGGAATGCATTTTATATATGCATTTGAGCCCGTGATATACATGATATATGCATTCAAGCCCGTATTTGCAGATACATTTGAGCCCGTATTTGCATATCGAGCTGGTAATACACGTGATATAGGCATTTTGATATACAGTTGAGCCCGCACCTGCATTTGAGCCCGTTATTTTCATTTTTAGCCCGTTTATGCATTTTAAGCCCGTTATTTGCATTTTAAGCCCGTTTATGCATTTCAAGCCCGTTATTTGCATTTTAAGCCCGTTTATACATTTCAAGCCCGTTATTTGCATTTCAAACCTGTTTATGCATTTTTAGCCCGTTTATGCATTTCGAGCCCGTTATTTTCATTTTAAGCTGTTTTATGCATTTCAAGCCCGTTATTTGCATTTTAAGCCCGTTTATACATTTCGAGCCCGTTATTTGCATTTTAAGCCCGTTTATGCATTTCAAGCCCATTTATACATTTTGATCCCGTTTATGCATTTCGAGCCCGTTATTTGCACTTCAAGCCTGTTTACACATTTCGAGCCCGTGGTTGCATTCTGAGCCCTATGACTTATTTGCATTTGAGCCCTAATAAACCAAAACTTTCAATTGAACTATTGAGGCTCTCAATAATTTGCTCTCTTCGAATTTAGCATTCTTCCTCTCATCCGAAGGTGTCATGGTCTAAAGGCATCGTTTCATGGCCTGTGGACATCATGTCATGACCCGAGGATTTACTTTCCAGCTTATCATGCTCATAAGGCGTCATAGTCTAAAGGCGTCATTTTTCATGGCCTGCGGACATCATTTCATGGCCTATGGAATTTATTTTCTGCTTATCATGCTCCTAAGGCGTCATAGTCTAAAGGCGTCATTTTCATGGCCTGCAGACATCATTTCATGGCCTAAGAAATTTATTTTGCGTATCATGGCCCGAGACATCATGGCTTAGAGACATCATCGTCTTATCTCAAAGCAAAACTTTCATCGTCTAAAGGGAACTTGCATCACATTTAATTGTTTTCATCAATTTATATTATGAAGTATTTGATGCATATGTTGTTTGCTTACGCGAACGTCGAGGAATAACAAGCTACGAATGGTAACACCTTTCCTACTATCTTCTTGACTTATCCCTAATTTTTGAACCTCATCCTCACCTGACTCATTTTGTAATGCATTCTAAATCTTGTTAATTCGTGCTACCCCATCCTTATCCAAGCCTCGTGTTGTCAATTTTTTAGGGATCTCGACACCCTTAATCTAGAACTACACACGGCCCGATTCTCATGAAACCCGAGATATGTAGGCGACTTGAAATTGAAGTCTCGGCCGCAAAATCTTCGTAACTCTTTTTCCTTTCATTTGGCCCTATCGAAAATTCTTTCTTTCGGTCGGACAAAATCGGCCACTAGGTCAACGTTCTTTGCTCAACAATTCATTCTTCATTCCCGAGCAAAGAAGGGGTAGTTGTTGACACCCAATTTTGACCTCCCTACGCCCTTATATGTTGCTTATATATATTTTTTTTATTTACCTTTTTTACGTAAATATTCGACTTGCATTTATATTTATCAAATAATTAATTATCATAATATTGCAAAAACTATTTCAAGTTACATATATATGTTCATATAATTTGTATTAATTTTTTTTGATATTAAATAATTATGTCGTATAT
>JACEIK010000999.1:102848-116475 GCA_018107945.1 Datura stramonium | reverse complement strand
ATATACATATATAAATATCAAATATGTTGCGATTAGCTGCTAATAGGGACTACAGTTACATAAATTCTAGTTAGCTACTAGAAAGCATATACAGATCGTACTGCAGGACCCCTCGCTGAAAGGGAGCAGGTTAAATGTGATTCGCATTATGAACGCTATGGAAACTCTTTTAGTTCTCAGTTTGTTGTGATGGTAGACTTATATGGTTGTTTCTAGGCCTAGACTTCAGAAGCTCGTAAGAGTTATTGGCCTGGATCAGTTGGTTAAACAGTATGGACGCAGTGAGGCGGTCTGACGACCAGTTGGCGCCTGTATTAGCAGGAAAGCATCCTTAGAGGTCATTGACGTTATCGCACGTTCCAGAACCAGAAATAGAGACAGAATAGGTATATTCTAGAGTTAGCGACACCATGGTTCTCTAGTGTATTGAGTGATCGCCCGCCATTCCCTTTAGCCTTATCAGTGATTGTCAGTCTTAGTCGACTTAACAGTTATCATGTAGGACGCCCAGCAAGCCAACTCAGTTGTCTGAGTCAGATAAACCCGTGGGTACCCCAAGGAGGGGTCCACATCAGTAGTCAGTGACGGGCCAACACCCTAGCCGGTTTTGTAAGGTATTCAGGTATAGAGTGTCAAGAGATGGCCAGCCCTATAGTTGTGTAATTAGAAGAATAAAGTAGTTAGCTATCCGCAACCCCAAAGTTATTCATGCGTTATAGATGTCCGAGTAGGCCATTCAGAGTATTGATTAGGCCACTTCAGACCTCGCCCAATTCATCCCAGACTATTAGAGATCATGATCACTATCAGGATCCTCTGATCAAATACTGGCACATGGCGTGTCTGCAGACAGCCATACAAATTATTCCAGAAGCGAGTAACATTAGCATGAGGCCCAGAAGGCCAGATACGCTCTCGTTATACAGATAGATTGATGAGTCAGTATAGCATCTGGGTTGGGGTTGCCCTCAGCTTCCATGACCCCCCAGGGTTAATAGCTATGTCGCTCGCCCGCCAGGGGCGAGGATACGTCACTCTACGGAGCGGCATGCCGTCCGCAGGGGACGAAGATGGGAATACAGATCCTCATATTATCGTGGTTGGCCTTATACACACCCCCCGCCGAGCGTTTACACCCGGGGTGTAAATATCAGGAGTCCTCCGGACTCAGACTAAGACACAGCTACAGTTCAAGGGCCAAGCGGGCCCAGTTGTAGACCCAGGGGACCGGTAGGTTGGCTATAGTACCAGTAGAGTTGTAGACACCTGAGTAGGGGTATATAGATTGAGATGTGCTCGCCAGGACTTATGGGGGCCTGAACGAGTTATTCCGTGCTGATTGTACCTCCCGGCTTATGGGGGTCAGGTGGGGTTCTTGTATGAATTCTTGTCTGCTAGCTGTAGTGTATAAATGTGTAAGTATGCAGTTTTAGCTTATGTACATGTAGTGTCAGTTAGACGCAGATTACGAATCAACAGGCGTACAGGTTAATATTTCGGCTCTTCTTTTTATTTACTTTTAGTCCTATTTAGCTTATCTATTGTCTTACATATTCGGTACATATTGTACTGACGCCCTTCCCAGGACGCTGCATTACTTGCTTGCAGGTGCAAATAGACGAGGAGCAGGTCCCTCGTAGTTCCAGTTAGCCGTACAACACCGTTAGCTCCCTTCTTCTAGGGCTTGTGTGATAGAGGTTTATTCCTTTTGCTTGTACAGTATGGTAGGTCGGGGCCCTGTCCCGACCATCTTATTATTCCTAGAGGCTTGCAGATTGTGTTACTTCCCTGTGGTTAGATAATATCGGTCGTGTGGGGCCCATATGTATTTTAGATTATGTGTGTTGGCTGTGTGGGTCCCTGTTTAGCATCTGATCTTACCTTTCAGTTATAACTAGATATCATGGTGGCCTTGTTGGCCCGCATAGGACTCCCTATAATTGTTTGTCTCTGGTTAGATGTTTATTTTTCACAGGGGCTATAGGCCTTGTCAGTTGGAGGTTGTATTTACAACCGCCATATAGCCCGTTGTTTTCTTGATTCCAGAGTTAGAGTCAGCCCTGCACCAGAAGCGCTTAGGCTCAGTCAGCTCAGCAGTTCAGGTCCTAGTAGGGCACCAGGTGCCAGTCATGCCCCCCAAGGTGGGGTGTGACACATTGCATTACTAATATCATAGTTTTTAGGGGTCGTTTGGTACGAAGACAAGTAATGCAAGGATTAGTAATACATAGATTAGTAATGCAGAGATTGTTGATACAAGAATTGTAAAATTGGGATTATTTTTTTATCAAGTGTTTGGTTAATTGTGTTAAAAACTAGATATACATGTATTGTGTTTGGTTTAAAACTATACAAAAATCTTCTTTACAATTATACCCTTGAATTTTTATATAAAGAAATTTAGGAAAAGGAATTGAGGGGTAGTCTAGTCATTTAGGGGTTTTATCCTTGTATTGTTAATACAAAGATTGGTAACCTTTTGTTTCCTTGGTATAAAATAATACACCCTATGGTGTATAAGTAATCCATATATTAGGTATGATTAAATCAAATTGAGTAACCAAACAATGTATTGACTTGGACTAAATTTTAATCCAAGGACTATTTTAATTAGTACTGCCTACCAAACGACCGCTTAATGCATTAGTCATACATAATTTAATACCAAATAGAGTGTATAAGTAATGCTTGCATTAGTTATATATAGGTTGAAAAAGTGCACCAAACAAGGTATTAGTAATACATAACTTGCATTATTTTTTCTAATGAGGTCTACCAAACGATCGATTAAAGACTTATTTCACCATTTGTTCCATCAGGTGAAATGATGTGATATTGTGATGTCATGTGTATATTTGCTCTATTCATTTATATACTAGTATTGATATGGAACGGGTCAATGATCTTAATGAGTTCTTAAAACCCTTTTTTAAATCCTGGGTAAAATACTTGGAGAAAAAGAAAAAGGACATAGAGCACAAGCAGATCACCAGTGCAAGTTAACGGGACAATTGGAACCATCCAAAGGATTTCTTCTTTGATGCTATATTATTCAGTGCATAATGCAAATAAATCATGCGTGTGCATATCAACTATATATAGTACTGTTCACACATTTCTCCCTATAACATACAGAGTTAAATTAGTTTTTACTAAGTTTTTCTTATAATTCCTCATATTGCAATTCCTACACTTTTCAGTTCTTCCCCAACAGCTGAAGTGAACATGAGTGATGTTTTGGATCACGTACAACCATACAGGCGATTTCATGTGCATGTAATTGGTCACAGATCTGATAAAATGAGAATATGATCACATCTGTGGTCTTGTCTGAACGACATAAATCTTTCCATCCCTCACTACACCCTCGATGTCTTGAGGAGAGCCGTATAGCTCCTCTATAGCATTTCCAGCACGAGCAATGTTGGACAGGATCGTCTGGCGGAAGTTACCATCAGTTATCAGTGGGTCGGAAGAGTAATCAATTACAACTTTTTCCTCCTCATCCATTGGTACACTGCAGTAAACCAATACGAAGCTGTCACGGTGATGCTATAAAAGTTGAAATCATAGCATTTTCTTACAAATAGGACTGTTATGAAATTGAAGCATGTGCAGTATATACGCCCTTTTTTGGAAAAAAAAGAAGAGCTCATATCAGGAGCGTATAAAGGGTCGTTGTGATATATAGGGTTGCTTTATATCTTTATTGCTTGTCTTTCTGCGATATATAAAAAATTAGAAATATTAACTTCCGAAAGTCAAAAGCTGCATTAATATCTGCCCCAGACTAAGAAAATGGTAATCGAGTAACTGTCTTAAAAAGTTCACCATCCAACTGAACTTACTGAGAGAAGTTACCTGTCATAGAGGCCAGCACCAGCATAACCTTCCAAATCTTCACCATTGGAATCAGATCTGAAGATGATAGATCTTTTTATGAAAAGGCCAATTGGTTTGCTTGGGTAACCCAACACCTGAAAGATTTTTATATCCATCAGAAGATTCAGAACAAAGGTAAGAATCTCACTCTTTCCCATTTAACTACCATCAATAGAAGCCCCTACTACATCTGGCAGGACACTAAATATCTTCTCCTCTCTTAAGAGTGATGAACTCAGAGGAGGTCTGGTGGAAGGGAGGATATAATAAGAGGTCTACAAAAGGTAAATGTGACTCTGGAAGATCAACAGGCACCCATACTTACTTGAGGAGAGTTGAGATCTTTTTTCTTGCAGATAAAACTCAAAGCACGGCCTGGATAAGCTCCAACAAGTGTTTCCCCGAGGCCCCTGACCACCTGTCCAGAAGGAAAGACATAAGCATCCTTTGCCCTTTATGATAGCAAACATATTCCAAGACATCATGCTTTAGTGATTTCTTTTTTATGCCTCTCATAGAAGCTAATTTCAACTAATGATCTACCTTAAGAAATATGGTTATTTGTCTAGATAATGGCAGACAGAGGAAGGAAAAGTTAAGGAAGAGGACAGTTGCTAAGTTAGGACACAGTTCATTTTTCAATGTTCAATTAAAATCCAATATGATGATGAAAACAGTTAATCTGATGCTACCTCGGCATATATTTCTGAGTCGTCTCCAGAAGATGGGTTGGTTGTGTGAATGACAAATGCATAATCAGCATTTATTATTTCTTGAACAAGGACAGCCATGCACAGATAGTCATGATCCAGTTTCACCTTCCTTGTGCTGAAGTATGCTCTCTCATTCCATTTTGAAGCCCACACCTGGAGAACAGAAAAAATGAAAATGCATAACCACCCACTGGATAGAGAGGTAACAGCAAGAGGGAGTAAAAATTTATTCCCTTTTAAGGAGAAAAGGTTATCTTGAAAAGATCAACTTGTTACAATCTCCCAAGTGCCAGTATTTCAAGAAGCAACAGATATATGACATCTTTGAAAAGCCAGATACACCTAGTGCTCCAAGAATGAACTCGTCCTTCACGAAATCCTAGATAATTAGAGGCTTCTATGTAAAATATTACTATATTTCTATAGCCTGCTAACTGTCACATCAAGATTTGAGCAACAGAATTACAGATGTTAAGGAATGCTACAGAAGGTGTACCTTTTTTATGGCCATCCATGCTTGTTCCCACCGCTTTGGACCTTCATCACCAGGCCAAGGCATGCCAGAACCCTGCATCTTCTCTTTCAGCTCTTTGACCTATAAAAATATGATGACAAATGTGTTGGCCAAAGATGTCAATCTCCTCTGATGTAGTATATAGGGATGCCTTTGAAAAAATGATCAAGGTATCTACCACCCTGATCATGAATTTCTTTTTAATACTAATAAGCACGTCTGAAAGTATTGAATCAAAAGAAAAAACTTTCCTAGCTTGGGAGGATGATGAAAAGAGAATTAAAGCATCCATTAGAGAATCCAAATGTTGTCTCACCTTACAAAAGTTTCAGTAATTTACACTAAGGCACAAATATCAGAAACAAAGGGAATAAATGAAGATACCAATTGAGCTGGTGCTAAAAGCTCTAAAACAGTTCTGCGAATTTCACCAAGAGCGCTGAACTCTCCTTCAGATAGTTTTTTCATTAGAATTTGCAACTCTACTGCCACTCCCTGTGAATTTTAGAAAAATGTTCCATCAATTGGTATGATTCTGAGAAACACATAAAGCAAAAGAGAGAAAGGCAGAGAGCGAGGATGAGAGACCCATCTTAAATGTCACATTGTAAAGTGCCAATATTCATATCAAAAGATCCCATGATCCAGGAAACAAATTGTACAATTATCAAAATCAATTTTCTTTGCTTTGTTATGATAACAGAAAATGATCCTTATTTTAGATTATTTTAGATCTCTTTTCTTTTTTCTTTAATAACTTCATCCTCCCCAGTCATAAAGGTCCAATGATCCAGGAAGAGAACTGCACAATTACCAAAATGATTATCTTTTCTTTGTTATGACAACTCAAAAGATCCTTATTTAGAGTGAAATAGAGTCGCACGTTAATTGGGGAATGAATGGGTGGTCGGCTTATGTGGACTTGGCAATCTTCCCCTCGTGAATTGACTTTTAGGATTGAGTTAGGCCCAAGTTCCATATCTTTACATGGTATCAGAGCTCAGGTCCTTCCCTGTTTGGGCCCCCATGTTAGCATTTCAATCAGAAGATTCCTTGAGCAGTTTCTGATTAAAATTCCTCCTCATTCTCCTTAAAGATCCAATTGTCCAGGAAACAAATTGTATAATTACCAAAAACGATTTTCTTTTCTTTGTTATGATAACAGAAAACGATATTTATTTAAGATTGCTTTAGATCTCTTCTTCTTTTAATAGGTGCTGTTGTGATGTCGCTAGAACTTAGTTCTCATTACAGAGATAGAAATGGAAGTTCATTGACTGAGAAATAAATTATATCACTGCAAGATTTCTATGCCGCAATAAAAAGCAACACGGAGGGTATTTATGAAACAAACAAGTGGAAATATGAATGGAAAAGAAGCTGATATTGTTTTTGATAATTAAATGGAAAAGAACCTGATTTATGTCATCTGAAAGTACTTTCTCAAAGACTCCAAATGGAAGAGCCACTGAAGTAGGAATTCCCACCCAGGAAGGCACTTTTCCTTTCAGATATGCAATATTACGTGATTTAGCTCCAACCTGGATAAATCATCATCATACAAATTTGAGAAATGTCACCAGAGTGTTTCCAGTATCAATGATCAGCTGCTTCTATCTCTTGGGTCAACAGAAAAAGAGGAGAAAGCAGTTGTGTCAGAGTCAATATTTCAAACCTCACCATTTCACTCGTGAATTCATTGGCTGATATTGCATAACGACCACCAAATTGCTTTTTCACCAATCTAAATGTTGCTGAAGTTTCAGCTTCTACCAAGTTACTTGAACTTTGGAGCTCAATCTCTTTCACCTCACTATTAGATGCCAAAAAGCAAAACCAGATAAAAAGAAAAGAATGCACTTTAGACAGAAATGAGTTGTGTCCAAAACAAAAAGTATTTCCTATAAAAAAAAAATTTGATTTCGGTTCACGAGTTTATTCATTTTTCCCAAAACAAAATTTAGAACTTTAATAGCTACATCACAAAACCGTGATAAGGCACAAATTTTAGGATTAAAATAAGCTAAACATTTACTTGAGAAAATCATGGTCAAAGAAATATTTGTTTGACATTTCAAATAGTTAATAAGGTTTTACTCACACAAGTAATTGAGTTTACCTATAGATTATGTCTGAAGGTGTAGGCTTTAAGAGCAAAATCCTTCCTTCCTTTGCTTGGAGGTCAGCCAATATATTGGGATCAAAACATGTAGCAAAGCAAACCTAACAAAAGTTTCCTTCAATAATACATACAACAAATCTTATTTCAACACTCTAAACAGATTTTAATAGAAGAAACTACCTTCCCATTTCTTGCTCGAACAGAAACATGTGAAAGAACATCTGGCATGTCTGGTGTTATCAGGGCAACTGCACCATCAGGAATTTCCTCCTCTCCTTTAACAGATTTTGCTACTAAGATCGTGGGCTTCTCGTAGGTTTTGTTCTGAACGGAAAGCAACTCATCCACAACGACAACATATCCAACGGCTTCAACTGGGCTGATAATCTGCCAACTGTTAAGAGGAAGAGGGTTGCATTAGAGAAATAACAATGCCAAAATATTCTCTCCTCTCCTCAGACACTTACATGGAAACAGAAAAGGAATATCTATTTTCTTTTTCTCTAGTAGCAATAGTCTCTTACTGACTTACAACATACATCAAATACTTATCAATATATAAAATCTCGCTCTCTCTCTATCTATAATTAAGACTTACTAATATTTCTAGAATAAGAAAATTGATCCTTTATAATAATGCACACAAGTATATCGCTCAAAACTGTTACAGTTTATTGAGACTAGTAAATAGTTCATAAGAGTGCACATATTCTCAACATTCTATAAGATATATATTAGAGCATATAGAGGTATGAAAATCTAACAACCTTCCTAGATTTGCAGTTTTCCGAAGCACAGGATCAAGCCTATTAAGAAGTGAGGATAATGAAGCTGCTGATCCAGCACGTATAATTTCTTCAGTAAATATGTTCAACTGCATCCAATAATCACAGAGATCGATTATTATGATAATTCTGTGCTGAATGTGTAAGTAATGTCTTGAGTGAGAAAACATACAGCCCATTGGTCAACCCCAAGTATTGATCCTAAATATTCCGCAGATGGCTGTAATAAGTGATGGTACCACTCTGCCTTGCTTGCAAGTGCAAGACGGGTTCTGTCAAGCACAGCTTTTGCAAATAATGCCCAATGGTTGTCTCCACCAGTGGACATCGAAAGAGCTTGATTCCATCCCTTTATAAACAAAAAGATATTTCAATCAGAGCTTTGTATTTCAACTTTTATACAGGATGTAATGGAAATTTTTCAATGAATTTAATTTCTTTTCTGCTCAAAAGCAAAGCAGTTCAAACCTAAAAATATCAGATTGCTGAACATGTTAGATAAATCAGAGCATCTAGCAAATGGAACAACAGCAGCACATTAAACCATTTATAATTACCTTCAAGCAATAAACAAGATCTTCATTATCGTCCACTGAGAGTGCGAGATTTTCAAGAACAAGGGAGATGAAGTACATGATTTTCTGTGAAAAAAGTAACATGGCCATGAAGAGAGCAAAGTTAAGCGTTGAAATAAATAAAACACATTTAGACAAAGAACCTTGATTTTAAAACTGTGAGAAACATTTAACATAACATACCTCAGGATTAGCATTGTTCAATTCTTCATATCCCCTTTCTACTGCTGTTCTAACTGTCGAATCAAGGGCTATATCCAAAAACAACAGATCCTTTAGACGGTTGTTTGGTTTGAGAAGCAAAGGCCTAAGCTCCTCACGAGCCTCTAGCAATCCCTACACACACAAGAATTTCGAAGAGAGAAAAGGTAGTGAGGTAGTGGGAAGTACCATGTATTAAGCAAATGAAAACAAAAGTACAAGAAAGTTGGAGTTACCTCAAGAAGAGCTTCCACATTTTTATCTTCCACGTGGTCTAAGACAAAATGGAGGAGGTCCTATTTGTAGGATTGATATGACATGGGTCAATTCTAGAATTGGCAATACACAAATAGGATGCAGGTTGACAAGTACTACCTGAAAGCCAGATGGCAAGCCTGATACAGGATTTATCTGGACTCCAACCATAAAGCCTTCTCCCTGATGATAAGTAAGAGCTATCTAAGATGAAAGTTGCAAAGTAAAAAGACTAAGTTTCCCGTAGACAGCATTACCTCAGTTCTGTAACCCATGCAGTTTGCAATAGCAGACTCAAGATCTGCACCTGAATGAACAGCCTGCAAATGGATCACCATTAAACTGAGGTCTTCAACCTCTATAGAAAAGATCTTAGGAGGTACGACCTAAGTCCTCACAAGTTAAACAGATAATCAAGCACACGTTTTTAAGTAAAATTGCCCCAGCAAACAAGTATCCTCGAGACAAAGAGAATAACACCTCTTTAGGGACAGTTAGTTTCTATGCAAGCTTGATTTATTTGGTACCTACTTATTTCTTTCCTATCAAAACAGATACTGGTCTCACATAACATCATTAGATCATAATACTTCAAATGACATTCAGCCCCTTAATAGTTTAACATAATCAGGTGTAGATGAGCATATTTACGTAAAGTCTTTCAAGGACAGAGATAAATCTCAACCCAAGGCAGGGCAATATTAGTCTGACAGATATGTTGAGAAATGGCACAGAAAGGATACAACTACAAATTTTCAGTGACTAATAACTTAAACTATGCTAAACAGGATCCACGTATAGATGCAAAAAGGACAAACTAAAGAGAAGCAGAAGAGAATAGGGGTAACAACATCCAGTTACCAGTCGACTCCCAAACTAGGCATCAGAGAAATGGGCACAAACAAGACTGAGTGAAGAAAGTCAATAAAAGCGATAGTTATTAACCTTCAGTGTTCTCATATAGTGACCTAAATCACGCAAAAGGCCATCCTTTTGATCTCTTCTAAAACTTGGTTCAGAATGGATAGCACGGTCATAACTCAAAAGACGTTCTTTTGTTATTCCGTTCTCATTCAAGGTTTTCCAATAAATACCAATATCAAAATCACTCTTGATATAGTCAATCAATGCCTGCAAAAAAAGTACACTGTCAAACTACTTCTGGAAAAGAAGTTTCATCGACATTCCCTCTGCATTCTCAATACCTGACAGATCACAACATCATCAGGACTAGTGTTGTTATGCAGTTTCTGATGCCATTCTTCCATCATGCCACCCTTGCAGTCATTTTTCCTCTGCAATTAGGAAAAAAACTCTTATCAACCAGCTCTTCAGTAAAGGGAAACTAGATACCTTCCCCTCTGTCAGTGAAAGAACCAGCAAGAAGATGAAAATATATATGAACCTGGATGACCAAAATTTCATCCCTAATTCTCTGTCCTACATCCCCTTCACCTCCACGTCCAACAGTCGACATAATCATCCGCAAAACTTCACGGTACTGAGGGTGACTGGTGAAAGCATTCTGCAACAAGTCTGTAAGCCTGTCCTGAGCTTTGCTTATTTCACTGTAACAACAAAGACATAAGAAACAGTCAAATCGGAATGCTTGGCACTCACAACGACATGGATATTTCTGCAACTTGAATACAACGAACAAGAATAATGAGAGAATTTGAGACTCATACTTAAATATGTTGGCATTATAATGGAGGACAAGAACCTAAAAGGTTCAAGGATCAAAAAGGTACATATAGTTGTAGATATAAGAAGAGATGTACCGTGGTTTTACGTTATAGTTTTTGTTCCATATCAGCTGCCTTGTAGCCATGAACCTCATCCACACAAGAATTCCAGCAAAACCAAGTTCACCAGCACTAGTGGCGTCTTCTATCAAGTCACCCGCAATATTAAACCTGTTGAAAGTAAAATATGAAATGATGTTAAACTCAGCACATCTTTTGGCAACCAAATCAGCAATCATGCATGTCAGGAAACCACACAACGCGGGCTGCCAAATTACAAACTGATTTCCTTATTATCTTTGTCAGTACTGGTTTCTATTATGCAAATAAGATAAATATGTCCGCAAACTATTGACAGGAAATGCCAAAGTGAGACAATTAGTGGGCACCTATCTTCAAAGGTAAAGCAGGAATCTAGACAAACTCTCAATCAATCAATTATGCCTCAATCCTAGATTAGTCGGGTTGCTATATGAATGCTCTATACCCGTTCCAGTATCCATAGGATTCACCATAAATAGACTATCTTACCCTGGTCATCAATCTACTGCAGCCCTACTCCATCTGGGCTGAATCCAAGAAATTCTCAATACCATGAATAAAAAATTAAGAACTTGAAACTGAAAACACAGAAAAAAGTAAAGAGCCTCAAGTCAGAGATGGAAGCCAAAAAAGAGATATGCTCACCGGTGCATGAATGACTTCTGAGCCTCACTTTCCATATCTGCTATTTTATCCAGTAAAGACTTTGCAGTTCCACTGCCATCCCCTGCAGCCTAATGGGAGAAGAATTGACATACTCCATTTCAACAGCAATGAAACAGATAACAAGCCAAGAGAATACCAAAATGTTGAATCCAAATGTATAACAAGTAATGTTTAAGAGATTAGGAAGCAAAGAAACCTTGAGTGCTGATTTGGACGCAGCACCGAAGTCAACATAGAAATCCGACCCTTGGTTTTTAATCCATTTTTCACCAGACAAAAGAACAAATGGCATCCCCACCAAATTGCCATCTTCAATTACTATATCCAAAGATTGGACCTAAAAAATTGATTCCGTTGAATAAACTATGAGTGTTATACAATGATTTGTCCATGGTCAAACAATTTAAATCATCTAAGGAACTACTTATATGCTATACCATAGAAGTTATAACATCAGAGCTGGCTGAAATAGGGATTTCTGCACCCTTGTCTAATGCACTGGACCCAGGCGTCAATATATTTGAAGGTGGTGCCTGAAAATGTAATTGATTACACAATATAATGGATAGAAAGGTTTTACTTCTCTTTTTTTCCTCCTTTTTGAATCTTTTTTTTTTTATAAAGGAAAGTGAAACCTCCTTTTTGAATCTTTAATACTATCAGTTATATAATCTAAATGAGCTATTCATTTAGCACACCTTAGAAGTTAGACCACCAGAAGAACTGGCTGAAAAAGGTGTTTCAGCAGCCTTGTCTAAAATAATTGACCCAGGAGGCAATATGCTTGAAGGTGGTGCCTGAAAATGTAAATGGTCAGCGGTAACATAATATTGGAAGGGTATAGGAAGGTTTTATATCTTGCTTCTTTGCTTTTTTTAATTGCAAGATGTGTACGATTTTTTGATTCTTACCATCCACTCTCCAGGACTTCTGGATAATGCCCAATGAAGAGTAATTGGCTGATTTAGATCTGTAGCTAGATGTACTTTTGTCTTCCCAGAGGACTTTGTTACCAGTACCTTAAAATGGGATGGAAATGTCCCATAAAGACACTAAATTAAAAATAAANGTAGCTAGATGTACTTTTGTCTTCCCAGAGGACTTTGTTACCAGTACCTTAAAATGGGGAGACAATGGAAGATTCTGAATATGCATTCAAACGTAGCTTTTGTAGTTACAGTCAAGAATAAGTTAGCACTCACCAGTAGCTCCCCATCGTCAACCTTAAAGATCTTTTTATTTAGGATTGGATCATCAAGCTGCTCCTCCTTCTCCTTGGCATAAAGCTTAATTTTAGATAAGGTTGGTGGTTCTTCCAAGACCTTTTGTACTTGTACTGCAGGACTGGAAGGATACTTATTAATAAGCTGCCCAAAGTCTCTCTTCTTTCTTTGGATTCTTTCAATGGCAAAAGAACTTTTCTTCAGGTGCTTGGCCACCTTAGTTTTTATCTCCCCTTTTGTAATCTTTTTCTGCAACTCATCAAGGGTAATGCCTTTCTCGAGCTCAAGTTGCAATTCTCTTCTTGCTTCTTTGAGTTCTTCCTGTTAATAAAACAGTACTTGATCAAAGTCTCACATCAATAGAAGACAGCATACCCAGCTTTATCATCGGCAGATATATAGACACTACATAAACTGCAAAAAGGGTTCAGCATTTACAATTTGCTTCTCTGGAGGATAGTTCGGCTTTCCTGCTTTCTCCCACCTAATGTAAGCTTGTATTTGGGCAAGGTCATCGGGTATATCACTCTTTATTATATTCTTTGTTACAGGAAGAGGCTCTTCTTTTCTTTTACTATTATCATTAGTTTTTGTTAGCCTTGCTCGAATGTCCTGTATGGAAGCACCACGAGCTATTTCCTCCTGTAGCTCAGTTCGAGCAGCCTCGTATTCCTCCTGAAATACACAACAAACAGGATCAGTAACTATGTAAATAACAAAAGTGTCTAATGGCAGTGGGTTAGAATATCCCAAATAAGGAAAGAAATATATGAGTAGCAGCAACATGATTAGAATTTAGAGCTTGAAAAGAATACAGTTGAGCACAAACATAACATTCCTTTAAGCACAACTGAGCTTTTACTAATTACTGTATATCAACCATCATTGTCTTTATTAGGTAAAG
>JACEIK010000999.1:69434-101982 GCA_018107945.1 Datura stramonium | reverse complement strand
ATTTTAAAGTGTAATAAATAAACCCTTCGGTGCTGAGGTGACATAGAGAGTGTGCTCACTATTAAGTGAAAGACGAATATTAAATTTAAAATCTAATTAATATGGACACATGTCCCACCCCTAGACACACAGCTGACATATTTCCTATTTCGTTTTGCTTAAAATGTTGCATCAGCTTTGTGCTGTAGATATTCGATGCATACAACTTACCATATTTCAGGTCTTGGGTGACGGCAAAAATCTCTGAAACTTGTTGCTTTCTGGTGTAGTTTTATTGATATAGATGATACAGGCTTTTTGTTTGATTTTACTGGTTCCTACTTCCTGGCTTTTAATAACAGTATACATTCTGTAAATTTTATATGCATCCACTGAGTAATAATAATAATAATATTGCCTTTCTTATTCTTTAAAAAAAAGGAAAGAAAGAAAGAACTGGCCATTCATAAACTTAACACTTGTTTTCATGTAAAGTTGGCTTACTGATTGTACTTGATTAAAATTTAAAGCCTAATTATTGAATCTAAGACTAGAATTTTTAAAAATTAAAACTACGATTTCATGGTAGACTTGAGTCATCACTAGTCTTGTATAAAATTTTCCCTAAAACCAAACCCATCCTATTTAGCATTGGAGAAATGGAGATCAGGAACCAAGTCCCTTGACCCCCTACTAAAAGTCTTCTATCTTCAACAGGGAGCAATAATAGTCCTCTCGCTTCCAATCCATGAACCAAGCAGTCAGTTGAAATATTCTGAGAAAGCATGCAGGTAACAACAAAGAAGATCAGCTGGTTGTTTGTGTTCATGGATAGGAATGCACAGGATTATAGTTGACAAGGTAAATTCCATAGAAATCCTGGACTAGGGTTGAGAATTACGATATACGCCAATGTAGAAATGCTCGTGTTTCAGTAGAAAATAAAAGCTTGAACATTTAAATGATCAACCAAGTGATGTTTTTGGAGCTACCAACAATTTGCAGTACGAGTGTGCCAGAAAGGTCTAGGACTAAATGAAGAAGTTACTTGCCTTCTCTTGCTCAGGGGTGTAATTCTGTTTTCCCTTCCTCTCCCACCTCAAATATGCTTGGATCTGTACAAGCTCCTCAGGAGCTGAAACATCCGGACCTCGTGTCTCTTTTCTTGACAATTTGACACGAAAATTACCACTGTTATTCTTTATCCTGAAGAAGAAAGAGAAGTTTAAATCCAAGCAGCTCTTTAACCTAAATGCTATGCTGTTCCTTCACAAAGATACTCATTTACCATTTATCTTGGGCTTCATCGTATATGAGAAACTCTATAGCTTCTATAGCAGTGTCCCGTATCTCCAGTCTCAGGATGGAGTTAGAACCAGACTAAGAGTAAAAAATTCAACAATGAATTCATCAATTTTTCATCATAACTTAAGCCATCAATTAGAGCAGCAAAACCATTTCCAACTTACTTTAACAAAAGGCGTTCTAAGTGCTCTGTTCTTGTACACTTTGGTTCCGTCTGGACGATCATTAGGAAGAGACCATGTTCTAAGACAATCATATAGAGAATAATACAAACGGTTAGCTGTTACAAGCTAAAGATTTCTCAACATGATGATGGTCCAATTTGCAACTGAACTTACTCTTTCCCAAACTTTACTGCCCCCCAGTGCAAAAACAGTTTATCACTGCTATTTGTAACTTGGAAATCCACAAAGAACGTGTCGCCTGAAGTGGGAGGCCTAACATCAACCTGTTAAAAAGCAGAAGAAAATTCGTATAACCAGCATGACACATATAAGCTGCCTTTTTTACAAGCAATGTCAGAATAAAAATCATTTTGCTAAGGTAGTGTTGTTACACATGTGTACCTGTAGCTCAATATTCCCTTCTAGGTTGAACTTTTCTGCAAGCTGTTCAAAGAGAAAACATTTAAAATAGGGAATATTACAACGATATTTGCACGGAAAACTTAACATGATGAATGCTGAGTTCTAGTTCTTGTTCTCTATATTTACCAATAAATGACAATTGGCTTTTCTTTTCACCTCATTATACATTTGCATAGTACACAAACTACTCACTGTTTGTTTCCCATCTCGAACTCTAGTTTTATTGGCATATATGGTTGCACTGAGATGAAAAGTGAGACATCCTATTCTCGATCATGATTTGATTTTAGAAGAATTCTTTGTCATAGATATGATGCAGCAATGAAAGCTAAAATTTGAGGATAAAAGAGGTTTTTTTTTAAAAAGAGAGGGAGAGAGAGAAGATAAGTAAGTTCAAGTGATCTTATAGGCATTATCAGCATTTATGTAAAGTTCCTCAGATACCAATGTCTATACTGTGAATGGCAGACTATAATAAAGCTAAATTGTCAATTTCATTCAGGCACCAAGCAGAAGAAATCAGAAAGACGGCAAGGATTGCCTATAGTTTTCGCAGTAAATGATGACCAAAACAATCAAGTGACGGGCTAACGATATACCAATAAGGGAGAAGACTCTCCAATAGATGACTTAATTGGGTGGTATTTACTGTAGAAAAATCAGATATTATCAAAAAGGTAATTGTTTAGTTTCAGCATTTACCTCAGAAGAAGCATCAGTGGTTAGTACAGCCTGAGGAGAAGTAGAAATAGCACGCCTCTTTCCCATGGGTATTTTCTTTTTCTGCACCTTTAACCTGTTACCTCGAAATTCTGTTGATAAAGGCGATTTCGAGATGACTTGTTGTTGAAACAAAGAATTGCCTCCAACACAAGGAGAACTGATTCTACTTTTATGTTCCAACATTGTTGAGGTTAGGAATCCCTGGTGCAGCAAGTTATTCCCTATGGAATTACTCATATTCTCCCCCTGGCTAAATTCACTGTTACTAATACAAAAACAATCAATAAAGAAGCAATATACACAAAAGCAACGGACTGTTAGCGAATAATCAAATGTAATTTGTGGTGTGTATGTGTGCGTGCATGAGTATTTGTATACCTATTCAGAACATGTCAATTCACAGAAAACACTTAAATAGAGTAAAATGCAACAAAAAAACTTGAAGGTTTTAAAAAGGAATCAACCAAAACCGGAATAAAGTCCACACGGAAATATACTCGTATGATTCGTGTATGTATTAATCAAATGAATGTCGGTGAGTAAAAGTTGATCAAGCACTTTTCGTACATGTACAGAACAACTTTTTCCCTTTTATCTTTTTTGTTTTTCTTGAATAAAACATCAGAACTGCGTCGAGTGATCCACCAAAATTTTCCAGAAATCTGCTTGAATTTGAAAAATGAAGCTTGATTTATACATTAAAGCATGAAAACAGTGAAATTAACACCAAATTTTACTAAAAAAATTCAATTGAAATAACAAGGGATTTAACCACAAACTCAACTCGAATATAAAGAAATTCGATTTTATCGATCAATCAAGTGCAGCAAAAAAACATATTAAAAAGAAAAAACAAGCCTAAATTAGGCCAAATGTATAGTAAAATCACCAGAAATTTACCTCGAATTCAGCTAGAAACGCGTCAATGAATAGATTCGAGAGAAGAAAAACGAGAAACTCACAGAAGAAGCTTGGAGAAATTGGAGGAAGATCAAAGATGAATTCACGAAGCAGCTAACGGAGAGTGAAGATTGGAGCAGAGTATGGGATTGGAGAGTGGAAGCAGGAAAACGTAAAAGGAAAAAGCTTTTAATATAAGGAAAGAGTGACGTGGCAAGCTTTCAGAAGGGGCTCTGGTATTGATTGGTTATGGGATTGGGAAAGATGTCACGTGCCAAAAGTTTGAGATGGCGCCGGCGTGGGGCCCGTGAAGTAGCATCTGCATAGATTTGATTGGATATTTTTGCAATTTGAATATCTAATCTTGGAGTTTAGTGGGAATTTGCTTATAACCTCTTCTTTTTGTTTGATATTTTCTTTGAGGATCTTTTCTTAAAGTTTTGATATTTTCTTCGTACTCCCTCCGTTTTAAAATAAGTGTTATTTTAATTTTTTGATAATTTTAAAATAAATATTATTTTACAAAATCAAAAAATTGTATAAAAAATTAATCAATATATATCTCTTCCTTAGGTAGTATAGTGTAAAGAAGTAGTAGTTATTTATGATGAAAATCTTTGATGGTTATTAGCGCATAAAAATTTAATTGATGTATATAAATTGTAGTTGCACATGCAAATATAATTATATGATTCAAAATTATAAGTGTTTGCTTGTCTGTGAATTTGACAAAGAAATTCTTAATTAATCTAAATATAATTGTATTATGAAATATAATATGATTCGTATCTGTCCTCGCGCTTGTTTTTTTTTTTTTTTTTTGGTTGATAACTCTCTCATTTTACTTGCCTTGGAGAAAAGAAAAGGTTAATATATTTCTAACTATAAAATTTAATAAATTGAATTTTGCTCTCATATATTCGAGTAAAATTATCTATTGCTTAAAAGTAAGTCAATTACCATATAAATTATTCACTGCCCAGTCACATACATGTCAAACTTACCGTTCACATAGTATGTTATAAGCAAGAATTGTACGAATTATACAGAAATAAAACAAAACTTCTCATGAAAAAAGTCAATTAATATTAAAAAGAATAAATTGTCTGTCTTTTTATATATGGTGTTGAGAAGATATGTAATTTATTGTATGAAAAAAATCAAAATTGATAATTTCTTGAACACCTTTTGAAAAATAAAGGATAAAAGATATCATTTGTCCATCAATAAGAATAACCATCAGTTAGAATTTTTTGTTAGTTTACCTTAATTTTGATAACTTTTAAAATTATATTAAAAGTATCTATAATTATTATATGAAATATTTGTCAAATAACTTAATAATAAATGAATCANGTTATTCTAGTAGATTTAAATATTCAAGCCATATATATCAATTGAAATGATAAAAATGTAATGTAAGTTTTTATCTTCATGAAATTCATGATATGAATATAAAGAGAAAATGTTATTTAAACGATTTAAATCATAACCTGCAGAAGAGATTTTTTTTAATTTTTAAAAAAGATCAAGTAGTTCTTTTTGTCGCTCAAAGACTAAACTCAAACTAAAGTAATTTTTGAAAAGTTTTAACAAGAAAAATAAGAAAAAATATAAACATAACAATTAAGAGTCTATAAAATTAAATAATATTTCCTCGCCAATTATAAAGAAAGGTATTGTACCTTTGTAGCATAGAAGAAGAGCACACACCAAGTAACTAAATCCTTAAGAGGAAAAACGAAAATGATTTGACATAGAAGTGATCATTTCATAGTGCATTTTATAGAATCTGCCAAAGAAAATGAAAAGTTTTAATAACGATTAGAAGCTAAAAGGAGTTAAAAAAAGTGAGCTAAGCAGATGTAAAATTCTTTAATTTTCAATTAATTAGAATTTATAATTACTCATATTAAATTTTAAATGATAATTTTGTAATTCAACTTTTGACTTAGAGTCTTCCCACTTATATAATAATATGATTACCATGTACACTTTAAAAAAAAGAAGAAAACTTAGCTCGTAGCCATCTAACTGCGTTCTATGGAGAAAAAAAAGAGATGAAATTATTTTTTATGTCAGAGAAATTATTGTAAATAACTAATTAAAGGATCAACTTATTTGTCTTTATTTGTTGTTATATAGAATAATAACTACTAAAAATGAAATGATTTAAGGATATGAAAATAGATAAATATGATCAACTTATGATTGATCTGTGAAAGACAGATGATGATATGTATTTGATAAAAACTCAATATTTAGATGTTCACATGCATCGCATGTGTTCAGAAACTAGTAATATATAATGTATATGAAAAATGATTTTGCAATTAATATATAATGATTTTGTAGATAGGAATCAATAATGGTGCAAAATGATCTTTAGCTTGGAAAGAAGCTGAAGTTTTTAGGCAACTTGTCCTACTTTCTCTATCAGATCTTTAATTATATTACAACTAGAATAAAAAAATAAGAAAAAGTATATTAAAAGATATATGTTATACCGTAATTGAGGATGACTTAAAGTTATTGTGTTTTTCTTTTTTAACCTCTCTACTAGATTTGTAATTTTTTTACTATTGTCTTTTAAAAAATTAAAACTATTGATATATATTATAATATTTTCTCTAAATCTGTATATATGTCAAAAATATAATATACAACACAATATAACACAACTTCTATTAATATAAGCTTGCAAGCAGCTTACACAACAACTTCTATTAGATAAACTTGCAAATAGCTTATACAACAACTTCTATTAGATAAGGTTGCAAGCAGCTTATACAACAACTTCTAATAAATAAGCTTACAAGTAGCTTACACATCACTTCTGTTCTTTTATAAATAGAAAGCTAATTTAGTTCATCTATACATAACTTTGAAGTTGAATAATATATTAGTTTCTCTTTATACTTTTCTCTAGTGCATTTACTTTATAGTCTTTATTTTATAATACGTTATTAGCACGAACCTCTGTCATCTCAAGTAAAATACTTTGAAAAGTATTGAAGATACGTACTTTATTTTCTTAACTAATGACGAATCTTTCCAAACATGAATTTGTTGCCCTAGATATATCGGGAAAAAGCTACCTATCATGGGTGCTAGATGTCGAAATTCATCTTGATGCAACGGGTCTGGCACACACCATCAAAGATGAAAATCAGACATTAAATCAAGATCGTGATAAGCAATAATATTTCTCCACCATCATCTTAATGAAGGTTTAAAAATAGAATATCTCACTGCTAGAGATCCTCTTATGTTGTGGATGATTTAAAAGATAGGTATGACCACCTGAAGATGGTCTTTCTTTCATGGGCATGTTATAATTGGACTTATTTGAGGTTACACGACTTTAAATGTATTGCTGAATATAATTCTCCATGTTTAGAATTATTTCACAATAAAATTATGTGGAGAAAATATCACTGATAATGATATGCTGGAGAAAACATTCTCCATTTTTTCTGCCTCGAGTATACTCTTGCAACAACAATACCAAGAGATGAGGTTCAAAAAATATTCTGAATTAATTTAACATCTTCTTATTACTAAACAACATAATGATATTTTAATAAAAAATCGTGAAAGACGACCTATTAATTCTATTCCATTTTCTTAAGTGAATGGGATAAATTTTCACCAATCTAAGCGTGAAAAAGATTGTGGCCCTAATTGTGGTCATGATCGTGGTCGAGGAAGAAATACTAATCACGGTGGTCATTTTGCACCGAATAATGACTCTCACCACCAGCAGTGGAAGAAGAAAGATGAAAAATATGAACCGGTGAAAAAAATTTCAGAAAATAAATGCTATCGATGTGGAGGAAAAGGGCACTGGTCATGTACCTGTCGTACGCCAAGGCACCTGGTTGAGCTCTATCAAGCATCCCTGAAGAAGATAGATAACAATGCAGAGACAAAATTTATCTCCGAAGATAATATTGAGCTCATGCATCTAAATGTAATAGATTTTTTTGAACATCCTGAAGGAAAAATAGATCACCTGATCGGTGATAGATCTGTAATCGTCTAAATATTTTCAATCCTGTTGTTTGTATGAACTAGTATGATAGTGCTTTTTTAATCCTGCAAATAAATAGAGTTTATGTGATGCTTTATTTAGTAGCAATACTATAATGTTTACTTTGTTATATTTTTTTCTTGAAAAATCTATGGCTATTCCTTAAATTTTAGTTTGGATCGATGATCAATCAGGAGGATATTTGTGTGGTTGATAATGGAACAACACACACCATATTCAAAGATAAGACATACTTTTCTTACTTCCTTAGGAGAAAAACAAATGCTAATTTTTGATAATTTGAAATTGATTGAAAGCTCCATAAAAGCAACTATATTTCTCCCTAATGGGACAAAACTTGTTATAGAAGATTCATTGTTCTCTTCTAAATCCCCACGAAACTTGTTAAGTTTTAAAGATATCTGCCAAAATGGATATCATGTTAAGACAATAAATGAAATGAATATTGAATATCTTGGTATTATCAAGAACGTCTCTGTAATACCCCGAAAGTCCCTAAGATCAGACCCGAGGGTTCAAGCGGTGAAAGCAGAAAAATATTGCTCGGGTCACAGGACGATTCGTCCAGTGACCCTTGAGGAGATTTCAGGAGTCGTGAAGTAACTCATGAAGTGGAGGTAGATTGGTGGGAAGTCGTGGTCAGGGGGTGACCACGAGTGGCAGTCACGAGTCGTGGAGTATCTCATGACTCGTGAAGTTGGTCGTGACCAGGAGGCTAAGTTGGAAACTTGATTCTTCCAGTGGAATTCACGGATGGGACTCAATGAGTCGTCCAGTATCTCACGAGTCGTGAGGACTAGCACTGTCCAAATTTCCTGCGTTTTAGTAAAGGTATTTTCGTAATTCCTAATCTCCTAGGTCCTAAACTACATTGTTTTAAGCTCTGTTAGGAGGGTTTTAAGAGTGCTTAACCTATCCTAAGCCATTCTATTCCATGCATGCAAGATTAGAGTGTTCCATTGGAGATCAAGCTTGAGAATTCCCTTAGTTCTTCCCCAAACCTCTTGGGCATTTAAGGAAGGATGTGAAATCAGATTTACCTAAGTATGTAGAGTTATGAATGAGAGTTTTTCTTCACTCTCACGCCAAAATCCCTTCTCAATTCATGATTCAAAGTGTATGGTTCCATGGGGTTTTAACACAACCTATGAAATTCTCTATGTTTCAATCATGGGTTAGTTCTCTTCATGTTTATAATGATGTTTTAAGATTCATGGGCATGTTTTATGATCATTTGATTGCAATTTATGATTTCAAAGTTTTAAAAATATGATGCCCAATTATGCAAGTTTCACGAAAAGTTGAGATTATGATCTATGTTTTCAAGCATGATGAGATGTCTAGTATGAAAGTAGGATTATGATTTACCCATGCATGTATCCACGATTTTGACTATCAAGTCCATTTCAAGCATGTTTAAGTTTGGGCAAGCCCACATGATCTAAGTATGTTTCATGAATTAGCTCTATTTTATGATATTAACTTATCATATGATTTTGGAGTCTAGACTCCCATTTTTCAGCTTGTGGTATGTTTTGTGTCAAGGCTCCTTATATTCATATTTCAAAATATGTATGTAATTTCATGATCAGCTTCGTCTAAAGACGATGGCTCAGCTTCGTTAAAAAATGATTAAGAGCATATACATATTTTTGGGAGTAGTTTCTAGCACCAAGTAGGCTAGGGATTTAGGTAAACCCCGAGCCTCAGAACTACGTGCCAACGTAGGTTTATTCAGATTATTGAGACCTTCCTTGTGAGCTTCCCCGCCCTAAGGGGCCTTCATCTTGATATCGATATCATGGTAGCACCCTTACCTGGCAAGACTTTGTACGACTCTACCCACTTGAGTGTAATAATTGGGATCACATAAGCTCTATTATGATTATATCGGTTATATGACGAGTCTCCCATTGTTCCTCATGTTTCAGTTATGCATGTTTATTAGTTTTGATATGATGTTTTTAACAGGTTTGACCCCACTATTTAGTTTATCAGTTTTACTGATGAATATCAGTTTCAGCTTTGGATCATTCGATTCAATTATGAAATTCAACTTACATTTAATCATGTTTTCAAAATATCAGCATACAAGCCTTACTCTCAGAATTTTTAAATGATATGATTTATGTTATGCATGATCTTAGTTTTACCTACTCAACTATTTTACTTACCTTGCATACTCTATACATTCCAAGTACTAAACGCATACTCTATATTGTATCGTTTCATGATACATGCTCAGACATTCAGATTCAGTCCCGCTGCTAGCTAGTATCCCAATCTTGTCTAGTTCTTCAGTTGGTGAATCCTTATCCTTCGAGGACCTTCAATTAGCTTTGATATTATCATCTTTCAGTTTCAGACTTGTAGTGAGCTAGTTGGGGTATTGTCCCATCAGCTCGTCAGTATGTTAGAGGCTTTTCAGACATTGTGTTGTATTCAACTTTGGATTTAGTGTTTTGACATTCCGTTGTTCAGATGCTTTAATGTTCGGACTTCCGCTATTTCATAATTCAGTTATCCGTTTTATTTATATTGAGCCTTAGCTATTATGTTCATGTCATGGGTCAACTTGGATCCATTTATGGTTCTAGGTTCCGTATCTTGATCCAGACCTATGTTTGGATCGTGAAAATTTTGGTATCAGAGCAAAGGTTTAGTGTGTCCTAGGGTGTCGAAAGTCGCGTTAAGTAGAGTCTTTTTCATGGTTGTGAAGCGCGCCACACTTATGACGAAGAGGATACGAAATGTTTTAGAAAATTTGCCTTCTTTCATGATCTATGCGTTTGCAGAATCATGCCTCCCTGCTGAGTTAATGAAAGAAAGAATGGCAACAGAAAGAAAATACAAAGATGGCAACGGAGACGGGCACCATTAAGCCCCACCAGCCCCAGTGGATCATGTGCCCGAGTAGGTTGCCTATGCTGAGTTTAGCGCAGCCATCTAGATATTGGCACAGGCGTTGACCGCTCAGGTCAATCAACAAGTAGTGGCTCATGTTCCCCAGAATGGGAACGCAGCGACGACCAGAGTCAAGGATTTCCTCAGAATGAATTCCCCTGAGTTCCTTGGATCGAGAGTGGAGGAGGATCCACATGAGTTTATTGACGAAATTCAGAAGATCACCCAGGTTATGAAAGTGACGGAGGAGGATTGTATAGACCTATCCTCTTATCAGTTTGGGAAAGCCCACATGATCTAAATATGTTTCATGAATTATCTCTATTTTATGATATTTAGCTTACCACATGGTTTTGGAGTCTAGACTTCCACTTTTCAGCATGTGGTATGTTTTGAGTCAAGACTCCTTATATTCAGATTTCAGACTATGTATGTAATTTCCTGATCAGTTTCATCGAAAGACGATTGTTCAGCTTCGTTGAAAAATGATGGAGATCATATACATGTTTTGGGAGTAGTGTCTAGAACAGAGTAGGCTAGGGATTTAGGTAAACCCCGAGCCTCAGAACTACGTGCCAACGTAGGTTTATTCAAATTCATTCGGACCTCCCTTGTGATCTTCCCCGCCCCAAGAGGCCTTCAGCTTGAGATCGATATCATGGTAGCGCCCTTAGCCTTGGCAAGGCTTTGGACGGCTCTGCCCACTTGAGTGTAATAGTTGAGATCACGTAAGCTCTATCGTGATTATGTCGGCTATATGAAGAGTCTCCCATTATTCCTTATGATTTCAGTTATGCATGTTTGTCAATTTTGATATGATATTTTCAACAGGTTTGACCCACTGTTTAGCTTATCAGTTTTACTTATGAATATCAGTCTTAGCTTTGGGTCATTCGATTCAGTTATGAAATTCAACTTATGTTTAATCATGTTTTCAAGATATCAACATGCAAGCCTTACACTCAGAATTTTTTAATGATATGATTTATGTTATGCATGATTTCAGTTTTACTTACTCGGCTATTTTACTTACCTTGCATACTAGGTACATTCTAAGTACTGACCGCGTACTTTATGCTGTATCATTTCATGATACAGGCTCAGACATTCAGATTCAGTCCCGCAGCTAGCCTGTCTCCCAAGCTTGTCTAGTTCTCCAATTGGTGAATCCTCATCCTTCGAGGACCTTCAGTTAGCTTTGATATTATCATCTTTCAGTTTCAAACGTATAATGATCTAGTTGGGGTGTTGTCCCATCAACTCGTCAATATGTTAGAGGCTTTTCAGACATTGTATTGTATTCAGCTTCAGATTTAGTGTTTTAACATTCCATTGTTCAGATGCTTTAATGTTCAAACTTCCTCTATTTCAGAACTCAGTTATCCCTTTTATTTATGTTGAGCCTTAGCTATCATATTCATGCCATGGGTTGACTTGAAGCCATTTATGGTTTCAGATTCCGTGTCTCAACTCGGGCCTATGTTCGGGTTGTGACAGTCTCAGGCCAGATATATTTTGTGGAGAAATTATCAACTCTATCTTTTGGCCTATATTATGCAGAAATTAGTACAATTGAAACACATTCTATCGTAAACTAAAATTTTAATGATTTAAATACTTTTGTGCTTTGGCATGACCTAATAGGTCATCCTGGATCAATAATGATGAGACGAATCATTAAAAATTCAAATGGACACCATTAAAGAACCTGAAGATTCTTAAAAGTGATGAATTTTCATGTGCTGCTTGTTGTCAAGGCAAATTGATTACTAGACTATCACCAATGAAGGTTGATATTGAATCCCCAATATATGTGGACCTATTCACCCATCTAGTGGGTTGTTTAGATACTTTATGGTCCTTATAGATGTATCTTCAAGATGGTCTCATGTATGCCTCTTATCATCTCGCAATCTCGCATTTGCAAAGTTATTGGCACAAATAATAAGATTAAGGCCGCAATTTCTAGATTATCCTATTAAGGCTATTTGCCTCGATGATGCTAGAGAATTTACATTTCAAGCTTTTGACGATTATTTTTTATCAATTAGGGTAAAAATTAAACATCTTGTCGCTCATGTTCATACTCAAAATGGCCTAGCCGAGTCATTTATTAAGCTTCAACAATTGATAGCAAGGCCACTACTTATGAAAATAAAATTGTCCATTACCGTTTGGGATCATGCTATCTTACATACAACATCATTTGTTCGTCTCAGACCGACTCATTATAATAAATGTTGTCGGTCATAATTAATTTTTGGTCATGAACTAAATATTGCTCATCTACGAATTATTGAATGTGTTGTATACATGCCAGTAGCACCACCACAACGTACTAAGATGACCCCTCAAAGAAGGTTAGAAATATATGTTGAGTTTGATTCACCTTTCATAATTCGCTACCTTGAACCGTTGATGGGAAATTTATTCGCTGCTCGATTTGCAGATTGTCGATTTGATGAAATAAATTTTCCGCAATTAGGAGGAGAGACAAAGGAACTCAAAAAAGAAATTGCGCGGAAGGTTTCATCACTATCTCATTTTGATCCTCACACTCTATATGTGAACAGGAGGTCCATAAGATCATCCACTTTAAATCAAATGCCAGATGCATTTACTAATTTGAAAAGGATAACAAAGTCACATACCCCTGCAGAGAATGTGCCTATTTGAATTGATGTCCCAACAAGACCATCTACTAGTGGTTATAACTTCTGAATCTCATACACGCCTGAAGCGTGGTAGGTCACTGGATTCCAAGGATAAAAATTCTAAAAAAAAGCACAAAAAATGATCAAAATAACACTATAAAAGAATCTCATGAAGAGATTCAAGATCTGACTAATCATGATATTCTTAAAGATATTAGTAAACTCGCGACTCAAGTGAATAAAGAACTATCAATAAGTTCTACTAGTGATGCAATATATTTGAATCGATCAAAAATCATGGTGGATAATATATTTGCATATAACATTGCACTTAATATTATGCAAGACAGTGAGGATCTTGAACCTTTATCTGTTGAAGAATATTGACGAAAATATGATTGGTCAAAATGACAAGAGATAATTCAATCAAATTAAATTCACTTGTTAAACGTAAAGTTCTTGGACCAGTTTCAAACTCCTGATGGTGTAAAAGCAGTTGGCTATAAATGGGTCTTTGTTCAAAAAAAAAAAAGAGAGAAATAAAATTGTAAGATACAAGGCACACCGTGTTGCACAAGAATTCTCTCAAAGATCCGTTGTTGACTATGAAGAAATACATTCACCTGTTATGGATGCAATAATATTTCGATATCTCTTCAGTTTAGCTGTACATGAAAATATCGAAATACATCTAATGAATGTGGTTACAACTTATTTTTATGGTTCACTTGATAATGAAATTCATCGGGAGGAGTAAAATACACACTGTACTCTTTTTTTCTTAACCAAGATTTTATCCCATTGAATTTTCCTGGTGAAGTTTTTAATGAGGCAGCTAGTAATTTGTATTACTAGATATGTATACTCTTTTTCCTTCACTAGAATTTTTTCTAGTAAGGTTTTAATGAGACACATCATCTATTAATGAACATCCAAAAGAGAGTGTCATAAATATATTATATCATGGATGTCCATTCATATACACCACAACTTCGATTAATATAAGCTTGCAGGAGCTTACACAACAACTTCTATTAGATAAGGTTGCAAACAACTTACACAACACTTCTATTAGGGCATCTCCAACCCACCTCTATTTCTCACTCTAAACTCTAAATTTAGAGTTTAGAGTTAGAGTTTAGGGCTCCAACCCACCTCTATTTCCAACTCTAAACTTTAAATTTAGAGTTAAAAATAGAGTGTGAATAGTGTAACTCCATATTTGGAGTTGCACTATTCATCAACTCTATTTTTTTAGTTGAATTATTATATTTATTTCTAATAATTAAGCACTTTTAATTTAACATAATATAAATTATAAGATCATTAATTAAGTCTCTAATATTTCATACTTAATTTTTTGTAATATTTTTATTATGTATTAATTCTAAATATAAACTAGTATAATTTTTATAAATTAATTTCAAGTATCTAATATTTTATTTAAAATGTAGGTTAATTTTATTTATAATTTATAATTGTATAAATTTATAATCACCACAAAAATAAAATGTGCAAATATAATATGTTGTTAATAAATGGCAGTATCTATTTTGAAACTCTTGAGGACAAGTAAGCGTTCAATAAAGTCATGGTAGCGTACATCAATATTAAAATACATACATAACATAATAAGTTAAAAAATTACAAGAATAATTTAATGTCTGGTAGGCCTCGGATCCACCAACATCGGAAAATAGAGGTGAAATTTGAAGTCGCTGCGTGATATAATAAGCTACGTGAATTATCTTGCCAACATGATAAGAGGATAGGCATGATCTTAATGCACCCGATTCAAGATATTCGGAAGATTCATTGCTTGATAAAAATGGTAGTAGATGAAAATTATCGATTTGAATAATTTTAAACCGATATAAAAAAATAAGGATAAAGATGCTCATTTTGAACTTCGTAATGCATTAATAGAGCATTTATGGGAGCAATGTAGTAATCTTGAAAGTTGAATATTTATGCAAAAATTACTAAATTGTACCATGATGTAGCTATTTATTTAATTATTTTCATAAATGATTTAACTTTTATTTGAATATTCCATTGTATAGCATAATATGTATTATTTATTTGTAATTTATATTATTTAAAAATATAGAATATAAAATAATTTTATATTAAATGATTATATACACGAAGATATGAATTATATAGGATGGTTATGTAAAAAAAGAACAACAATTTATTTTATGAATTAATAAAATTTAATAAATAAAGATATTTAAAAATACATAATATAATATTAAAAGAGAAGAATAAAAGAAGAATATTTTTGGAGTAAAAAATAGAATAGTGGATGGAGTTGGTTTTATTCAACTCTATTTTTAGCCTAAAAAATTTAGAGTTTAGAATCAAAAATACAATTATGGGTTAAAAATTATCTTAAAATAAAAAAAAAAAACGACAAACTGAATCAATTTTTTTTAAGAAAACGATTTTTTTTATTAGAAAAGTTCTATTTTCTAAATATTTAAAATATTAATTTAATTATAAATTTAAATTGAATAATTATCAATTTCTCAGGTGCATTTACTCTATAGTCTTTATTTTATAAGTGGTAAATCACCCATTTTGATGAGCTCATTTTGATGGGCTATCACTAGTTTAGGTCCAGCCCAGAACGATATGTGGTAAAGTGTTCTTC
The DNA here is from genome assembly GCA_018107945.1 of Datura stramonium. Lineage (NCBI taxonomy): Eukaryota > Viridiplantae > Streptophyta > Magnoliopsida > Solanales > Solanaceae > Datura > Datura stramonium. Next base: position 86,220 of record JACEIK010000999.1, on the reverse strand, counting down.
AATCTTTGTACGTCAAGCTGACGAGATTAAACTTCCACCTGAGGCTGAACGCGATACTACAATATATCGCCCAATCTTTTCTTCTTCCACAACTCCTGCTGTTCTTCTCCAAAGGCACCGCAACCCTTTTGCGCCTTTTACCTGTTCTAACAATCTCCCATGGGCGCGGAGCGTGAAGTGTCCATCTCAGTGGAAAATGTAAGGGCCAAGAACATGATGCCGGGTGCTGGCCTTGAAGGGCCCATCTCATTGGACAATATAAGGGACAAGAACATGATGCAACTGAAGAAGATCAATACTGCACTCTTCCCAGTTCGTTACAATGATAAATACTACTCTGATGCACTTGCCTCTGGTGATTTCACCAAGCTAGGTTCGTTTTCATTTTTGGGTTTTTCTTATATTTTTATTTTCTTCCTTTTTTTCTTATGTGGGTTTACTGGAACTGTCGAAATCACGTTACTTTACTCTTTTTTATCGATTAAATCTCATAATTTCTAGAGTAAAATTTGACCTGGATGAACTCGATATTCGATTTAATATTTGGTTATTTAGAAATATATCGTGGAACTAATTTTCGTCTTTTGATTTGTTTTAAAAAAATTATAACTACAGTTTGACGTAGTTGACAAATCAAAATGGTGTTAAAAGTTTTTGGGATAGAGGATTAACGTTTTTTGTTGTTTGGCATCATACTAGGAATGTATTTCCTTTTTTCAATTCTCTAATCTTTCCTTTTTGTTCTCTCTCTATATGTGGTGCTGTTTATGGTGTTGCTTGTGGTGCAGTGAGTCAAGTTTTTCTTTGTGTTCATGTCCAATGCATTGTGAAATAGCATCTTGTCCTTTTTCTTTTTTCTGTTGTTAATGTTAGTGTTGAGGATTCATCTTAGATGAGGAGACGTAGCTGTTGTGGTAATGATGTTGTGTCGGGTGTTTTGGGGGATATAATCTCAATGTGCTTGTTCTATGGGCACCGGGTTATTTTATGGTTTATTTGGTTCTTACTCATGTTTATTACTTAAGATATTGTACAGACATAAAATTGATAAGAGTATGGAATCTAATATCAGTTTGGAGCTTTTTCATTTTAGGTCCATTCAGGAAGCTAATTTTTTTTTTTTTTTTTATAATTCTCTTACATAGCAAAGAAACTAGCTGATGCACAACTTGTACTACACTTCAATTCACTCTGCTACATCACAATGAGGTATCGTATATATTCTATCAACCAAATTTAGTTATGTTTGTTTTCAAGTGAGAAGCTTCAAATGGGTAACCCAAAATGAAGCTTCCACAGCGTAGCGTAACCTGATGTCTTGAACTATACACTTCAATTTGTCATGCTGTTATGTTGACACCGGTTTCCAACACTATGCATTTAATTTAGTATCTTAAACCTGAATCAAAGAAAAACAACAGGGAAAGACAGTGTGGTAAAAGTTATATATTTGATTGGTGCCGATGAAGACATGTAGGACAATGTAAATAGATGCAATACAGTATTTAGGAGGTAAACCTATTTGACTCCACTGTTTCATAAGCACATTGAAGATCAGAAGTTCAGGGAGATCTTTCTCTTGTATTTTCCCTCTTTTCTGGATCGTGTAGCATTAATAAGAATATGGTCAACTTTGGAGTCTAACAAAATAATTGTAGTAGTAGTAAATTCTTTTGAGTATATAATCAGTGTAGGAAGTGAAGGAGCACATTAAGAAGCAAATGGATCACATTCAGGAGACAAGGGATAGCAGAGGAAGATGCCAAATGAAGAGAGGACCTGCCGTATGCAGCGCTACAACTCAAGATTAGTTCCATGAAAAAGAATGAAACTGGGGCTTGTAGTGAGGAGTTTTCCTGCATAAGTCTAGGTTTAAGTGGTTAGAGGTCTCTCGGAGGGACAAAGGAGGCGGGCAGAATTGGAATCTTTGCTGCCTTCCACGATTTTACCCTCTGGCATATTCGAATAAAGTTATCTCCAGAATATTAAGAAAAAAGGGAACCATTTATGATGTCACATCCTTCTGGGAACTGATGTTTGATATGTTTGGTTTTGCATAGCTGGTATTCTCGTCTTCCTCTTCTTCTTTGCTAGTTTAGCTTGGGTTGAGATCTGACATAGTTGTGTCTATGTCTGCACCATCAAATTGTTGCAATCTCATAATTCTAGACTTATCTGATTTAGCATATAGCTACTACATTGTATTAATATTCTCGAAACATCTGCATTCCTCCCTAGTGCAGTGCTCCTGACACACTATGGAATGCCCATCATGTTTCTTGTTGATCAATTAATGAAGAATAAGAAGATCCATCTATTTCAAAAATCAGATCCTGTTGCTTTCCCAAAGAAGTTGCTGTAAAAGTTCATTTGAGAATATATAGGCTCAATACTCAAATGGACACTTGTACTTGCATGAATTTCTTTCCCTGGCTCCACAACACTGCATGTTCTCATCGAGACACCTGAACTTGATCAACACATGTTCTAAATACCTCTAACATTGTGTGGTCTTCAATTGCACTAGCATCAGCATCCACGTCATTTAAAAAATTCCAAATCTCTTTCTCCTCCACCACCACCATCATGCACCACCGCCTATCTTTCTCTTCTGTAAAAATCACTAAAAGATCAACGTTTCTTAAAGAAACCCAATTAACTCTCACCCCCTTCACTTGCTTACACACATACAAAAAATAACTCAAGCCTCCCTTCCCCGTCATCTGCTTCACACCATAAATTACCATCAAAGACCCATTATTCATTTCCATCTTCCTCAAAACCCACCCGGAAAAGAACATGAGATATGCTCCCTCCATGCCCACTTAGGTGTTCCCTAATTTTTGGGAAGAATTATTACAATAACAGTCCAATTTTTTATAGGCACAATTTTATTGCAGTATGGATGTTCATATTCGAAAAGGTCCTCAGCAGAAATCATAGCCGATCTCTACAACATGCAAAGTTTATTGAAAGTCAACCTCAAATTATCTGATTAACAACAATAATATACCTAGTGTAATCCCACAAGTGGAGTCTAGGGAGGGAAGCTGAACACGGACCTTACCCCTAGTCTCTACCTTTGTGGGGGTGGAGAGGCTGATCCTATAGACCCTCGGCTCAAAAGAAATATTTTCGAAGCATGATTACCAAAAAAATATGACAGCAAAATAGCAAGATGCAAAGCAAATGGAGCTCAAATTATCTGATTAGTTGCTTAAAAATACTAATCATCCTGGAATTTGAATTAGAACCTCTTTCTGGGACAAAAAAGTATTTCCCCAGTCCCAAAATTACGGCCGACAACATATTCTGCCTGTATTAAACCTAGCGTCACACCAACATCATATGAGGAGCCATGGCTCTCATATGGCTGAGCTATTTGAGTTGAGTAACCATGCTTATTTGCCCTTTTCGTGTACATTTACAGGCAATTTATTGTTTTGGAGTTCGTTATTTGTTGCAGTGTGAGACATGAGTTTCTCAGGGAAGGAAAAATTCCAGGGAGTGTAGTGAAGAAACTTTGAGTGTTCGGTGTGAGAGATGAGCAGTGACTTTGTGAAGATGGCGAGAAGGCAGTCTGAACAAGGAGGGGGCCTGAATGGTGAAGCTCTTTTTCAATCGTATTATTGGAAGAAGGGAATGAAAGAAAAAAAGAAAGAGAAAAAGAGAGAATAAAAGCATAAAAGCGTTTTTGTCAGAACTGCTTATGGTTTAATTTTTAGATGCCATGCTCCTGAAAGTCATGTATATCATGCCCTTCTCCAACTCAATTATATAATTGCCACATAAGCTGGTCGATAGTCAGAGGTGTTTTAAACAGTAGGTTTATACCTGTCTAGGTGTCTGGGGTGAGATTCCCTAGAGTTGGCGGCCAATAACAGAGCTGTGTGTAAGTATGGATGTCTAATTGGATATTAGTCCAATAATATAAGGTGGATAACTGCTCATGGAGAGTTTACATTCTTTTTTCCTTTAAATTTCTATGGGAGTTGAGAGGATCCATTTTCAGTGGACCTTTTAATTTGCTTAAATAGTTACATAAAACTTGTGAGAACTTTTGTCTTAAAAGTAAGATCTGATGTTCTTGAGTTGAGTGATTGTCTCGCTCTGTAAAAGTTTCTATTAACTAGGTCTTATTCAAACTTTGTATTTAAGTTCACAGAACATGTTCTTTAATGGAAAAAGGGATTGACAATTGCCACTGTGCATATTTATTAACATAAATAAGTAATTATTGTTGCTTGAAGCACTATCTGCTGTTCATTTGAAACAATAGCAGGTTAAAGATACTTTCTTCTCCTTGTTTTGGTTTTTATAGAATGCAAATAATGACGTCTGGCCCTGACTATTCCAACATTCTTAGATCTTTAGTAGGTCATCTCTCCAATGTTGAATGCTGGAAATTTCAAAGGTCTGACCTGGTTTAGTTCTTTTTGCCTGCAGCATATTATAGTGACATTTGTGTAGGTTCAATTGCATGTCGACTTGAGAAGAAGGAAGGTGGAGCTGTTTGTGTTTATATAATGACTTTGGGCGTCTTAGCTCCATATCGTGGTCTAGGTATTGGTAAGTGATCAACTTATCTTCAGAATGAATATTAGCATTAAACTTTCCTCTGTTTGTTTCATGTTTACCACAGAGCTTTTGTTTATTGACGGAACCCCAACTTTCACTACATCTTTTCTCTTAATTCTTTTTAGTCAGTATCTTTGAGATCTGTTTAAATACATATTTTGGCTCCAAAGTCCAAACTCTGAGTTTTGTGAAAAACTATTGCTCTTTTTTAAAGATGAGTAGCTGCAGGGAATTCAATTGACGTTCACTTTCTCCTAATAATTCACTATAATTTAACTGCTTCTTGTGTATTCATCATGTTTCTTATTCTGTGCAGGCACAAAGCTGTTAAATCATGTTCTTGATCTTTGTACAAAGCAGAATATCAAAGAGCTTTATTTGCATGTGCAGACAAGTAATGAAGATGCCATCAACTTCTATAAGAAATTCGGCTTTGAGGTCACTGGTACCATCCAAAACTATTACACAAACATTACCCCACCAGACTGTTATATCCTAACCAAGTTTATCTCTCAAACAAAGAAATGATACGCGGGAGCTGACTTGGTTGAGTTTTTGTTGAGTCTTGACATAGTTTTGAGGTTCTGAACCTTCTGGTTCTAGTTTTTGTTATTCATGGGATAATATACCACAATTCTTGGACTGCCTCTCTTTTTTGCTTGATCTTAATGTGCACCAAGTGGTTTTAACTGTTAAAGATGTAGGAGAGTTCATGGTAAGACAGAGTTCAGTTATTGTTGAAGTCATGATTGATCCTTTTAATGGTATGTGTATCTCCGTACAAAGCTTCACAGATATATATCATGCAAGCTGAAGCGTTGGTTTTCAGTTTTTACTTTATAGTTGTAATTAAAATTGTGTTTAATGCACGAGGCAGACAATGTTAAGCCAAGAGGGAATGCAGATGGATAACAGGAGACATTGTTTTCTAATGAAGCAATTTTGCTGATTATGCTATATAATTATATATCTCTGAGTCACAGCATAAATTCCCTTCTGCATGACAGCTCTTTGTGGAACAGATACACAATTTGCTAATATGTAATATCTAATTTGGCTAAGGGTTATATAGTTGACTGTTGTAAACAGCTGCCCAGAATTTGTATTAACTATTTTGACAAGTCAATTGGGCTAATTAATTAAACGGCTGGCATCAGGTGTTTGATGCATCACCAGAAGCAATATCTATTTCTTCCATTCTATAAAATGTACAAGTTTTTATTTACATGATTGGCCACTCTTGATACAATGAAGATGGTAAGCAACTGCAGTATACATTATACTGTATGTTACTCGTATTCACAGAAATGAAGTTGTACTGAAACTGCATTGACTTCCGAGCTACTGTGGATACTAGTTCAGTAAGCTACACCACCAGAGAAAGTATCCCCGTCGTGAAGCACAGATTCTGTCAGCCAGTAGCCATCCCAAGACCCGCCAACACGCTGTAAAATTACAAATCATATGTCCATTATCTTCTTCTTACAAAGTGAAAACGGGAAAAGGAAAATGAAAAGTCCCAACGAAAGCAGAAAACAAAAATGGAAATATTGACATGTGTCTGCTTCAATGTTTCCGTTTAAGTTTAGTATGGCTGCTTTCAAAGTCCATGTACAACAAGTGTGGAACTAAACTAAGGATAGTTGCACACAACCTAAGCATACAAAACTAGTTTCATGTCAACTGAGCAATAGATATATGTGTGGAGAAAGCACAGAGACAGTCAATCAATTGTTTTTGCATTGTTCCGTTGCGACGCAGGTATATATTTTAAAGTATTTTGGGACTGAATTGGTCATGCCAAGATCCACCTCTGATTTCCTAAAGTCCTGGAGGAGAGAAGGGCTATAATAAGAGACGGTCAATCAATTGTTTTGGCATTGTTCTGTTGCGATGCAGGTATATATTTTAAAGTATTTTGGGACTGAATTGGTCATGCCAAGATCTACCTCTGATTTCCTAAAGTCCTGGAGCAGAGAAGGGCTATAATAAGCAATGAAGATCACATGGCGTACAATACCAGCATGTATCTGGAAGGAAAGAAATTAGAAGTTTTTTTGAAGGACAAGCCATCACTACTTTAAAAACTGAAGATTAAATCTGATTGTATCTTTTTGTCCTCCTGTTGGTGTAGAATGAATTTTGTAGATGATCTTGAAAGCTGTTACACTTATAGAGACTTTGCATAGATAGTCAGGGTTTCTTCCTTTTTGGTTTTTGGGATATACACTGTAAACAGGCACAATTTTTGTGCTATTCTGATGATATAAAACATACCATTTCCAAACAAAATTAAAAAAAAAAGTTTCTTGTTTGAATATCTCGAGGACAGTATCTGACAACTTGGTTCATGTACAAATCTAGCTGAACCCTGATATGGTGGAATACTAAATATGTTGTTCCAACTTGTCCTACACAGGTGGGAAATAACATGGTTTCAAAAAAGGAACTCCGAGGAGATGTGGAAATTCAACAGTTACCGGTACGGAATAGTAGAGATGCAGTGCAATCCTGAGTTTCTGCCTTAGTAGAGGAATTGTAAGATATTTCCTTCTTTATTAAGTAGTTGACACAGAGATAAATAATTGAGAGTAATGATAGTCATTCATGGCAGACCAATGCATTTTGGAGGCTACAAATTGCAAGCTATAGGAATATTTAGAAGTTTGGAGGGGCAGGATTCGAGCGACAACATTTCTTGCCTAAATAACAGAGATCAATCTCCATTTTCACTTCTCTCAAAATATAAGCTTGGAAAAGATATCTTCATTCATTCGATAGGAGTGGATGAATTCGTGAAACTCATTAAAAAAAATAAAAGCTACTCAGACAGCAGATCATAAAATCAGTTAACTATATCTAACAGCTTAGCAAAACTCTGAAGCACCAAAAAAGCTAGTCCAGGAGTTGCAATACTTGCTCCACTAGTCCCTTCACTGTAAATAAACTAGATTCAAATAACAACACTCTCCACAAGCAAAAGAGCTATTCTCTCTCTTTCCTTTTTTTATTTTTATTTTTTAATCTTCTTTTTTAAAATTGGGGTAGGGGATTACAAGGTGGAGAAGGAATTGAACCTTTACTAAAATTTAGGTAGCTAACCAACCAACTAGGCTACTAAGAATTCCCCAAACAAAGCTATTTTCTTGTTAGGAAACTTATATTGCGGCGTTGCAGTCTCCCTTAAATTTGTTTGGTCCAATATAAAATATAGATAAACTGCATAAGTATTCACTATCTTGAACAAGTTGAAATTAATTATAGACAGAGACGGAGAATTCTAAACTACATAACATACTCGGTGTTACTCTCTCATTAGTCCAATTTCCACCATATGCATATTTCAATAGTAATATTTGAAATTAAAAATCAAACGGAAACACAGTTAAGGAAATATCAATTCAAATAAGCTCTCAACAGGGAGGTGAGCAATGAAGAACAAACCTGAACCATGGTAAATTGGAAGATTTCTTCTTCCTCAGGTCGAGTGCCACGGACCCAGACACGCTGCTTATACAGATTCTACACAAGCATAGTGGAAATTAGACAATTCCTAAGCTTATCCTTGCACTTCCCTGAACATTTGTTAGCAACATGTAAAAGACAAACCTCATTTATATGCAAACTGCTCAAAATCTCCCTCTCTTGATGGCCAAGCAATACCCTATAAGTTGAATGATGAAAAATTCGCCTGAATCGTTCAAACTGTATGATAGACAGTAGAAAAACCAAGTAAAGATAGGTATTAGTGAACATTGCCTTCTCTTTAATAGTTGAATTCATAGAACAACAACTACAAGCTTCTTTTAGTTGCTGCCTCTGGTGCAGGAATTATGCTTAAGTGCCTTGACCTAAAGATCATAGATTTGATAGGCAGCTTACTCCTTGAGCATTCATAAAGAATGAGGCAATATATAGCAATAATTAAAAATTAAGGAGAAAATAATAAAAACTATAATGCAAATAAAAAATAAAACAAAAAGGCCAAAAATAGAACAATCAAATTAATATTTTGGTAATGATTACTAACCTGACCCAAGTCAAAAAAGCGCCCGAAGTAGGTAGACCTTTGAAAAGGATCGAATCCGGCAAACTATCGTGAGAGGTTAAAGATTACAAAACTGCCAGCGCCAGCTTGTTATAAACCATCATACTCAAGAGAAAAGGGGTTTTAGAAATTACTCTGTACATGACTTCAACTCCATAATCGTGATGAGGTTGGTCATTGTACTTCAATGCATCAAGCTGGTTTCGAACTGCTTCTTCTGCAGTAAACTGTTGCAAAACCATGAAGTAAATTGATACATAAGCAAGTGCAGAAACTTTCTACAATCCACGTGCAAGTGTTAAAAACTTACACATAGTCTTGGACCAAATGGCTTTTTCCTACGAGGTTCAAGCCTGCAACAGATAAATGCATAATTGCAAATAGTTTAATAGAACATCCCTATAATGGATTATTAAAGACATAATTTAAGTAATGAAAAGTGAAGACTCGCCAATAATTTAAGCTTTTAGATGAGGTGGTCATATAATTCAACATGATATGAGAGAATGCAAAGATCTTGACCTCAAGTTTCACAGTCTATCACAAATAATTTTCACACGCTTGGACCAATCTCTGGGAATATACGTGTACTTACTTAGCTAACCAAAGCATGATAGAAGCAAAGGATACATATAGGCGATATCACAAAGAATGACAGAAGCAAAGGATATGTATAGACGATATCAACTTTGGAATTAAGGCTTAGCCATTGTTGGTACACTTATATAAGATACATTGTCTACCAAGAGCCTTTTCTTTTTTTAAAACTCTACTTGGAGACTTGTAAATCAGTATAGAAATGTGAGAGTTAAAGAACCTTTAATTCTATAAAAAGCCCGGTTCGTTTTGAAAGATAAATTATTGAGGATTGGAGTTAAATTGGCCCAAGGAGAGCGGAATGAACATAGAGAATTCAGATAAACAATCCAATTAGTTTGAGACTGAGATAGAGACTTTGTTCGTGTTGGTAAGTTAGCTTGATGGTGGAAAAACTGCGCTTAAACTAAACTGTTTAATGAATTTAAGTTTTTAAAAGCAGCACAAGACATCATTATTTCACTTGAAGTGGAATGGCCGGCCTCAGCTAGTGGCAACTCAACACTACCCAAGATCAACCAAGGGAACTGGCAACTTCAGTTCACACAATGCAATTTCTTGTGAAAGTTGTATTAACCAAAAAAGTACAGAAAACCAAACAAATTGAAAAAGCATCAGTTCAATAAGTCAAAAAACGAGTTCAATCCCTGGGAAAGAACCAAAATATTGAATAAACTTGTGATTTCCACTAACCGAATTACCAGCTAAATATTATTTTTCACGTAAGGAAGAACCCGGTTAATTCAAAATATTCAAGAGAAAACAAAGAGAGGGAGTTAAGATGGGTACCAATCAGCAGAGAGAAAGTCAGGGACATTGGAAGAAGCAGAGATACGAAAGGTGTAAGGCTTAGAAGAACCGAAAGGTTTGGCGAAGATAGACAGAGACTGGGGAGATGACACAGAGGAGCAAAACGACATCGTATGCATGCTTCTCCACACAAAGCTCTGTTTGATGATCGATTGTAGGAAGAGCTTGAGCTGAGTTTTTGTGCTATTTTGGAGATCAGCCAAGTTTGCATCTAATCTAAGACAACAGGACCTTGAATTGGAAAAAAAATTTAATTAATTTCCAACCGTTGGATTTGATATTGTCCGGAAATCGTATGACCCTGATCTCATCACCAGATATTTGTCAAATCGTTTTGACCTTTCAAGTCATCAATCAGTTACCACTTACCAGGGGAGTTAGAACGGTGCCGTTTAAGCGAAGCAGTTGCAGAACATTGCATTTTTACAGATTTCACCCGTCAATAATTGAAATGTTTGTCAAATATTCATGAAGCACTCAGCTCCTTCCCTCCAACTCCTTGCAGCCGCTGCTTTCACCGACGCTGCCACCGCCAGCGCCGCCATGTCCTCTGCTACACCAGTAAGAATTCTTCCCCGAAATACGAAATTGACATCAACTTCCATTTCTAAATTGTTAACGATACTCTCCTTATTCCGTTACAGTTCCGAGGAGGCCGGGGCCGCGGCCGGAGAAACTTTTCGCACCGTCCTTCCGGCGAACGAAGTGAACAAGACATTGTAACTGGAGACTCTCACTTCAATTCTGTTAGTGAAACCAATCGGAATCTCCGTCCATCTCCCAATTTTCGACCTTTCCGGCCCAGGGCACCAACGCCGAATATCCATCCTAACCAACATATTTATGGACAGCTGCCGTCTCCTCAACCGCGTCAACCTTTTCATCACAATCAGCAATCTTATGGCGCAGTGCCACCACCAGTAGGGCTTTATCAGAATCAGCAGTTCAATAGAGCAGTGCCACCGCAGCCACTAAGACCACAATATTATTGGAATCAGCAGCTCAATAGACCGAATTTTTATGAGAATCAGCAGTTTAATAGGCCAATTTTTTATGAGAATCAACAGTTTAATAGACCGAATTTTTATGAGAATCAGCAGTTCAGGCCGCGGCCATCGCCTCCAAAGGCTTTGAACTTTCGGAATTGGGAATATGCTAGACCTGGACCTCCGCCTCATTGTGGTAAATTTGCATCTTTTCTCAATGTTGCATATACTCCAATTTGAGTGCATTCAACTGTTGGTACAATTCCAAGCCAGGATAAAGGAAGGTGTATGTGGTAGGTTTACAACCAACTTAACGCTAGTCAAAATGATGATGAATCCTCCTGCTTGAGATTGGTGGTTGTGTTTTTTTGTTGCTTAGATGGAAGGATATATATCAAGTTAAGAATCCATGTATCCAAATCGTTATATGAATGGTGCATTATGTTTGTAATATGAGTTTGTAGACATAAAATATGGTCAATTTGGAAATGTTCCTTCGGCTTATTGGACAACAGTATGTGGTGAGAAATGCTAAGTAGAATATAAGACGATATCTCTATGTATTCTAGGTTGATTATTTTTTAAAATCAAACAAAATAGGACTTACTTGTTTCATATGAAGTCTTGATATGCGGATGGCATCGAGAAGAGTTCCAGTGATGCTAACCAATATGAAACTTCCATTTTTACCAAGGGAAATTGCAAAAAAAACAGTATAATGCTGTTCTAATTTAAATATGGTCATGCTAAACGGTCTAACATAAGTATGAGTATTGAACACATGCTAAACTTGAACATACTCTTGTAGAAGAGTACGGAGAGAACGGGAGGTAAAAAAGAAACAGAAGAAGAGGAAATAGCATGCCCAGTTGGTTCGTCCAAAGAAAGATGTGCATATTTTTGAATTACCTGACTCTGATATACTGTCTCAGATTTGGTGTCCAAACTCCATGGTTAATGATAGTTCATTTAGTTAAGGAATCTAATTATCTGAATAATAAAGAGAAAACCAAATGTTGCCGTTGATAGAGATAAAAAAGGAGGTCTGACTTTGCAACAACCACCTTAGTTGAAGTAGAGTTAGTCTATTGTGTTGTGAGTCAGGGAGGGTGATGGATAATAGTAAAACTTTCAGTGTGGGTAGTGATTTTGGAACTGAATGAAATCCTGAAAACTCTGGCTTAGGGGAAGTGGATTTTTTTAATGATGGCCAACACTTAGGACTAACCATAGCCTTTGGAACTTGGTGATAATGTGCTCCGCCCCTCTAATCCTTCTCTACTTAAATACCAGGTTTAGTTCGCATGCCGTAGGGCTCAAGTTGTGAACACAAGTTCCTCAACCTTTTCCACTTGAACCTAAGCCCTAGGGGCATCAAGTTCGCAAATGGAGAGGATGAGGATAAAATCTTAATTCAAAATAGTTAGAAACTTTGAACTTCTCCAATTTAAATATGGAAAAAAATCATCTCAGCTGATCATCTGTCATTTAATCTTCTATATGAGCTGTTTAATCAGTTACTAGAGCTTACAAAAGGGGAATGTATGAACTACCAGGAAGTTCAACTGGTCCTTGGAAGTTTGTAGTAAATTTGATGAATATTCATTTTATACGATGGAAGAACATGACACCAACTAAGATGACATGTTTTTCTTGGTTGGTGGTGAGGAGAGCTTGTCTCACTCATCAAGTATTACAAAAAGGGATACAAATAGCATCTAGATGATCTTTGTGTCGAGTGGCAAAAAAAACAAATAACCACTTATTTCTTGACTGTAAAGTAACAACTTAGGTTTGGGCACTGTTTATTAGATTGACTAAAGGAAAAATGGACCATGCCAAAACACACAACAAATCTATTAAGCTGCTGGATCAGAAGGGCCGGGGGGTGGGGGGTGGGGGAGTAAGAACGTCTCAACTTGTATATGGTAGAACATATGGAAGGATCTTTGAAGGCAGATTCAATTCCATCCAGAAGATCAAATGGAATTGTTTTCTTTATGTTTTTGGTGTAAAGAGCAATGTATAGATGATGAAATATAGATAGTGGACTTATGTAATTAATTTTACTCTATAGCTCACTCTTAGGAGGTTCCGAGCATAGCCCTTAATGCTGAGGAATACAAAGTTATCAGTTTCAAAAAAAATAAAAATCAATAATTCTCTCAATTTTCCAGTCATTCAACAATCTTCAAAAGTTAAAGTTCCAACATTGCTGTCCCCATACATCTTCTATAGTTGCTTCAGACAGTAAAGTCAGATTATAGATGAGAGAATATATGTCTTTCAAAGGCCCATGAAGAAAGTTTGGATCACTGTTACAGTTGGATCATTTGTTGGAGCATTTGGAGAGAAAGGAACCAGAGATGCTTCGAAAAAGGGCTGCTCCACTACATCTTTTGAAAGCTAGTAATATAGATCTTATAGCCCATTGGTATAACTGGGATATATTGAATGATGCAGAGGATACTATGAACTTTATGAACTCCCTTGACTGCTGACTTCTAATAGGGAGTCTTTTTTGCTTAGATAGAACACCTTTATGAATACCTTGTAAAAAAATATAAATCAGTAAATTCTTAATTGTAGAATACCATAAAACAATATCAAGTACTTGAAAGAAAATACAAATATGAAATACTTTGTCAAAAAAAAAGAAAAAAGAATCTAAATCATCAGTAGCTCCATTACTTTATAAGGCATAACAAAAGTGGCTCTGAGGAGGTTAAAGAACAATGACCATATGTGTCTTGCAATTTGGAAGTGTAGGAAAAGGTGGCTGTTATTTTCCTCCTCCCTGTTGCATATGTAACATCTGCTACAGTTTGTCACATCTCTCCTCCGAAGATTTGTTTGTGTGAGACAAGCATCACGTGTTTCTATCCATAAAAGCGCATAAAACAGTATCAAATGCTTAAAAGAAATCCAAATTTAAAATATCTTGGAGTATACAGGGCGAAATATTTAAGGTGTTAAGTGTGCACAAGGCGTTAGTCTAAGGCTTAAAGTGTATATGAGGTGAACGCCTCACCTATCAATGTGTTGGCCCTGCGAGAGTTTAGTCCCTATGGTCACCTCAGATTGTTTAGAGGCTGCCTTGCCTCGAGGCTTGCTCTTGCGACTTCCATTTGCCTTTCAAGACTTTGGGGACAACTAACCCACCTACTGCGGACACATGAGTAGGATGGGGACCAGGTACATTCCTTTTGGCATTAAAAAGTTCCTGTTGCTTGGAAGTGTGGAATAAATCCTTTCAAGCCAGTCCTTTCTGGAATACGCCTTTTGGTTGCTTCTTAGAAAAGAAAAAAATTGGTCAAATCATATTTTTGCTCCCTTTACACCACTATATTGGAGCATTCCCTTAATATATTACTAACTCATTCATCCAAGTTCGCTGAAATGTGGTCAGGATTTTAAGATTGTAGCATGCCAAATATTTTTGACTTGTGCTGTTCATCTTCAAGATACTTGTTTACTTTCAATTACTGGTTGTATAGGTCGAAAATTTTGGTCTTAGTCTACTAAGGTATGTCTTGACTAAACTGATGAATGTTTTACTTGCTATTATATTTTGCAGAACGGTTTACAGTCTTATCATACAACATATTAGCTGATTACCTTGCTATTGATCATCAGAGAAAACTTTACTTTCACATACCACAACATATTCTGGACTGGGAATGGCGTAAAAGAAGTATTCTTTCTGAGCTTGGATGGTGGTCAGCTGATATATTGTGCTTTCAGGTTATGATTCTTGACTCAATTATGTTCGCCTTCGACATTCCTCGAATTGTGGTTCAATCATAGTGATGTTGTGGAATAGGCATAGGTTAATGCTGTATGATTCAGGATGTATGGAAATTATTCTAAATTCTAATATAGGTACTTGTTCTTCCTTCCTGGTTGGTATGGAAGGTGCAGTACTATTAGTGAATTGGTAACTCTGGTTTGTAAATGTGTGTCTATGGCTCCCAAAGAGAATTAAAAAAGCATAGTTGAGGCAAAGAGATCTTTTATTTATAAAAAAGATAATTTTCCTCCATTATATATATATATATATATTATGTATGTAGTGAGAAATATAAAACACAGGATAAAGAATTGGGAGAATGCATACAGATAACTGGCAATTGAGAGAATGCATGAAGATAAGTCTTATGATTGAATTCTTTTATGTTCACACTCTTCAATATATATTGTTGCATTTCTCAATGGGTGACATTAAACTTATAAGTTTCATGAAAATGCTAGTCTATTTACAGAATTTATCTAACACTTCTCCTCTATCTAATGCATACAACTTCTATATATCGAGTTTCTTATATATATATGACTAGTTTGCACAAGCAAAGAATTTGGTGAATATATATGTAAGCTAGTCATTCGATCATATAAACTTTGTGGCAATATTTCCTAAGAGTTTCTCTTTGATAAGTGAAGAGTGACGCAATACTGCTTGATCATCATGCATAAGCTCTATGTGAATATTTGACCAATCTCTCCAGGTTTCAATTCTTTGAATAGTTTCTTGATCCATACAAGTCAATTGGTCACCATTGTCATGGTCCAATATTTTGTTTTTGCACTAGATCTTGCAACTATACTTTGTGTCTTATTCTTCCAAGATACTTAATTGCCTCCAATTAGATTGCAGTATCCAGAAGTAGATCGTGGGTAAGAGGTAACCCTTCCCAATCTGCATTTGTATGCTAGAGGATTTTCTCATGCCCCCGATCATCATAAAATAGTCTTTTAACTCCAACTAGATTGCAGTATCTTGAAGTAGATCATTCGGTCATAGTCAAGCCACAGATCAAATTCTGGATCAATGTCCAGGTTAATTCGTTCATTCACAGCTTCACCACTCTACTGATGGTTGAACTATCATGCTCCTGAACTTTTGTTTCTGAGCCCTCCTATTATCGATAAAGCGGGTTCACTCTTCACTTTTGTTCAACTTCTTATTTACTTACTACCTGGTCCGTCATATCAATGTTTGTCATCATCAAAGCATGGACGGCTGACTTTGAAAGACTACCTAATCTGCTTCTCAATTTGCTGGGGTAAACGTTCCCTCAGTAAAATTGGTAGTGCTCTAGGGAATCCATTGTATGCGGACGAGTGCACCAATAAAGTTGGAAGGATTTTGTACGCATGATTGTTCGTTGAAATGAATGTTACACATCCTCCACCAAAAACTGTGACAATATAGGATCCTAAAGGTAGATCATTTGAACAGAAGCTAGGGTATGATTGGGTTCCATAGTATTGTAATATTTTCTTGATGATAGGACACTCTTGTGTTCCTAAGGGGAAGAACGTTGCATAGGAACCAAAAAACCCCAGGAACGATCAAGAAACCACAGGATTTCAAGAGGTATAACCAGTCTAAGGGTTTTTAACAAGGCACTTCTAGGAAAGTGGTTATGGAGATTTAGGGTAGAGGTAAATGCTTTTTGGAGAAGGTGATTGTGAAGAAGTGTGGGGCTTGGAGGACTAAAAATGCCCCATTCCCTAATGATTATGGGCTATGGAGGAATATTTTGAAGAGATAGGAAGAGTTCAATGAGAATACATCTTTTCGTGTGGGTGAGGGGAGTAGGGTGAGTTTCTGGGGTCATAGGTGGTGTGGAAACAATACATTTGGGACTCACTTTCCTTAACATGTATAGAATTTCTTGCCAAAGAAGGATACCAATTATCCATTTATGGAGTTTACAAGGGGGAGAAGTGTTGCGGGATTTGAGGTTTAGGAGAAACTTACAAG